>OZ007584.1:7754265-7816765 GCA_963931925.1 Onchidella celtica | reverse complement strand
CTATATTAATACATTGAATGTCTGTTCAAAAGCTTTGATATTCTGAAACTTAAACTGGTTTTTCGCACGGACTACCTGACTGTTTCATTTAGAAACATAGCCCATATTCTGATTTTATATCAAAATCCTACCCCTTAATTTTGTGCTGAAGATATATATAAAATTATATTTTTAACCCTACCACCTTCGTGAAGACAATTAAATTGACAGTTGTGTATGTCCCTGGCCTGTCAGAGCCAATTAAATCAATTTCCCCAAAAGGAGTACTTCGTTGGGGTTTCTAAATCAAAAACGGCCTCAAACATTAAATATATATGATGAAAACTTGCAGTTCGAACACTCTGGGCGGGGCATAATAATTCTGCCCTGACAGTAATAGGGTTAAATTCATGAACGAAATTGAAAAGCACCCCCACCTCCCACCCTGTCCATGTAGGTTGTTCATATACTGGGAGCAACCTTCTCTCCGCTGTTCAAGCATACAGAGTGTTCAGCTCTTCATTTTAAGAGGTTTCGCTGCCCTTGACCTTTACACCTCACTTTTTCTTCTTTTTATTTCTCTTGTTGTGGTAAGGATTCGTTTTTTTTTTTTTTTTGCCTAGGCAGCGGCTTTATACAGCCTGCTCTTCACGATTTCCAACTGCCAAGGTATCTTTAACCTGCGCAACGTGCCCACGGCTCCTCCCAATTTTTTTCGTCCTTATCCGAGAAGACTAGGTGCTCGATCCTATCTACCATAGGATCAGGGACAGGAAAATATGAGAAAAATCCGAAAATTCCTCTAAAGATGGCCGGTGGATCAGCTGATTAGTGTAAGCGGTTCAAATGCCTGCTAGTTGCATTGTGGTTGGTTGTCATGACAAGGGATGCAAAAGGATGGATCCAAGCTGGTCAGATTCCCTACCAACCGTATAAACAAGGGAAAGGATATGAAAGAATTGACCAAACGTCTCACATTGAACATGTACAATTGTTTACTGTAGCGACCTACTTTTAGCTCGCCGCCGGTTGGTTCGAGCCTCGCATAAATGCAAATCGGCCAACGAATCAAAATCAATGCCACCACATGGTGATGCGTGGGTCCGGACACTAAAGATGGCGGATAAGCGCCTTCTATCTATAGATACTCCGCTCGACACCGCGTACGAAATGTGAATAAAAAACAACAACAACAAAAACAAAGCTGAATAATAACGAAAAATCAACAACAACAGAAAGTTGGCTTTGGAATACCCCTAATTTCCCATGATGAAACAGCATGCGTTTCATCACGATATACAGCAATCATTCACTTCAGCGCAACACCTCTGCATCTGTCAACGCATACAGACCCGAAACTTAATCTCTAACCTTAACCCTTAGAAAGACTTGGAATAATGTAAAGAGGCTGGCCCATGATAGAGAGGGATGGAAGGTGTTTGTTGGTGGCCTATACCCTGATCCAGGGTGAGAAAGGCAATGATGATGATGATTAACCCTTAGAAGACCTGCCCCCCCCCTCTCCCCCACCTTCCACCCCAAGGCACGGAGCTCGATCATTGGCATTCCAAAATAACAACTCGCGAGAGGTTAGAAGAGACGTTGACTATTAGCTGGTATCTCGCCGGGCGTGACGTGGAATCTGTAATTTGAGTAAGGGGGTTGGGGGGGGGGGGTGATGGTGGAGGTGTTGAGTGGAAACAGGTTCGAGAGGACTGAATGGAGGAGGAATATTATTGTTATGTGAAATGTGGTGTGAGAGAAGGGGTGCGGGAGAGAGAGAGATGAGAAGGAGAGGGGGGGGGGGGGAAGAGAGAGAAAGAGGAAGAACAGAGGAGAGAGAGAGACAGATAGACAGAGAGACAGAGAGATTGAAGGGGTTCGGATGTGTACGACAGGGGTCTGTGTGAATGAGTGAGTGAATGAGTAAGTGATTGAGTGAAGGAGCAGAAAAAAATATTTAAAATATGAACGAGTGTATGAAAGAGCAAGGAATTGAATAAGCGAGTCAGTATATGTATATGTGAGTAAGTGAGTGAATGACTGAGTGAGAGGGGTAGTCCAGCATGTGAACAAAATGATTGAACGAGGGAGTGAAAGAATAAAATAAGTGGCGTAAAGGAGAGAAAAGGGGAGTATCTGGATAAATATGGAAGAGTGTGAAGTTGTGTGTGTGTGTGTGTTTTTTTTTTTGGGTGGGGGGGGGGTTGGTTGGGGTGGGGGGGGGGGTGGGGGTGATTTCAATGAAACCTCGCACACAGTCAACTGGTCAGATTTCAGTGAAAGCCATTGTCCTGACATCGCCACCCATTTAGAGGGGCCGGTCAAAATCTGTTAGTGCTCGTCTGGGGCGAAATAAATTCTCAAATCAATAGCTCTGCGAAGTGCAGAACGATAGAAAGAAAACAGATTGAAACAAAAAACAACAAAAACCAGGAAGGGAATGAAAGAAATGGAAACAATTTCACTTGTATAATTAGGCAACATCATGCGCTGCAGGTGATCTCATTTGATATACACGCTCATTTCCTTGTCAGCAATTTCTCTGCAAACATCCCCCCTTTCCCCTCTTAAATGCGCACCAGAAAATTACGCATGATTATAGGGAACAGAAAATGAAAATGGTGCACATTGCGCGTTCACTGACATCGTATTGCAGAAATTGGTGCCGTCCAACTTGGACAAGTAAGCTAAATCGCTGGTTGAACAGCCGTTTAAGATTATCCCCAGCGAAAGAGACTATAAAAACTTTAACAGTTAAGCGAGATAAACATTATCAGAATTTGTGTATGTCCTGGCATCTTCAAAATCGGAGAATTAGTGTTCAGCTCTGTTTATTTCCTTCCTTGAAAACATGAACAAAAAAAATGGAAACATTTCTTAAATCTCAGATTTTGTCGGAATTAGATATTGATATGGGTGGACGGAGGGACCGACAGACAGACAGATAGACAGGCAGCTAGACAGACATAAAGACGGATAGATATAGATAGATAGATAGATAGACAGACAGACAGACAGACAGACAGACAGACAGACAGACAGACAGATAGATAGACAGATAGGTAGGTAGGTAGGTAGGTAGATAGATAGATAGATAGATAGATAGACAGACAGACAGACAGACAGACAGACAGACAGACAGATAGATAGATAGATAGATAGATAGATAGATAGATAGATAGATAGATAGATAGATGGATAATTAGATAGGCACAGATTAAAAAAACTGAAAACCAATTATTAAAAGTGGAGAAATCGGCAAACGGGATGGAAAGAATGATTGGAGAGTTATGCCAAAGAAAAAGAAATAAACAGAGAGAGAGAGAGAGAGAGAGAGAGAGAGAGAGAGAGAGAGAGAGAGAGAGAGAGAGAAAACGACGCCTACTTTATTTAATTAGCCAAGATTGCAAAATGAATTATTTTTACTTTTCACAAAACTTGAAACATCATCTCTTATAAATAAATAACTGCATAAATAAGTAAATAAATAAATAAATAAATAAATAAAGACGCCAACAAACCAAACCAAGCTTTATCTAGAACGTTCTAGGACAACATTCAAAAGGTTGGTTGCTAAGACGCTCCCAAGGTGACGCGACATAGCTCAAAGGCTTGTAGAAATTAAGAGAATAAATACGACCTAATCCTGTTATACCGGAAAGTGTAAAATGGTCGGGGTTGAAGGGGGGGGGGTGGGGGAGGGGGGGAGGGAGAAGAGAGAAAAAGAGGACTGATAGGCAGACAGACGGAGACACAAAGAAAGGGAGAGAGAGAAAGAGTAGGAGAGAGACAGACAGACTGATAGAAGAGAGAGAGGGGGGGGAGGAGAGAAGGGAGATAGAAATAGACAGATAGCGACACAAAGAAAGGGAGAGAGAGAAAGAGTAGGAGAGACGGACAGACAGACTGATAGAAGAGAGAAAGAGAGAGAAAGAAAGACGTACAGACACACACACAAAATTGAGAGACAGAGAAAGAAAGAAAGAAAGAAAGAGACAGAAAGAGAAAGGCAGACAGAGAGGCAGTCAGGCATACAGATATATACACGTCATGAAAAGGAGAGAGAAAGAAAGAGAGAGAGAGAGAGAGAGAAGGTCAGGAATATTACAAAAGAAACCGTCTCACACTAGCAGTAAAAGTTGTTTTGAACCAATCGAGATTCTAAATTAGATTTGACACAATTGCCTGAAAGCTTTCGCACGATTATCTGGCTAATACAGCCAACACTATAAGCCTAAATGTCCTTTGTCGACAGTTAGTGCGTCTTTTTTCGTTGGAGAGAAACGGGGTTGGGAGGGGGGTGGGTGGGGTGTCTTTCTTGTTCCTTGAACTGTTTCGCCTTTAGGAAATTAATGAACTTAACATGAAAAGTAATTTTTTTTTTTTTATATGAGTTTGTTACGGCTTTTTTCGGATACATTTAATTTAGGTCACTAGACTATGTGATGTGGACCGCCATGCACTGCTACGCCGCTATTTTCAGTAAATGCAATTTTTTTTTTTAATGTTGTTTTTTTTTATATGAGAAGGGCAAATTCTATGATGTTAAGCGAAGCCAATACTGAAAAGGGAAAAAAGCAACAAGAAAAAATACTTTAATACTGGTTTAATGTTTTGGCGATTCTTTTCAGATCGACAGCCACACATTTTGTTCCTCACAGTTAGTGATCGTACCGACATCAACAACAAAGACACCACTGCCGAAAACAACATCATCGGCACAGCAGTATCCCCACCCCCACAAACCCCCACCCCTGCGTCTCAAGGCTCCAACCCTCAAACCCCCTTTCCCAGAACATCAATATTATGAATATTATGTTCACACAAGAAGCAACACAAGAAGCAACAAAAATACGACAGCATCAACTTCATCAGCATCATTAAAATTTTGCAGCTGCAGCAGGAAGCAAGAAATGTAATAACACGACGTCAACGTCACCAACAACTCCCCCACCTCCCCCCCCCACCCCCACCCCATCTCCCCCTCCCTCCCACCCCATCCCAAGAATATGTAATAACCCCAATACACAACAGCATTGTAAATAGCAATAGCCACAACAACAACAACAACAACAACAACAGAGACACCAAGCGACAACAGCAGCAGCAGCAACGACAAAACCAACAATAATATCAACAACATCATCAGCATCCTCTTCCTCCTCCCTCACATAGCAATAGCCACAACAACAACAACAACAACAGAGACACCAAACGACAACAGCAGCAGCCACAACAAAACCAACGATAACGTCAACAACACCATCAGCATCCTCTTTCTCCTCCGCCACCCCTTCCCCAACCAAATCATAAACGCCTGCAACACCGTCGACAACACCAACTACAAGAACAGCAACAACAACCCCGACCACGTCAAATCAAGATGCACCGGGTACATTGTTAAGGTCTTTGTCATAAAAATGTCAAGCCGGACATTTCTGCAGGACTAATCCCTTTCTGAAAAATTCCCTGAGGCCTTCAATTTTGCTTTGCACAATATAGGTTATAACATCATACCACTATCTGAAACACAGCGGTTCTCAAAGCCCAAGTTCTATCTCCATTTTCTGAAAAAAATCTGGAGAACTTTTAGTATGTAGAAGAAGTATAACAAACACACACTTTGACACTCGTTTAAAATGCGTTGTGGCACTTATCAAGCTGTTTCACAGTTCTGATTTATTCTAACTCCTTATCATAATAACTAAAGCCGCAAACGTTTAACGTGGAATTTCTCAGTTGTGCAAAAAGTGGAGTTGGGAGTAAACAAGAACTGAGGTCGTGAAGTCCCAAGCCGAACAGAGACACGCCCCTCACCCCCCCTCCCCCCCACCCCCTTTCTCTTTTTTTCTGCATGATTGTGTGTGATTCTGCGTGTCTGTCTACCAGTCTGTCTGTCTGTCTTTACACACGTGTCAGTCTGTGTATCTGTTTGTCCATGCAATGGCGTCTCCCTGTATGTATGCTTGTCTGCCCGTTTTTCTTTGGCAGTGTCTCTCTGTCTGTCTATTTGTTTGGCTTTCCCAGTGTTTTTCTGTCTGCCGGCCTTGGCAGTTGCACCCCCTATCAGTCAGTCTGTCTGTCTCCATATTTGCCTTTGCCAATGTGTCTCCCAATTTGTCTCTCTGTCTGCATATCTGTCTGTCTTCACAAGTACGTCTGATGTTTGCCCGTCTATCTCTGCTAGTGTAACTGTCTGTCTGTCTATTTGTCGATGCTAGCTGCGTGTTATTTTCTCTCTCTTTCTCCCTGTCTGTGTCTGTATGTGTGTGAAAGTGGATGTGTATATCAGAGACAGGGAGGCAAAGATAAAGACAAAACATTGTTTTTAAAATTTGCCCGGGGGGAGGGGGGGGGGGTGGGAAGTGGTGGACGTCTCAATTTTGATAAAAACTTTGAGTACATGAAAACGGTTCGGCACGGAAAAATAAAAATAAATTTAAAACTCCGCTCTGAGACTAAAAAAACCCACCACAAAATATTTACGAGCAAATCTGCTGTCTGGACTTGGCAAAGAATTAATGAGTTCAGACGCTGGATGCACTTTTAGTGAATAGCTGGAAAAAGAACAGTTAATGATATATGAAGTAATTCAACATTGTATCGTAGAATAGTCGGGGGAGGGGGTGAGGAAAGCGCGGGGGGGGGGGGGGGTCATTATGTTTCTTTAAAAATTCGTCAAGGGGTTTTAGGCTAGTATTTGAATGTGTTTGAAGTTTGGTCAAGTAGTGGGTTGGGTATGGAAGTGAATGATGGGTAATTAGATGCTGGCTGCAGCGGCAACATCGGGTTCAACAACTTATAGGACAAAAATGATACGGAATCGTCTATTCCGTTGTTCTTGTGAAGTTTGAGCTGTATATAAGCATTTTTCTGGTTTTCTTTATTATTATTGGGGATGAGGAAGAGAGAGAGAGAGAGAGGCGAGGAGAAGGAGGATGAAGGAGAGAGACAGAGAGAGAGAAGGAAAGGAGAGATTGAGAGATAATGAGAGATAGAGAGTGAGAGGGAGGAAGGGAGAGAGAGACAGAGAGAGAAGGGAGAGATTGAAAGATAATGAGAGATAGAGAAAGACAGTGAGAGGGAGGGAGAGAGAGAGAGAGACAGAGAGAGGGAGAGAGAAGAAGAGAGAGAGAGAGAGAAACTGAGGCAGGCAGAAGGAGAGGAAGAAGAGGAGGAGAGAGAGGGGGGGGGGGGAGAGAGAAAAAGGAAGAGAAGGATAGAGAGTGAGAGAAGGAGCGTGAAATAGAGGAGGAAAAAGGGAGAGCGAGAGAAAGAGGAGGAGAGAGGGGAGAGAGAGAGAGAGGGAGTGCGAGAGAGAGAGAGAGAGCGAGTCAGAGAGACAGAGAGAGAGAGAACAATTACAGCCAGCCCAAGTAACAATAACAACAACAACATCTACAACAGCCGCACCAACAGCACCAAAAATGTCACGTCAAAAAGAAGAAGAAGCAGCAGCAGCAGTATCACAACAACGACAACAACGGCAACAACAAGAAATTATGTTCCATCTCATCCCATTAACTTTAAAACATCCCTCGGGGGGCACAAAACACTTGGACATAAATTTCTATAGACATTTTTCATTAATATTGCAGCTAGCAAATGTCTTCAAGTAACAATGAAGGCCAGCGGTTCTTAACCTTTTGAAACCGGTACCCTGACGTCTCGTAGTGAACACTTAGTTCTTGTTTGTTTCAACTCCACTTTTTTGCACAACTGAGAAATTCCGCGTTAAACATTTGCGGCTTTAGTATTACGATAAGGTTGTGTACAGGCTTGGCTCAGAGAGGGAGAGAGAGAGAGAGAGAGAGAGAGAGAAAGAAGGAAAGAAAGAAGAAAGAAAGACAAAGATAGAGAGAGAGAGGAAAAAGAGGAAGAGAAAGAGCAAGAGAGAAAGAAAGAAAGGAAGAAAGAGAGAGAGACAGAGAGAAAGATAGAAAAAGAGAGAGAGAAGAAAGAAAGAAAGAAAGAAAGAGAGAGAGGGGGAAAGAGAAAGAGCGAGAGAGAAAGAAAGAAAGAGCAAGAAAGAGAGAGAAAGAAAGAAAGAGAGAGAGAGAGAAAGAGAGAGACAAAGAGAGAGAGAGAGAGAGACAAAGAGAGAGAGAGAGACTAAAGGTCTATCAATGCAAAATGACTCACACAGTTTCAAAACCAATGAGTGAGCACCTCCCTCATCCCTACCCCTTCTCAAAATATCCACACCCCCTAAACATCTCGCAGCAAAAAAACGACAACAACAACAACAAACACTCATCCTCATAAACAATTTCCTAAAAAAACTACAACGAATATTGTTTCGTTTAAAATAACAACCCGAAAATTCCGACCCGACTTAACTATTCAAGTGATTCTTCCTAGACAGCAATTCATTACTTTGCCGGCGGGGGTCGTTCCTTACAATTCTGCACCCTGACCAAATGGTGCATGCACGGTGCAGTTTAGGTGCGAAACGACAACGTACTGATTTCAATTACAGCCCGGTGCGTACAATGAAAGTTAGTGCGGTTCCATTAGCAAATTGTTGTATGAAATGGCAGAGACGGGCAAATGCTTTACAATCTCTCTCTCCTTTATAATCTCCTCTCTCTCTCTCTCTTCTCTCAATGTCTGCCTTTCTCTCTCTTAGCCTTTCTCTCTCTCCCCCACTGTGTCTTTCTCTCACTCGGTCTCTCTCGCTCTCTCTGTCTTTCTGTCTGTCTGTCTCTCTCTGTAATTCTATCTCTCAGCCTCTCTACATCTCCCTGTCTTTCCCTCCCTGTGTCTTTCTCTCTCTCTCGATTTCTCGCTCTCTGTCTTTCTCTCCTTCGGTCTCTCTCTCTTTCTCTGTCTTTCTTTCTATGTCTGTCTTACTCTCTCTCTGACCATCTCTCTCAGCCTCTTTCTTGTCTCTCTCTCTCTCCCTATCTCTGTTTTTTTTCCTCTTTTTCCCCCTGTACGTATCTCTCTCTTTCTGTTTCTATGTCTCTCTCTCTCAAACACACGCACTCACAAGCACACCTACATACATACACACACGGAAATTCAAACGAAATGGCACCCCAAAAACCAACAAATATATCACAAAATCGCGAAAATACTACAAAATCACCACCAACAAACAACGACAGAAGATACGAAACAATCCAAAACAAAAACGCGATCTATAACAACTTTGTAACCTTTGCAAGAAAACATTCGCGCATTTGATTAGTCGCGTTATCGTGACACTCACAGCGTCAACTGGACAATTTCAAGAATTTTATCTCCCTTTGTAACATTCTTTTCCTCTTTAAACGTCAACAACTATTGTTTCAAAAACAATTTTCGGCATGCTAATGTTGAGCAACAGAAAAAAATAGAAATATTGAGAATGTCAAGTCAGACATTTCGAGGGCCGCGTGATAAAGTATCGTAACTCCTTTTTTAAATAAAATTTCCAGTATAAGAAAAAAAAGGAATAAATTTCATCACACTTAATAGTGACGATATTTAATTTAATGAGAGCGGGAGAGAGAGAGAACAGATAGATAGATAGATAGATAGATAGATAGATAGATAGATAGATAGATAGATAGATTCACACAGAGAGAGACAGAGAGAGAGAGAGAGAGAAAGAGAAGTGGATAGAGAGAGAGAGAGAGAGAGAGAGAGAAAGAGAAGGGGATAGAGAGAGAGAGAGAGACAGAGAGAGAAAGAGAAGGGGATAGAGAGAGAGAGAGAAAGAGAAGGGGATAGAGAGAGAGAGAGAAAGAGAAGGGGATAGAGAGAGAGAGGGAGAGAGAGAGAGAGAGAGAGAGAAAGAGAAGGGGATAGAGAGAGAGAGGGAGAGAGAGAGAGAGAGAGAAAGAGAAGGGGAGAGAGAGAGAGAGAGAAAGAGAGAGAAAGAGAAGGGGACAGAAAGAGAGAGAGAGAGAGAGAGAGAGAGAAAGAGAAGGGGATAGAGAGAGAGAGAGAGAAAGAGAAGGGGATAGAGAGAGAGAGAGAGAGAGAGAAAGAGAAGGGGATAGAGAGAGAGAGAGAGAGAGAGAGAGGAGAGAGAGCTTTATTTAATCTCAGTTTTCAGAATTTAATCCCCAAGTTTTAACACAACCAGTCGGATGTCACGAGCTACGAGCAGGGCAAATACCTGAACGAAAAAAAAAAATCTAGATACGATAGTTTACCATGACCACCTCGCTTTATGAAAATCATTCCAAAAATACGCTGGTATTCATCAAATAAGTTTATCCCGACATAATTATAATTATTGATTAAATATTAGCAAATTTCCATGCCCTGTTTATATTAATAATATTATGTCTGTTTTGCATGTCTGAATGTCGACGCTCCTGGTAGTGTCTCCTTCTGTCTTATCTTTCTATTACTTTCTGTCTATCGTCTTGTTCCTTCCTGGCACAATATCACTGTTATAGTGTCGACCTGGTTTCTATCTCCAAACTTAAACTCAGTATATAAAGAAATCTGGGATGTAACTCACAGGAAAGCCAATACACGCCGTGTCTAAAAAAAATAAAGAGTTTACACACTTTGAATTATTTATTAATACAATGTCACTTGAGACACACCCAAGATTTACAATTCAAATTTAAAAGAAGAACCAAAAAAAAAACAGATGCATTTGTATACTTGATTTTGCCCGGGCAGCGGCCTGTTCGGCCTGCTTTTTACGATTTCCAACTGCCAAGGTATCTTTAAGATGCGCAACGTGCACATGAGCCCTTCGAATTTTTCTTCCTTATCCGAGAAGTCTAGCTACTCGATCCTAACCCCCCAATAGGACCAGGGACACGAAAATATGAGGAAAATCTCATACTTCCAACATGCCTGCACCAGCCGGGTTTTGAACCCGGGACCCTTGGCATGAGAGGCGAGCACCTTGTCCCCTATGTGTACGTAATTTATTGAGTTATCGTATGTGTTTAAACTCATGGTCGTTCTGGGCCAGACTCTGATGACAACGCAGTTCAACAGAATTGCGAATAACATTATGCAGTACATTTGTGTAATACAAATTTTTTTGTAGCCACAATGTATAATAATACCCAAGACACGGGGATATCGAGCCGAACCAATTCGTCATATTCCGTCCGTGGACTTGTGCGCGTATCATCCATGTCAACAATGCAACAATTCGCGCCACACCTCATAATATGTGAACGAAAGAGATTGGTGTCCACAGAATTTATACGCGCGCAATTTGTGGACATATGGTAGGAGAAGGAATGGTTCGTCTCGGTATTTTGTGCCGCAGATTATATTACGTATTAGATACATAGATAGATAGATAGATAGATAGATAGATAGATAGATAGATAGATAGATAGATAGATAGATAGATAGATAGATAGATAGATAGATAGATAGATAGATAGATAGATAGATAGATAAATAAATAGATAGATAGATAGATAGATAGATAGATAGATAGATAAATAGATAGATATATAGATAGATAAATAGATAGATAGATAGATAGATAGATAGATAGATAGATAGATAGATAGATAGATAGATAGATAGATAGATAGATAAATAGATAGATAGATTGATTGATTGATTTAATAGATAGATAGATAGATAGATAGATAGATAGATAGATAGACAGATAGATAGATAGATAGACAGATAGATAGATAGATAGATAGATAGATAGATAGATAGTGAGAGAGAGACAAACATCTATATAATTATTCTGTGTCTCGGATTATATTATGTTTTTATGCCGGTTGGATATTATATTAATAAATTATTTTTTACATGTCTACATTTTGTATCGGTATCCCGTATCCCGGATATAACTCGGAATGAATGAAGAATAATTAAACGCAGTTTGCTGGGTTTAATCCTCAGCATGAGTTCCAGCATTATTCATGATGTATAAGGTTACATTTCTATTGGGGTGAAACAACTTCTGTAGATAAATTCAATGGGTGTAAGCAAATCTGCTTTTATACGAGCTATTCTGACATGCAGCGGTTTGTGTAGTAACATGTCGTCGGTTTCCAGTCGAACGGGCTAATAGATATCAACAGCTGTACAAGGAAAAGGCGAACGCTTACGGTCTCTGTATGACGAATGGGCGAACCCCCGCCAAAATCAGTGTTGAGAGAAATTCAGTTTTGAAAAAATGTTTGGCTACTCTCATCATTGATTTCTCACTTTTTTCGTCATAATTATTGCATACCCCAAAAAAACTACATGAGACTTAAGAAAATTGCTCGTATCGGGCAAAGCCCAAAGACTCCCCCCCCCCCCCCCCCACCCACACACACCGCCAACGCGATGTACTTTTGATAACTACACAAGAGTATTATCTCAAATTTGACCTTTCGTCAAGACACCAACGATGTGTGTCACCGTGACATTATCGTAGGCCATCAGTGTCAGAAATTGGCACACAAAGAAAAAGGTACACCGAAATACTGATATATTTTTTTTTTGTCTTCCCGTTTTCTCGACGATTTATTACATCGTTTGGGCATTTCCCTGTCCCTGATCCCATGGTAGGCAGGATCGAGCACCTAGTCTTCTTGGATAAGGACGAAAAACTCGGAGAGCACGTGTGCAAGTTGCGCACGTTAAAGATACCTTGGCAGTTGGCAATCGAAAGGAGCAGGCCGAACAGGCCGCTGCCCGGGCAAAATTGAATGAAATTTATCCCTAACACTCCCTCGATTTGAGACCCGCCAATTCACCGAACTTTCAAAATTCAGAACAATTTCACTTTCGTAAGCATCGCAGTGATATAATCTCCTAACGCTCAACAGATTCTTCATGCACTCATTTCGGTAGTATCTTATAAAATGTCCAGTGTTTTTGCATGTTCTTTAATATTCAGTTTCTCGACATTTTTTTTTCTTTTGTTGAAAGATTATCACTTTTATTAGTTACATCGATTTAAATAGCTTTTAATATGTATTCATGAGAATTGTAAAATTAATCTCTTTGCTGGAAGCCAGAATTTTGGACAGTCAGTGGGATGCTATGCATCGCTTGGCGACCATCTTGTATGTTCCGACAATATTGACTTCTTTCTAGGTTACTGTGTTGATAACGAATGAAACAGGCTTGATAAGGGCAAAGGTTTGTCAGTTATAACATTTCTGTATATAAACCCGATGCTATGCAGGCACGGAACAAACATTATATTATAGCTCCGTGGATTGTTCGGCGGCCATCTTGAATTTGCTGCCATGTTGGAATTGTCTTCGTGGCCAACACATTATTCTCTAACACCATCATACGGAGAATGTTTGTGCCAAGTTTCATGTTTCTATCATTTTTTTAACGATCGTTCCACTTATCAAGCCCGCTACACAGCTTTTCTTTCCTAACACGGCAGTGTTATACAGATAAAATAACTTAATATGCTCCATCACGTGCCGGCAATTTCATCTGTTGCCACGCGGTTGTTTTGCAATTATGAATTCCGTATGGCAATTTCTTGCAACAGTTTTAAGAATATCTGTCTGTGGCAAAGCCATAGCGTGAACACTAGCCCATGTTGATCAGCCAGTATCTCAACACTTCTGTTTCAGTCAGAACCCGCGCAACTGTTAACTAGCTGGGATCTTATTGAAACCAGATAGTATAGATATATAGAGAGGGTTCACTTAAGCAAATCGCGAAACTAGGTCGCTGCGGTAAACAAGAAACTGAAGAATTGAAAGAGACTTTCTTCACCAAAGATAGTGTGCATATCTGTTTACTCTGGTTTGTTCATATTTTTGGGCTGATTGAAACTATTTACAACCGTTTGTAAGTTCTTACGCCCCGTGGAAATGCACAAACGGGTATTGTTTACCGCAGAGACCTGCTTTCCGCTCCACGATAACAGTGGTTTCGCAAAGCCTCCAGCGTCTCGCAGTGTAAATCAACCAATAGTGAAACCTCTCTATACATATATACTCTCTGGTGAAATTCAATGACGTGACGTCACCATCCAAAGGTAAAAAATAATGAAAAATTAAACGACAAATCAAACATAAAATCCCAACATTCCAAAGGAATTATTTTCCGGTTCTGGCTGATTCTATTATTTCCGAATGTATTACTATTGATTTCATTATTTCTTAAAGTTCTGCTATTGATTCCATTATTTCCGAACGTTCTCCTGTTGATTCCATTATTTCAGAAAGTACCACGATTGAGTCCATTATTTCCGAATGTACTACAATTGATTTCATTATTTCCAAGAGTTCTACTGTTGATTCCATTATTTTGGAAAGTACTACCCCCCTCCCCCCCCCCCCCCCCGAAAAAAAAAATCATGAACGTTAGATATTCTTCAGTCCCCACTAATTCAACGTACTTCAAAAATGAAATCTGTAATGATCAAGAATTTCACTGACGTACCTTTTCCGTAAGTGTCCCAGCGGTATAATTTCGGAACGATTTCTTCAAAACAAATAAAACTACCTAACTGCCAAATTACAAACTATTGAAGCTGAGAAAAACAAAACAAACTCACTTACGTACCTCTTCCACAAATCGAATTGAAAATATCTCCCAACACAACGAATTCTTCAACACAAAATAATTTTATCCAAGTGCCAATTTACGAACCGTAAACATTGTTAAAACGAATTTCACTTTCCTACCTCTTCCACGAATCGACGTGATAATAATCTCTTCCAGTAGTCAAGAAACTCAACACAAATTATCTATTCAAAATTCAAATTACGAACTGTAGACATAATCACCACTGAATTTATTTTTCCTAACCAGGTTGGAAACACACAAAAACAAAATAAGGGAAATGGAATTAAGACAATGTCGTTCAACGCAAAAATTGAGATATTATCGCTACTTATCAAACTGTTTCACAGATCCGATTTATTCTAACTCCTTATCATAATGTCTGGCTATAGTTAGGGGACCGTAGTGTAATTACAGAGACGCACACAGAAAATACTGATATGTCTTCACTATTCATAGACAGCTTACTGTAGGAAATACTACGGTAAAATAACAACAACATTTCTTTTGTTTTGGCCTCTCTAAGTTGAAGGGAAAAAAGGCACTTAACACACAAATTGAGACAAAAATCAATTAAACTGTATTTTGTTTGTCATTTTCTCACAAATTTCGAAGTACTAAAACCGAAAGAGAATGAATTTGAAAAATAAAACAAAAACACCAACTATTGTCACTTAGCACCAAAAATGGCACTTTTTTTAACATGTTCCTGATGACACTTTCATGTCAAACTTTACCGCCTGGCGTGTAACAAATTCGGCCCGCAGCTCTCGAAGAGTGGCCGATTTTTGGATCGTCAGAATCAATTCTGTAACCAGTAGTGTAGTGTTAGTGGAGTGCGAGACCTCGCGTGCTGGGAAAAGTGACGTCAAGGGTTCTTGTGTGTGCGCTGTTTGTTGGCAATTCTACCGTCTTACGACAAAACACGGTATATGCCAAGATAAAATTAATTCATAACTGGTAACGGTCATTTTACAATTACCTAAGTCATTTTTTTTTTTCAGCATGTGTATGTCGAAATACAGAATGCCGAAACGAATCATGCCTTCTCCTACCATCAAAGTCAAAATTTGGCAAAAAGAAAAAGTTGTATGTAGCAAAGCCTCGAGAAAGAAATAATATCCAAACAATACAATGAAACGCAAACTAAAAGAGAAGACAGAAAATGGCCGATATTTCGGTAATAGCCATTTTTAAGGGAAAGAAGCGAAAAAACAATAGAAAAAATAAATTAGAAAATTGAACAGATAAAACAAGCGAACAATAAAAGATTTGAATAATTATGAAATATGTAGAATCGAAAAAGAAAAATCTTCTCGCACTACATGTCCACAGAGTGCACGCGTATAAATACAGTGAGTACTACTCTTTTTCGTTCAATTATGATGGGGTATGGTATGAATTGTTGCATTGTTGACATCGATGATACGTGCCCAAGTCAACGGACGGAATATAACGTCTTGATTCGTCTTGGTATCCTTTGTCTCGGGGGGTGTGTTTAGACATGAAATAGACATGTTGAACCGTTCAACAGTTACATTGTTTTGTTGCCTTGACTTCATGACGTTTTAAACCAAAACCCACATCCACCTAAGGCTGTGTACCATGCCAACATCCTTACGTCAGGCAGACGTAGATTTGTATAGGATTTCAGTATGGTTCAAAAGATTTTTGTATGGTTGGTAGGATTTTTGTATGGTTGGCAGGGTGTGTTTTTTTTGTATGGTTGGCAGTATTTTTGCATGGTTGTAGGATTTCAGTATGGTTAGTAGGATTACCGTCGGAACTGATTTCTTACATCAAACCGACCTCAGCGGTATGTCTTAATCAGCTGATCTACTGTATGTAACATGTATATACTCTTAAACCCCCTGCCAAAATGAATCCCCCCTCATGGGATAATACAGTGCTTCTAATTTATTTTATCTGACCTTATCTTATAAAATGATGCTGAACAGTGGGAAATGAATTTGCGTTTTACGTTGTACAGTGATTTTCTGTGGCATGGCAGAATCTTCCAACAACGAGCGTCACGCTTTGGAGCCCAGCAGTTGCCGCGAGCGAGCCTTTTCACACGCAACATACACAGCGGTCGACAAGCGAGGGAGGGGGGGGCATCTGTAAAGTACGTATGTTTGATTTTTTGTGATTTATGAGAACCCCTCCTCTGCACCAACCACCCCCTCCCCCTTAAAGTATTCTTTTTCGTACAGTGGGGGCTAACCCCAGGCACCCCCCCCCCCAGCCAATCTTAGTACGGACTTGGAATGCTCTTTTGTATTTTTCTATTATTATTTTTTCTTACGATTTTTCTTGTTACCAATTTTCTTTACTCAACTTCCGCCTTCTCTCTCCCCCTCCCCCCCCCCCACCCACCCACACACACCCAGTATGAACGTAGTAGGCCAGTAAAATCTTTAATATTAGTGATAAAGCCTTGATATTTTGAATACTTATGTAAATGGCATTTTGCATCATGAACCATTGGTCTATCTCAGTATAGACATGATTTTTTTTTTATTGTATAACCTAACCACCTAATTTCTAATTTGACGGAAAAAAAAAATAAAAAAGAAATTAAACCAAACTTCAATTATTATTTTTTTTTTTTTACCATAACTGAAACACACACCTATACTTCCCAGGCCCTGGAGCCCCTCTCTCGTGTACCCTGGGGGCCAACTCCCAAACGTGTGATTGGTGGATCATGGACACTTCTGGTAGGATCTCTTGCTGTCCTATCATTGCTGTTATATTCTGTCTATCGTCTTTTTCTTCCTAGCACAATGTTACCTTATCGTGTCGACGTGATTTCTCTAAATTTAAACTTAAACTCAAACTCAACCCTCACCCCCCCCCCCCCCCCCACGGAGCCTGCGTACTTTACCAATAACCCCCTTTTCATGCAAAAATACCGAACAAATTCAAGCAAAGTTCAAACTAATGTCGCAAAATAAGTAACGACTGAAACAAAAAAGTATGTCGTAAAAGCTCCACTGTCGTGTTAGAACTCTTGACTTGAAGAAAACACAGTAAATCTTTGAATGTCAGACCTCAGAATGTCATTAGACGAAATGTAAAAATGTCATCATAAAAATACTTGACTTTCTTATTGAATGTCAGGAAGTAAAAAAAAAATAATAAACAAACAAAAAAAAAACACGGGAGATAAAGAATTCAGTGACACTGTATGGGATGTGACAGCAAGAATGAATATTACTCTTCAAAATCGTTGATAAAGAAATCAATAAAGGTCTTGAGGACAACTTACAGAGGAAGAAGGAGAAGATGAAGAAGAAGAAGAGAGATGAAGAAGAAAGATTACAAAAAGAAACAAAGAAAGAAAGAGAGAGAGAGAGAGAGAGAGAGAGAGAGAGAGAGAGAGAGAGAGAGAGAGAGAGAGAGACAGAGAGAGAGAGAAAGAAAGAAAGAAAGAAATATAGGGACGCTTTGACACTTATTTAAAATGCGTTGTGGTACTTATCAAGCTGTTTCAGTTCCGATTTATTCTAACTGCTTATCATAATACTAATGTGTTTAAGTCTTTATGTAGGAGGTTCGCTGAGCTTGGTATTTTCACCTCACCGTTTCTTGTTGTAGTGGGGATTCGTTTTTTGGAATTTTGCCCGGGCAGCGGCCTGTTCGGCCTGCTCTTTTCGATTTCCAACTGCCAAGGTATCTTTAACGTGCGCAACTTGCACACGGGCCCTCCGAATTTTTCGTCTTTATCCGAGAAAACTAGGTGCGCAGTACTATCTACCATAGGATCAGGGGCAAGAAAATATGAAAAAAATCCCAAAATTCCAACATGCCTGCATCGACCGGGATTCGAACCCGGTACCTTCGGCATGAGAGGCGAGCACCTTGCCTCTAGACCACTGTGTCCCCTACTCCGTATCATGATACTAAAGCCGCAAAGGTTTAACGTGGAATTTCTCAGTTGTGCATAAAAGAGGAGTTGGAACAAACAAAAACTAAGATCGAGCTGTACAGACACCAATTTTATTACACTAAACAGACCCAACGCCCCCGGTTCACATACGTATACATTTAACTTTGAAAATGTAACTCTAGTGTAAAATAGGAAGACACTTTGAACACTGCTTTGTTACGACAGCTCAAGACCGGTCGTAGACATCGATATCTTGTACTACCGTCGACGTTTCGAATTGCTCTTTTATGTTAGCGCGCTTTGTATAGGGTCCAAGCTAATTCACTGCACTTGGGTGTATTCAAAATAGAAATCCTCATATCAAAGAAACGAACAAATTAATGCGGGACGTGAAGCAGTCTAGCTCTTCAAAGAGCATTTTTTGTTTGTTTCTATCCCGGTCTCCGATTTTTTGTTTTTCATATTCAATACCTTGGAGTGGCTGGAACATTCAACTTCATTCCTGCAGACCTTTTGAAATGTCACTTAACTGCCAGCAAAAGTGTATAAATATCTTGGGAGAGGGAAATTAAAAAATGAAAATAAAAAATTGGTGTGGAGTGTAATTCAGTGTTTTGTTTCGTGAAAGTGTCACATTGGCACTCCAGCTTTTTCAAAGACGTCAAGTTTTATAATCTTACTATTATGATTTGGTAACTTAGAGGCTAAATGTTCCCACGCTTCTGATAGGGTCTCCTTCTGTCCTATCATTCTGTTATATTCTGTCTCGTGACCTTAGAATGACAAGGTTCTAACCCTCTGCCATCAAAGATACTAGATAGAATAAGATGAGACAGCTAGCGCTTTAAGCGTGCACAGATTTCGCACCGCCACCCAGTGGCAAACGCGGGGAAGTCATGAAAAGTGCCGTATTTTACAAAGCCAAATAGGGAAAATATTGAATTTTGTTCACTGTTCAGCTATCGTTGTAGGTCTTGATTGACGTCATTTATTTTGGAATTTTGAACGCTGTGGGGAAACTTGTCTATTTCTTTCTTTCTTTTTTTTTTTAGACGCACTCGTACTGTAACAAATCCTCAGCATTAATTTTCATTCTATCAAGCATTCTTTTCATGCAATACGCCATGGGCCCCGCCCTCGATCAGAGCGCGAACTGTGTGCGTGATTTTCTTAGAGGTGCGAAGAAGGGAGTGTCTTATCTTATAAATCTGATATCTTTGCTTGCACCAGCGTTTGAGAAATTGATGATGTAAGTTTCAAGTGCTCATAGCTTTTAGAGAAACGACATTTCTTTCTTTTTTAGTTACACCTACAAATTACACATTGAACCCGCTTGATATTTTGACACACAATGGAGAAGGCCTGCAGAAGTAGCAGTGTTTAGTGTGTGACTCAGTTCAGCCAAAAGGTGGAGAGAAACCTCATCATTTTAACCCTTTCAATATTGAACCAGCTTTGCTGTTAGCCCTTTACTGCTCCATTGGTTCTCTATTACTAACTTTTGAGTACAGTTCAATCGCCTGATTTAAATTCATATTATATATGGCCTTTAGCGTCTTTACAGACGGTCTTAGCAGCTAGAATATTCACTTTCACTTTGACTGACAGCTTCTCTCGTGGCTTATTCTACCAATGTTTGACCCGAGAGTGCGATGGCAGTGATTGCAGGTCAGTCTTTTGGGTTCACTTTGGCGAGTGTTTTCATTCCGCCTCTGTCGTTTTGTCAGGTATGTTTCTTTTGCCTTGAAGTCTATTGCGAGCGTGCCACTGCGCAATTTTTGTCTCCATCTGCTTCGATCATTTGCAAGGTTCTCCCATTCATTGGGGTCGATGTTGAATGCTTTCATCGTGACCTTGCAAGTGTCTTTGAATCGCAGATGTGGCCTACCTCTGGGTCGGTTGCCAGTAGCAAGTTCCCCGTAGAGAATTTGTCTGGGGATGCGATCATTTTCCATACGGTGGAGATGTCCAAGCCACCGCAGTCTTTTTTTGCCTAGGAGAGCCTGAGTTGATGGAATGTTGGCTCGGCTCAGAACTTCGATATTTGAGATCCTGTCTTGCCACTTGATCTTGAGAATTTTGCGTAGGCAGCGCAGGTGGAAGGAGTTGAGGGATCTTTCATGTTTGGAGTAGGTGGTCCATGTCTCTGAGCCATACAGCAGGGTGCTTAGGACGCAAGTTTGGTACACGAGTACCTTTGTTTTGATGGTCAGCTTGCTATTGTTCCACACCCTTTTTGAGAGTTTGCCAAAAGCTGTGGCCGCCTTTCCTATTCTGGCATTTATTTCAGTTGTTATGTCTGTGCTACCACTGATGGTTGAGCCTAGGTAGCAGAATTTTCCCACTTGCTCCAGAGGAGAGCCATTCAGCATGATTGGGTTGGGGTTTCTCAAGCCTTGTGTCAAAACTACAGTTTTTGAGACACTGATCCTTAGCATGAATTTGTCACAGGCTTTGGCAAGGCTATTGATGAGAGCCTGGAGCGTGGTTTCATCGTGGGCCATGATTGCAGCATCATCTGCGAAGAGGAGCTCTTGTAACATAATATGCTCTGTACGAGATTTTGCTTTTAGTCTGGCAACATTAAAAATGGAGCCGTCCACTCTGGTGTTAATAAGTACTCCACCTGAACATTGACCAAAGGCATTCTTGAGTAGGGCTGCAAAATATATACCAAATAAGGTAGGAGCAAGAACACATCCCTGCTTCACACCGCTGTTTACAGCAAATGAATTGGATGTGCAGCCTTCAAAGTTGACACATGCCTTCATGTCAGTGTGGAAGGATGCAATAAGTTTTAGCAATGTTGGTGGACAGCCTATGGATTTAAGGACTGCATACAGGCCAGATCGGCTTACGGTAATTCATATTAATCATTAAAAATATCTGAAATTCGAGGATTTGAATATAAACTGGACCTGAGAAATGTCAAAACTGGGCAACCAGAAAAAGTTGTATGTAGCAAAGCCTCGCGTAAGAAATAATACCCAAACGATGCAATGCAAACTATAAGGAAAGACAGAAAATGGCCGATATTTCGGCAAGCGCCTTCATCAACAGAAAAAAAAAAATCTGAGAAACTCTGGCCTTCACAACGTCAGTAGTCAAAGGGTTAAGGAAACGTATCGTCTTGCTTCGTCCTAGCCCAATGTGGCCATTGTCGTGTCAGCTTGGTTTCTCTAAACTCAAAGTTAAACTCAAACTTTGACAAATAAAAAGGCCTAACTCACTATCTTGAAATTTAATGGAACTTTCACTGATGGATGAAAAGTTAAGGAGTAAGCGAAGTTTTTTTTGCGTAGTCAGTTTGTGGACAAAATTGTTCTAGAAAGTAATTAGACAGAAAAAAAAATATTGTGAGACGGTGGGTTTCAGAAAACAAGAAACTCGATCCGTGTCCTCAGTAATGCTCAGCCTGGATCCCGTGGATAATTACAGAAGAGCAGAGGGTTAATTAGCAGTGGGAGGATTATAATTCTCTAGTTGTTGAACCTTATTTCAACTACAAATTATATGACCACATACACTCCCTCCTTCCCATCTGCCTATACTGATTCTTCCCACTCCTCCTTACTGCCTCCATCATTTATCTCCCTTCATACACTTCCACTCTCACCCGACACTTTTCTCCTTACTCTCATTCTTTCTCTGTCCCTCTCTCTACCTATTTTGTTTTTTGTTCTCTCTTTCTCTCGTTAATTCACCTACTCCCTCCTTCTTATTCTTTTTCTCACTTACGACTCTCTCTCTCTATCTATCTATCTATCTATTAATCAGTCCATTCATTAACCCGCCCACCCATCCGTCCTTCCGCCCGTCCGTCGCTCTGTCTGTCTGTTTGTCTGTCTGTCTATCCAAGCTCTCTCTCCCCCTCTCTCTCTCACTATCTATTCGTCCATAAATCCACCCACCCACCCATCCGTCCGTCCGCCCGTGTGTCTGTCCATGCGTCCGTCCGCCCATCTGTCTTCCTGTCTATCTGTCTATCCGTCTGTCTCTCTCATAAACACACACCCTCACATACACACCATTTTGCACACCGCACACAGCCACACTTCTAAAATGTGCCAATCTCGTGCTAAATACTCAAAATCCCGACATGTAACACCGAGGCAAATTTCTCGCTCTAATGACACAAAATCAATAACCAAGCTCAAGCAAAGGCATCGATGAAAAGAAAAAAATCAAACCCAATAAAAACGAACATATCGACAACATTCAATACACATTCATATATTTCATAAAGACGGAGAAAGATCGAAGGGGACTTCATCAATGGCCGCATTCAATTAAATCAAAACCAGAGCAACGGGTGAAAAGGGGACAGAACCTTTGCTATAATGATCAGGGGAGAGAACCAGCTTTTCTGTAATAATCAAGGGAGAGAACCTATTCTGTAATGATCAGGCAGGGGAGAGAAGCTTTTCTGTAAAGATCAAGGGAGGGAACCTTTTCTCAAAAAGAAAAGGGAGATAAAAACGAAGTATTGTACAGGATAGAACTATTCTGCGTTCTGGTTAGTAGTAGCTAATACATAAAATCTGTTTATTTGAATAGCTTGTCAAGATATTTTTTCAGCTATAGAGCGATTTTGAAGTATCTTTAGGAAATAGCTTGAGCCTTTTAACTGGGGATATATTTTTCTTCCTGGTTAAGATACGCCGTTTGAATAAAAATGTATTCTTTGTGGTTTAGATTCAGTTCTAGCAGTACAAAATGCTCGATGACAGAGACAGACGGCGGTGCGTTTGATGTCCGGTAAGGAATGGCAGGGGCGTATCTACGGAAAAATAGCTTCTACGGTGGGCACTGAATTCGCGTCACGGTTCAAACATGTCGGGACTTGAGTTCACGTTTTTTCCAACTCCAGTTTTTGCACACCTGAGAAATTCCACGTTAAACGTTTGCAGCTTTAGTATTATAATAAGGTGTTAGGATAAATCGGAACAGTGAAACTGTCAGGAGCAGAGTTAGGGTCTTGGGGAGCATTCGACTGCACGAGAGGCAGCTAACTCACACTCGGACACAACCACACAAGAAAAGTATCAAACAACTAGAGTATCTATATATGTCAGGCCGGTCAGGCCATGTTTTACATAAATATTAATAAACAAAACAAAAGACAATAGAGGTATATTCAAAGCAATAAATTCTAATTACTAACTTAATCTATAATATTCATGTAATTATGGATCCTTATTGGATGTACTGCAATCAATAGCAAATAGGTATATTATACGAAACTAGATATCAATTTAAAGTGTCAGTTGAGTCGCCACTGGCCAGTCGCCAGGCAAACTCTCCCTAAATCATATGGGCTTGAATGTTAAGAGAGCCCAGTACGTTCCAAGCCTACAGAAGCACACTTCGGCTTGTAGGTAATTACGCAGTTGCAAAAAACTATTTATATTTATATGCACAATCATTATTCAATTCATCAACAATGTGCCATATTACTTCAATCATACTATGGAAATAATTCTATAACACAGGCCACTCGTCGTCGAGTGCCAGCTGGGGTTTCCTTAGACTTCCTATGAGGCTGTGGTTCTCTCTCTATCTCTGATCTTCTATTATGCTTGAACAATTAAGATATATTACCATTGGTCACGCCTACTGGTAGGCGCGAACATCAAAATAGCGCAGCGTGGGCTTTCAAAGGTCAGCCCACTCAGACCTTTCTTTCTAGAGCTCAGTCAGTCCGTTAGCAAGGAATTCTAGTCTTCAGACCACACAGTTCAGGTACTGGCCAACCGGAGATGCTTCACGACACGATGCTTCTGCTCGTCTGTATTCCATAAATCTGAACGTTACACGATGTTATATATTATCTAACTACCCAGCAATGCTAGTCCGCTGGCCCAATTAGTTCAGCTATCTCATTGGTCGATACCTCCCACCATTTTAATTGTAGTAATACGTCTGCACTATTCTACCAGCCAGTTAACGTGCAAAAACTTGTCTAGTCATACTTAACAATGTCAACTATCCCCACCTTGTTTCACCCCTACTCCATTACTTATTAATCACGAACATTAAAACCGACAAGCGTGAATCTAACAGTTTAACTTTACATTTATTTACTCACCAACTATAATTCGCGAGGGCCGTTCAAGGCCACCAGCCAATTTCTCATGGCCCTGGTAAAACAACAACAACTCACTCTCTGCGTGAGTTTTAACAACATCCGAATCATGACAGAAACAGCTTGATAAGTACCACAACGCATTTTAAACAAGTGTCAAAGTGTGGATTTGTTAGACCTCTTCTACATACTAAAAGATCTCCAGTTTTTCAGGAAATGTGGATAATACACCAGGTTCGTTAATCTTCAACCCCTCTCCTCGACCAAATGGCTCTGAAGCGGCTTTCATGGTGTCATTCCTGTCGTACCTTGAGGATTAGTTTGAGAAAACGCGTGGACACGACAAACGGTCACACTGTGCTAGGAAGACGCAAGAAGATAGACAGAATATAGCAGAATCACTGGACGGGAGGTGACCCTACAACTACCTATCTGTTCTACCTCAGATACGCCACTGCAGAGCGGTCAGCTGGGAAAAGAGGGGGAGTGGCGGTGGTGGTGGTGGTAAATGGTGACAGGATATGGATTGGAGACCGTATCGAATCTCCCCCGTTAACATATCATCAAAACACATTGGGAAATGATTTTAATATCAGCGATAACGAAAGTTGTGTGTCTTGTTGGTTGATCGATGTTTTACATTTGTTTGTTCATGTTATAGGGTCATCGTTGTTTTGCATTTGAAAAGAGAGAAAGAAAGAAAACAAGAGAGAGAGAGAGAGAGAGAGAGAGAGAGAGACAGGGAAAGAGAGAGAGAGAGAAGGAAAGGGAGATTGATGGATAGATAGATAGATAGATAGATAGATGGATAGATAGATAGATAGATAGATAGATAGATAGATAGATAGATAGATAGATAGATAGATAGATAGATAGATAGATATACAGATAGATAGATAGATAGATAGATAGATAGAAAGATAGATAGATAGATAGATAGATAGATAGATAGATAGATAGATAGATAGATAGATAGATAGATAGATAGGTAGATAGATAGATAGATAAATAGATAGATAGGCAGAGAGATAGATAGATAGATAGATAGACAGAGAGATAGATAGATAGATAGATAGATAGATAGACAGATAGATAGATAGATAGATAGATAGATAGATAGATAGATAGGTAGATAGATAGATAGACAGATAGATAGATAGATAGATAGATAGATAGATAGATATACAGATAGATAGATAGATAGATAGATAGATAGATATACAGATAGATAGATAGATAGATAGATAGATAGATAGATAGATAGATAGATAGATAGATAGATAGATAGATAGATAGATAGATAGATAAATAGATAGATAGGCAGAGAGATAGATAGATAGATAGATAGACAGAGAGATAGATAGATAGATATATAGATAGATAGATAGATAGATAGATAGACAGATAGATAGATAGATAGATAGGTAGATAGATAGATAGATATAGATAGATAGATAGATAGATAGATAGATAGATAGATAGATAGATAGATAGATAGATAGATAAACAAAATGTCTGTCTCTTACTCCACCCCCCCCCCCTTCTCTCAATTGAGAGAGACAGATAGATAGAGCGACACCCTCGCTCCCTCTTTCTCCTCTCTATCTCCCCCCCTCTCTCTCTCTCTCAATTCTTCTGTTTCTTTTTCACAAACCACATCACCATTAATGTAGGCAATCAAGCCCAGCTTCCAACAAACAAACCCCACCTTTGCTCACACTGCTACGACCTTTACCGATGCTCACATTGCATAATATATATTTTGTATTATCGCGCATGCCTCTAAATGTCTCTTCCTTAAGGATAGGGATAACAACAGCGCCATTTTCGCTGTTTTAAATCACGTCCAGGTTTTCAAACATAACTATCGTTAGGGGAGCGTAGTATTTTAGATAGAAAACTATAGCTAAACAGTGAACAGAACGCAGTATTTTCTCTATTTGGTTTTGTAATTATCCCACGGTCTCTTAACACCAGCCAAACATTCGTAATTTTGAAAAAAAAAATAGCCTTTCATTCAAAAAAC
This sequence comes from Onchidella celtica, assembly GCA_963931925.1. NCBI lineage: Eukaryota > Metazoa > Mollusca > Gastropoda > Systellommatophora > Onchidiidae > Onchidella > Onchidella celtica. The sequence goes on along the minus strand of OZ007584.1, from coordinate 7,790,320 downwards.
TTTACACAACTAGGGATAAAGGCGTGACGATTTCAATAGATCTGAGAAAAATCAATACCAAAAGGTTCGCGAAAAGATCGATAACTCATGCCCAAGGGGGAAGTTATTCACTGACTTGGAAAATATGTCTTTAGAAACAATGTAGAGACGGTTCAGTTCAAAGTTGCCCCGAGAGTTGGGAGAAGGAATGTGTAGAGTTATGGTTGGGTGTAGCTGTCTCTACATGACTGATGGTGGATTTTGGTTAGACGTGTGGAAATTACGGATGTTGGCGGAGGGGAGATGTCGGTGGAGTTGGTGGTTGTAGTGGTAGTGGTGGTGGTGGTGGTGATGGTGATGGTGTTGGTAGTAGATGTAGTTGTGGTGGTGGTGGTGGATGTAGAGGTGATGGTGGTGGTGATGATGATGATGATGAGGATAGTGGTGGTAGTTGTGATGATGATGGTGATGGTGTTGGTGATAGTGTGGTATAAGATGCAGTTGTAGTGGTGGTGGTGGATGTAGAGGTGATGGTGGTGGTGATGATGATGAGGAGGAGGATAGTGGTGGTAATTGTAGTGGTGGTGGTGGTGATAATGATGGTGATGATAGTAGATGTAGTTGTAGTGGTGGGGGTGGATGTAGAGGTGATGGTGGTGGTGGTGATAATGATGGTGATGATAGTAGATGTAGTTGTAGTGGTGGGGGTGGATGTAGAGGTGATGGTGGTGGTGGTGATAATGATGGTGATGATAGTAGATGTAGTTGTAGTGGTGGGGGTGGATGTAGAGGCGATGGTGGTGGGGGTGGTGATGATAGTGATGATGATAGTGGTGGTAGTGGTGGTAGCGTTGGTGGTGATGATGATGACAGTGGTAGTTGTAGCGGTGATAACGACGATAAAGATGATTATGATAAGGTCGCAGTAATGATGTCGATGATGATGGTGTCGACAATGGTGGTGGATGTTGTAGCGATGATGATGGAATTGAGGATTGTGGTGGTGTTGGTGATGGTAATGATAATGATGAAAATGTTGATGACAGGTTGATGATGATGGCTGTAGTGGTGGATGTAACCGTGATGATGATGACGATGATAATGCTTGTGGTGAGACACACAGAAGAGATGGAAGAATCATAATCAATCGGCTTTAGTATTATGATAAGGAGTTAGAATAAATCGGAATTGTGAAACAGCTTGATAAGTGTCACAGCGCATTGTAAACAAGTGTCAAAGTTTGTAGTTGTTATACCTCTTCTACATACTAAAAGATCTCCAGTTTTTCAGAAAATAGAGATAGAACAAACAAGAGCTAAGGTCACGACTTCATTACCACTGTAAAATCGGGTCACATTTTGTCGGTAGTAAAGATTCATTTCCTTCAGAGACTAGACAACAACCTGGAGAAAAGGTCTACAATACCATAGCACAAAGCAATTTTCTGCGGGCCATTTATCTCTTACCATCCCTAGCCAAGCGATCCTTTTGTTCGATAGTATCAATACCACCAGCTGGCTGTAGTGTAGTAACCCCTTGTTTCCTGCTCGTAAGATCCACACAGAAGCAAGTGGGCGTAGTCACCACCTGTGACTATTTTATGTTTATTTCTTGATGCTTGGATTCCCGATATCTCTTTCGATACGGACGAATGATATGGAAGTTTTTTCTTGACGATTCAACCACACCAACCACATAGAACCTTATCAGAAAATGGGCCCCAGTTTGGTAACTACTTGTATCAATATATTGAAAATATTCTAGCAGCATGGCTCAAATAGTGCCTCTCTATTTATTTCCTTTGTTGTTGGTTTTTCTCCACGGGCCCCTTTTTCTTTCACCGGGCATTGCCGGGAATAAACCTATGTTTCCACCCTTTTCTCATTCTCTCTCTCTCTCTTCCCAGTCCCCCCCCCCCCTCCCTCTCTCTCTCTCTGATCTAGACAGTTTCCCGTAACAATACAAGTCTTACTTCAGAACCCATGCGCGGCAGGACACTACGCACCAAAGTGAACGCGGGTTAGATTAAAAATAGTCTCCACGTCCGGTTGGCTTGTCAAAGGAAGCCCCCAAACAAATCACTGTATTTTACATTTTTCCAACTTTTAAACAAATATTTGCCGGAAACTTGATTAAACACAACAGGTCCCTACAAAAGCGATTGGGTCAGATTAATTAATTGACACTTGAAAAAAAAATTGTATAACATTTGAAAGAATGTTGCTAGGGAGAGATGTCTAATTACAAAGCCACATAGAGAAATCAATACTGAGTTGTGCTGACTGTTTAGCAATGGCTTATAATGTAAAATACCACGGGCCTTTAACAACAGCATTTTGGAACTGTTACTTCGGCTGTTACAGTAACGTTGGGCACAAAAAAGTGGCATGTTCAGGTCTTTATTTTATGACGTTCGCTGCTCTTGGCATTTACACCTCATTTTTCTTGTTTGTATTTTACTTGTTGTGGTAGAGATTCGTTTTTTTCAGAATTTTACCCGGGCAGCGACCTGTTCAGCCTGCTCTGCTAGATTCTCGATTTCCAACTGCCAAGGTATCTTTAACGTGCACAACGTGCACAAGGGCCCTCCAAGTTTTTCGTCCTTACCCGAGAAGACTAGGTGATCGATTCTACCTATCATAGGATCAGGGACAGGGAAATATGAGAAATATCCCAAAAATTCCTGGAACGACCGGGATTCGTACCCGGCACCCTTCGGCATGAGAGGCGAGCATCTTGCCTCTAGACCACCTTGTTTCCCCGTGGCGAAAATTGCACCACAATGAACACTCCCGCCACTAGTTTTTTTTTAATGTAAGATTTAACTTAACTGAACTAGAATAATAGTCTGGCTTCTTCCTAGATGATCACGTCAAAGCTTCGTCCACAGCGCTGGTATCGTTTTACTATTTGCACAAACAAGGTATCAATTTCACCCGAGCGTATTATGGTCACGACAGAGAATCGCCGTGGGGCACAGGTGGTAATTGGACCATTGTGATACCAATGTCGGTGGCAATGAGGCATGAAACACAACCAATTATAACGGGTTTCCGGGTGATTACTTTTCATTGTGGGCGAATATGGGCGTTAGTGTTTTTATTTCCCAGGGCGGACAATGGGACGGATGGGAAGGAAGAAAGGACGGGGGAGATAACCTGTGGTCACAGATTGTACCGAGATTATCTCCCGTGAGATGGGAGGAATTCTGGTCACAATAACTGCTGTCCAGGGTTGTTTTGCATCAAATTCAGTGGACCTCACCGGAATGAGGGACGTCGAAGGTGTGGCTGGAGTACATTTTAGAGATTTATATTCTCTCTCTTTCTCTCTCTCTCTCTCCCTCCCCTCTCTCCCCCTCTCTCTCTCCCTCTCTCTCTCTCTCCCCCCTCTCTCTCCCTCTCTCTCTTTCTCTCTTCCTCTCTCTCTCGCTCTTTCTCTCCCTCTGTCCCTCTGTCCCACTCTCTCCCTCCCTCCCTCCCTGTCCCTCCTTCTCTCCCTGCTTCCCTCTCTCTCTCTCTCTCCCGTGGTTGGTGGGTGCCCCTACTACGGTCACCTTCTGCCCCACCTATCTGTTATATTCTGTCTATCATCTTGTTTCTTCCTAGTATAATGTGATCGTTATCGTACGGACGTGCTTTCTCCAAACACACACACACTCTCTCTCTCTCTCTCTCTCTCTGTCGTGGTTGGTAAGCGCTATTAGTAAGGTCTTTTTCTGTCCCACTCTTCTGTTACATTCTGTCTATCATCTTCTTTTCTTCCTAACACAATGACCGGCTATCGTGTCGACGTCATTTCTCCAAACTCACACTCAAAGTCTCTCTTCGTCCGTCTCTCTCTCTCTCTCTCTCTCTCACTCTCTCTCCTTCTCTCTCTTATTCCCTCCTTAACACATCGTCGGAAGGGAAGGTTTTTTTCCCCATCTTTTCGTTTTGTTTTTTTTTCCCTTCACATTCCAGATTCATTTTATATGTTCTCTCTCTCTCTTTCTCATTCTCTCTGTCTGTCTCTGTCTGTCACTTACTCATTCCTTAAAACACAAAATGGAACTTTGTTTATTTTGATCCTTCTTTTTCTTTAAATTCCAGATTCACTTTATACGTTCTCTTTCTCTCACTCTCTCTCCCCTCTCTCTCTCCCTTTCTCTCTCTCTCTCTTATTCTTCCACCCTAAGCCCTCTGTCTCTCTCGCAGATAAACACAGAAAAACCCCTCCGTTCCCTTTCCGGCCAACCTTTCGCATGTCCAGCATGCAGACCAAACATTTGCCCATATCCTAAAAGAACATTAAAAAAAAACAAAAAAAAAACAAAAAAACTCACTGCCCTCGGGGTTGCCAAGACTCGGCACTCACCCCTAAAAGCCAACGGCTCTCAGGGACTTCAGAGGATCACAAAAAACAAGAAACAAAAAACAAACAAACCGAAATTCCAATAAACTGCACCGTTCGAACACGCACGTCACACACCTGAAATTGGGTTTTCCCGATTGTGTTTACAAATGGTGCGTTTTCTGATCAAAGAAAGCAAATGGAGGATCACCACTATTTGTGCTGATAGGTCAGGTTAACCTTATTACTTTTAAATTTCACTCGCTAATCGCTTGAGAATTCGAGTCTGAGATCGGAGATGGCAGATTCACGCGATAATGGTTATATTGTGCTAGGAAAGAGCAAAACAATAGACGCAATATAGTAGACATAGGATAGGAGATCTACTAGAACTGCCAACCAAACATCAGCAAATCGTCCGAGGAATGGCTTGGTGATTAACGCACTTGACAGGGATACGACAAGACGCTGGTTCGAATCCAGAATGTTCCTTCATTCTTGCTCGCAACGGGAGTGACTCAATTGTAAGAGTACTTGGCAGGGATGCGGGAGAACATTGGTTCGAATCTAACCCGCTGTTTCTCTTACCAGTCCAGGTCAATCTCATTACATAAAATTTGTTTACTCTTTCTCGGACAGCAGTGGCTCAGTGATAAGAGCACTTAACCGGCGTACGTGTAGACGCTTGATCAGCCTTTTTACCAACCTACAAATTCACTTTGTCTCCGAGGACAGCGGCGCGGTGGTAAGAGCACCTGGCATGGTTACATATGGTTACGTTCTACTTCTCTCGCTGGGTCATGATTTCGCCCGACTTAGGGAGGTATCAGACTAAACCCCGTCAGGCACAGCCAATTGCTGCCGGCAAAATGTACACACAAGAAATTAAGGCAGAATCTGACTGTACCTGACCGTGCTAAGTATGATAAGGTCTTCCCAGATTTAGTAAGAAAATATAGGAAACTACGGTGTGTAGTTCTTGTCTGCCAGCACTTGGCTGTGTCTAACTGGGCTTGGTATGATACCTACCAAATAGTTACCCTTCGTCATCACAAAATGGAATATAGTGTATACTGCCTTTTCCCCATTCAATTGCGGACAGCTGGTAACACGCCATTTTTCTGTAAACATACTATTGTTCGTCTCTTTCCTATTGATTACCCAGCCTCTGCAGTGAAAAAAATCATTCCTAGGTTTATTCTCATCAAGTGAAGGAAATATTATCTACAGGTCATGTTCGATACAGGACGTAAAGTTAATTAACTCAATGCTCATATTACCTGTTGATGGACGTGACCATTTGAATTGGCGTGGAACGAGAGTAGATAGACGTGGAAGTAACCCTAGCATTTCGTGGATTGGTGTGAGAGTAACCTTTCGCTGGACGCGCTAGGACAAAGGAAGCTTTACCAAGAGTTCTATCTTTAAGGTTCGACGTCACAGGATGTTAAAATTTTCCATTACAGTGGTCAAGGAATACAATTACAGCGTCACAACGCAGACTGCGTTGTACCGGCTACCGCTAGGGAAGCATGCGACAAAGTGTGCGTTGTACTGTAGAGAAAGAGTTAAAGAAACTGGTGAATGCAGATGATGGTAGGACTTTGCAAACAAATTTACAACGTTTTCACATACGACATTTTATTGGAAATAAGAAGAAAAAAAAATAGATCCAGAGCACAGTTTCTGGGACACCAAGTGATATATTACCATGACTGTATCTTCTAAAGCGGTTTCGATCAATTTAGCCAAAGTGCAGAAAAAAGGAAAGGCAGATTTATTATAATATTTGCCCGCAGTTGACTTGATTTAAGTGAAAGAGATTTCCGGACGACCCGGAGACAAACATTCGAAATACGTCCATTTTCCAGTGTTCAAGGTCGAGAACTCTGTATTAGTTGGTAGTCAGTCATTCGTTATTGTGTCCCCTCTATTTTATTTTTTTTTCGTAAAAAACGAGTGTTTCTAAGTGCATTCGCTGAGTAATCCAACACGCTAAAAACCTTTCGCTCGTCCAGAACAGCACGTCGAGAGATTGGTCGCGCCTTGCACAGCAGCGGTTTTCAATTCTTTGCCATTCGCGTCTTCAGTTTTTGTTTGTTCCAACTCCACTTTTTTGCACAACTGGGAAAATTCCACGTTAAACGTTTGTGGCTTTAATTATTATGATGAGGAGTTAGAATAAATGGGAACCGTGAAACATCTTGATAAGTGCCACAAGGCATTTTAAACAAGTGTCAAAGTGTGTATGTGTTATAAATATCTCTTCTACATACTAAAAGATCTCCAGTTTTTTCAGAAAATGGAGATAGAACAAACTAGAACTAAGGTCGCGAGTTGTTGGTTTTGTGTGTTCCCTGGCTCTGAATTTCTTGCGACGGTTCAGCCGACATCGTATTACTATACTCTCTGCTCAGGTACTTAACCAGTCAACATCCCCATGCCAGTCCGATGTAGATTTGTATAGGGCTTCCGCTGGATTGGTATAATTACCGTCTAGTTGGTTAGACTATCTAGGTTTGGTAGGATTACCGTACGATTGGTAAAATTACCGTAGGAGCCGGTTCCTTACATCAAACCGACGAGGTCGACATGGTGTCGTAAGTTTCTATAAGAAAAAGTCATTTAACCAGACATTTTCAAAATTTAACCCCCAATGTAATAAACACAGCCTGTTGGCTGCCAAGGGCTACACCAGCCAGATAGCTCAATTTTAGAGATAGTTAGGATAGTTTTATCTTGCAGCCCTAATTACAGAAAAAGCTGTAAAATGCAGTAGGTGCAAGACATGTTTAAATTTTAAAAAATAAAAATTACCAAATGAACTGTTAGGAGTGAAACAGAGACAGAGAGAGAGAGAGAGTGAGTGAGAAAGAGAGAGGGAGAGAGAGACAGAGAGAGAGAGAGAGACGACATACAGACAGACAGGGAGAGAGAGAAAGAGAGAAAGAGAGAGAAAGAGAGAGAGGAAGAGAGAGAGAAAGAAAGAGAAAGACAGATCGAGAGAGAAAGAGAGAGAGAGAGAGAGAGAGAAAGAGAGAGGGACATACAAAGACAGTTACGACAGCTGACACAAGCGGCCTTCGAAATGTCGTCCGCGATTTGCTGGTATGAAAACCGTTGTACTCGTTGAATATCATAACACATTCAGGACAATGTCCTCTCACCGTGTGGTTGGCGTCATACTGACGGAGAGTAGAACACGGGTCTGGATTGATACGTCTCGCGTCCTAACCTCTCAGGCAAAAACATCCCTTCTACAGGGTGCATTGTGGGCTTTTGTGGCAATTTACAGAAAACATACACTGGGAAGAATATTAGACCGAAGACGCATCTGTTCTGAGACAGACAATGACGTCGTGTCTACGACTCGAGCAGAACAATATTGCAGGTCTTGATAGGGTGAACGGTTTCCCTTCCAAATAAAAGCAATTTTGTTATAAGAGATGTTTCTCTTTATAAAGTATTGCTGATATAAGGGACAGTTCATTGTTGGAAAGTTTATTATGAATTGAGATGGGAGTAGTCTGTTTAATGTGGAAGTAATTAGATAGTAGTTATGGGGTTGGGATGGATAGATAGATAGATATATAGATAGATAGATAGATAGATAGATAGATAGATAGATAGATAGATAGACAGACAGACAGACCAATAGACAGACAGGCAGATAGATAGATAGACAGATATCTAGACAGACAGACAGGCAGATAGATAGATAGACAGATATATAGACAGACAGACAGACAGGCATATAGATAGATAGACAGATATATAGACAGACAGACAGACGGGCAGACAGACAGGCAGATAGATAGATAGATAGATAGATAGATAGATAGATAGATAGATAGATAGATAGATAGATAGATAGATAGATAGATAGATAGATAGACCTATAAATGGATACGTGGATGAACGAGTGGATGGATGGATAGATGGGTAAACGGATGGATGGACAGACAGACCAGCAGATAGATAGATAGGAAGAATGACAGACCGACAGATAGACAGACACACAGATGTGGAAAAAGTTCATAAATACAATTTCAAAGGGGGGAAAACATGGCCAAAAAAAACCCAACAACCTCTATAATACGTAATCCGCAAACTGACGTATTTATGTACGGCCCAATTTCTGCTGCACATTCATTTCTTGTCAAACCCCCACACCCCCCCCCCTCCCCCGGCTTATATAGAATACAAAGGTGAAGACATTGATACAAGTGTAGGCATTGCATTCAGCCCAAAAAGTTACATTCTAGAGAGGTGACCTACCTTCATTCTTACAGAAAGATTAACCAAAGATCCCAAGTCCTGAAATTTATTCATAGAGCACATACCGAGGGTGGCGTGGTAAAGTATCGTAACTCGGTTGTTACAATATTTTTCAGGAGAAGCAAATAACTAAATGACTATCTTTATCAGACTTAATAGTCACGATTTTTAAGAAAAAAATATTATTGATCTTCAGTTTTCAGAATTTTACCCTCAACTTTTAACAAAAAATGCAGCTGTCAAGGGCTACACGCCAACAAAATATCTCAATTTTTGAAAAAAAAAATTGGAGTTACGATAGTTTACCTTGCAGTCCCAGATACAGAAGACGCGATAAAACGCGGTAAGTGCAGAACATGCAAGAAAAAAAAAAGAATCAATATTACCAAATGAACTGTTAAGAGTGAAAGGAGAGAGAGAGAGAGAGAGAGAGAGAGAGAGAGAGAGAGAGAGAGAGAGAGAGAGAGAGAGAGAGAGAGAGAGAGAGAGAGAGAGAGAGAGGAAGGAGATCTTTTAGTATGTAGAAGAGATATAACAAATGCACATTTTGACACTTGTTTAAAATGCGTTGTAGCACTTATCAAGCTGTTTCACAGTTTCGATTTATTCTAACTCATTATCATAATACTAAAGCCGCAAACGTTCAACGTGGAATTTCTCAGTTGTGCAAAAAGTGCAGTTGGAACAAAGAAGAACTAATGCCGCCAAGTGTCTAAATCAGACAAACACTACTTTGGATAACCAAATCAAAACTGCCCCACAAAGGATGTTGTTAGGGGAACATAGTGACATTACAAAACCAAATAGAGAAAATATTGAGTTCTGTTCACTGTCCAGGTATAGCTTTCTATGTATAAAACTACGCTCCCCTAACAACATGCCCTCACAAATTAAGAAAAGTGCAGATACCTTAATCTGTCATTGCATGATGCACGCCACAGCTGCTTTGATCAAGGTTTTAACATGACATGAATTGAAAACATGTCCATGCATAGTTACACTGTGTGAATAGTCAAGCCGTGCACACGTAATATTGAAGGTTTAGTGTATCAAAGACCGTATGTTGTTCGATCCGGAGTTTTTGAACAATGGGCTGAAATGAAGAATTTTTCCCTTTTTTTGTTTGCAATAGTGGTTCTCACGTTGGGAGGCAGTTGGTCCTCCATAGGAGGAATTTCAGATACAAAGGGAGAAATTCTAGACAGAGGAGGAATTGCTGAGGAGTTTGAGTTAGAGGGGAAACTCCAAACTGGGAATGAGTGTATTTAGAGATAGATAGATAGATAGATAGATAGATAGATAGATAGATAGATAGATAGATAGATAGATAGATAGATAGATAGATAGATAGATAGATCGATAGAAAAACAGATAGAAAGAGAGATAGACAGATAGATAGAAAGATGGATGAGAGGATGGATGGATAGATAGATAAACTGATGGACAGACAAACAGACAGACAGACAAACAGAAACTCAACCTCTAAGCCAGTATCACAAGAGAGATGAATGTGACTCGAAACTTTGAGAACCGCTATATTCCAAGCCAAGAAAGCCCAGGTACGCTATATAGGTTATTAGTTTTATGTAGGCAAGATCGAACACAGAATCAATAGCCTGGCTGGCTGTAGGTACACGACCAAGGATTTTTCTTGTTGAAAATGTAACTTGTATTTCGTTTCTTTGCAATGGGGGAAATGAGAGTAGGGGGTGGAGACATGGTTTGCAGTGGGTTTTTTGTGTATCTATCTATCTATCTATCTATCTTTCTATCTGTCTGTCTGTGTGTCTGTCTGTCTGTCTGTCTGTCCGTCCGTCCGTCCGTCCGTCCGTCTGTCTGTCTGTCTGTCTGTCTATCTATTTCGGCAAAATAATCAGTGAGACAGTCGCTCTCCTAACACCCACCCCGCCTCTACTACACCCCCACCCTCAACAACAACAACAACAACAACAACAACAACAACAACAACAACAACTTATCCTACCACCCAAACATCAAGCAAGATAGATAAAGCACCCAAATCACTCACTCTTTTAGCAATAAAATTATATTGAAAAGCACATTCGCGTCTCCGATGCGGCCAACTCAAAAATAATTGAAAAAACAGGAACACAAAAGCTCCAAGACAGAGAAATGTCAGAACACAATAGTTGTTGATGGTTACCGCTAATTACGTCATTTATAAACATGAGTTCGTGACTCTGAGATGTTTGCCGGCTATTGTGAGCAGTCAGAACTAGAAAGGGCGAAGCCTCAGTGATTATAGTTCATACACTGTGGATGCTTTTCAATCATCGCTGATGGCAAATCCGGTGTCCTTTGGACATGAATTTTGAAAGAAAGAAGGAAATAATCAGGACGGAAGGAAGAAAGAAGGAAATTTTGAAAGGAAGAAAGAAAGAATTAAAGACAGGAGCGAAGAAATATAAAAAGAATGAAAAGATGGTAAACAGAAAGATGAAAGAAAGAAAAGAGACAGTGGATGGAAGGATAAAAGAATGACAGAAAGGATAGAAAGAAAGAACGAAAAACAGATGGGAAAGAATAAAAAAAAAAGGAAAGAACAAAAGACAGGAAGAAATAAAGACAGAAAGAAAAAAGATAGAGATAGGAGAGAAGGCAGATGAAAAAAAAATGAAAAGATGGTAGAAAGAATGAACGAAAGAAAGAAGGATAGAAATTAAGGAAAGAAAGGAAAGAAAGAAAGAAAGAAAAAAGAAAAGAAAAGAAAGAAAGAAAGAAAAGAAAGAAAGAAAGAAAGAAGAGAAAGAAAGAAAAAAGAAAAGAAAGAAAGAAAGAAAGAAAGAAAGAAAGAAAGAAAGAAAGAAAGAAAAGAAAGAAAGAAAGAAAGAAAAGAAAGAAAGAAAAGAAAGAAAGAAAGGACAGAAAGAAAGAAAGAAAAGAAAGAAAGAAAGAAAGAAGAGAAAGAAAGAAAGAAAGAAGGATAAAGTAAAAAGACTGGAAAGAAGGAAGATAGAAAAGAACAAATGGCTGGAAGAAATAAAGATAGACATTAAGAAAGAAAGAAGACTTGAAACTTTTATGACAGCAACACTAAAATTCAGGACCGAAACACATGCTTGACTGTGATTCTCTTCCACTGAACATCGCCTGTAGTCTCTCCCTAACAAGAGTTTAAATAGAGAGTAAGAAAATTAAGGATCGAAACACTTGCTTGACGCGGCTTCTCTTCATCCGAAGAGCTCTTACAGTCACAACTCGGACTTAATTCTTGTTTGTTCGAACTCCACTTTTTGCACAACTGAGAAATTCCACGTTAAACGTTTGCAGCTTTAGTTATTACGCTAAGCAGTTAGAATAAATCAGAACTGTGAAACAGCTTGATAAGTGCCACAAGGCATTTTAATCAAGTGTCAAAGTGTGCATTTGTTATATCTCTTCTACATGCTAAAACATCTCCAGTTTCTCAGAACATGGAGATAAAACAAACAAAAACGGAGGTAAGGGTTTCTTGCTTTTTTAATGTCATGAACTTGAAAAAAGGAGCAGGGGTGTGTAAGGTAGGGCTGGTAATACCTCAACAATCGAGTCTATCAATCTAAATTATCTCAGATCCGTTCGTAATTCCAGCGACTATCAAACACAAAGGCTTAAGTCGTTGATAAATATGTCCTAAGCCAGTTACGATCTTTCTCTGTGAATGCCAAAATGTCAAACCGACAATATATCAAGATTTCCGGATAAGGAGGGTATCATACAAAGTCCAGAACGGCACAGCCAGATGCTGGCAGACAAGAAGTGCACACCATAATCTATATATATATTTGGACAACTTGGAGCGGTCCTTCCCTATGCATAGAAAAACGGCTAAACGTAGAAAGTTCAAACTTTCTGTGCTCATTAGTTAAAAAATCTACTAGGTTTTTACACATTCATTTTGAAGATATAATGTGTGGAAATGTACAAACTGAATTTATGAAGTCATTTGTTTTGTTACCAGTTCCAATCATCTTTTTAAAACACCATTTTCAACGTAATATATATTTGTGGACTTGAGATTTTTCCTTGCAAAAGGCTTCTGGACCACTCAACACTCAGACTTCAAATTTTATATGGTGCATCAGAATGGATGTAAAAGTGCACAGTTTTTAATAGAAGTCTCAAATCAGTGTTGTTGTTTTTATTGGAAATTTATTGTTTCGCCATGATTTAGGTCTATTTCGAGTCATGGTTCGCCATTTTAAGGTTTCGTTATCACTTCCTGCGATGTGTTCACTATCAAACACTCTAACCCGTGCGCAAATCATGCTGTTGTACGGGATGCGCAGTGTGTCAACTCACAAAGGCAGAGCAGTAAGGCTTATTTAAAAACAAACAAACAAAAATAAAAATAATAAACAAATAGGAACAGGCAAGATGAAGCAGGTCCATAATAACCACCCAGAACTGAAACCAATATTCAAACCGATTTATCCCGGGCAGGGCCGGGGACCTCAGCTAGTTTCCTGTATTTCATTAGCAAATCCGGGAAGATCCTATCATATTAAGCCCGGTCAGATACAGTCAGCTTCTGCCATTATTAATTCTTGGTCGTACATTATGCTGGCAGCAATTGGCTGTGACGATTCCAGCTTAGTATGAAACCTCTCTAAGTCTGATGTACGGCTGGGGTCATACGGCGACTGTTCTGTTCCTACACTGCGGTTTACAAACAATTCTACAGAAATACTGACGAATTGATAGAATTTGTAATTACTGCCTTTTTTCCGTGGCGAATGCCCTGCTGTCTGATTGGCAGTCCAAATAACCATCGCAATTTGGAATAACACATTTATCCATCTCATTCTTTTCGCACAGAATTTCTTTGTCTCTATCAAACCATCATCAACATCATCATCAATATCGTTATCAACAAAGACAATACACAGCAGCAGAAGAAGCACTAACAACTAACAACAACAACAACAGAAGCAAAGATAACAACCACAACTACACCAACTGCAACATCAACATAAAAAACAACAACTACATCAAAAACAACAACAGCAACAGCAGCAGCAGCAACAACACAACAATATCAACAACAACAGCGATAGCAACAACAACAGGAACGAAGTCACTATTTTGGTCCAAGTGGCCAAATTTGATTTCATCTCCACAATTATTGGGGGGGGGATAGGGGAGGGGGGGGGGGAGGAGATAACCATAAAGAATGTATGCTCAAAATTCGCCAAAACGGAACTTACGTACTTTATGGATGGCCTCGTAAACCACAGGAGTTTTTTTGTCGTGTAGGATCTCTTTCCACCTTCTTCTTCACTCCTTCCCTCAATCCTTCCCATCCCCTTCCTCCCCAATCCTTCCCTCTCTACTCCCTCACTCCCTCTCCTCCTCCCTCAATCCTTCCCTCCCTCCCCAATCCTTCCCTCTCTCCCTCCCTCCCCCAATCTTTCCTTCCCTCCCTCCCTGAAGCCCTCCCTGAATTTTTCCCTCTCTCGCTCTCTTCCCCTCCTTCCTTCCCTCAATCCCTCCCCCTCCCCTACTTATCTTCCTACCCCGCGATTTCTTTTTTTGTTTGTTGTTTGTTCCTGACCACATTAAAATAACTTACTAAATCAACTCCAAACCTCGCTAGGCCAGATTGGGCTGTGATCCCCCTAGTCATGTCTCAAGTACCTCTCTTTTTTTTATCTGTTTTTTGGTTGATCTGAAAAGACCCTGAGCGCATCAGAAAGGGCATCGTCTAACTATCAGCATCAACTTTAAACTCAAAGACACCCTGAACTTTGTCCACTTCACAGTCAACACTTCCTTGTTTGAAAGGACAAATATATTCCGCTTCATTGTGTTTTGTGCTTTCGGCTTTGAAGTAGTTTTTATTGTTGTTGTTTAGGTTTCTATGGCAACAGACCAAAGCGTCTTCAAATGGAGATCAGTGATTGTTTGAAAAGTTTAAAACTGAAAAACGGCAGAATAAAAAGAACAAACGAACCAACACACAACTGCAGCAACAACATTCATATTATAAAGGCAGTAAGGTCTCCAATATAATCATGAAAGACTTTTTAACCGCTGAGCTTTAGATTCTACCAAATATCTATTTATTACTCATAGAAAGGTGTACGTGGGCATATTTTAAAAGGTCTTGAAGTTCGTTATATTTTTTAATACTTTCGTTGATTTTGAGACACAACTGAGTTGAACAGAAGAAATTGTTCCGATATTTTAAGCCGAAAAAAAAAAAAAAGACCCATTTCCTTCGAGTAGAATTGAAAAGTATTACAGGAAATTTCGTTCTGGGCCTTAATTTACAGTCATATTGGTGTTCGGAACCCAACTTTAAAAATCGCATCTGAGTATTCCCCAAGACAGCGGACCAAATAATAATATTAATTATAATAATAATAATAGTTACCAAAAAAAGGAATGTTCTTTTGCACGAACGTCGCCCACATATCTACACAATCAAGAGCTGTTGAGATCCTTTGTTTCTCGGGGGCCTCGGCGCAGTGCTGTTGGCCCCCTGTTACACAATCAAGAATGTATCCACAGAACCAAGAGCATTTCCACATAATCAAGACAATGGCTGCACAGTCAAGAATATGGCCACACAGTCAAGACTATGGCCACACAGTCAAGAATATGGCCACACAGTCAAGACTATGGCTGCACAGTCAAGACTATGGCTGCACAGTCAAGACTATGGCCACACAGTCAAGAATATGGCCACACAGTCAAGACTATGGCCACACAGTCAAGACTATGGCCACACAGTCAAGACTATGGCCACACAGTCAAGACTATGGCCACACAGTCAAGACTATGGCCACACAGTCAAGACTATGGCCACACAGTCAAGACTATGGCTGCACAGTCAAGAATATGGCCACACAGTCAAGACTATGGCCACACAGTCAAGACTATGGCCGCACAGTCAAGACTATGGCTGCACAGTCAAGACTATGGCCACACAGTCAAGACTATGGCTGCACAGTCAAGACTATGGCCACACAGTCAAGACTATGGCTGCACAGTCAAGACTATGGCCACACAGTCAAGAATATATCTACGAAATCAAGAAAACACCCACACAATCAAGAATACAGATACATGCGTCCATGCCAAACGCGTGACATGTCTAATTAAGTGGAGATAGCGCAGCCTGCTCCGCTATGCAACGCAGACGTAACTCTCGATATCATAAACTAGATTTATCTCCCCCCGCGCCGAGACACAATCATTATTATCTCCCTCCCATCATTCTTTTTTTACCTTTTATCTTTTGTTTTTATTTATCCCCTTCGTCAACATTGGTGTATCTTTATCGAAAAAGGTAATTTTGTAAACAGCGTGTTTGGTTTTTTTTTTGGTACGATGTTAGATAGATATAGTTTACCCAGGTTCCTGTAAGCAAAAATCTGGGGTCTTTTTGAGTGCATGTCGAAAGCCAAACAAACTATCTTACGAACTAGGCGCCGAGTGGAGGGGAAAATAGATAAGAGATAATAGATTCTATCTCTCGGTTCCTTCTCTTGTTTATCTCTGGCTTCGTCTGTCGGTCTGTCTGTCTTTTTTGGGGAAATTTTTCTTTCCCTCTATCTCTCTATCTCTGGTCTCTGGCTTTCTTGCTATGGCGTGTTTATCTCTATCTCCCTTTCTCTCTCACTCGCTGTCTTTCTCTCTCTCATTGGCTCTTCTATTTCTGTTCTCTGTCCTTCATAATTATTCTGTCGCTCTCTTTTTCTTTCTCTCGCTCTCTGTCTTTCTTACTCTTTCTCTCCCTTTCTCTCTCTCTCGCCCTCTTTCCCTGTCTTTCTTACTCTTTCTCGCTCTTTCTCACTCCCCCTTCTCTCTCTCTCTCTCTCTCGCCCTTTCTTTCTGTCTGTCTTTCTTACTCTTAGGTGTTTATCTCTCGCGCGCTCTCTCTCTCTCTCCCTCCCCCTCTCCCCCTGATGCCCCCTCTCTGCTCTCTGTCTTTCGTAAACTCTTTCTCTCTCTCTGTCCATCGTTCTATCCCTCTTTCTCTCCTCTGTCCATCTTTCTCTCCCCCTTTCTCTCTTCTCTGTGCCTTCTCTCTCTCCCCTCTCTCTCTTTCTCCTCTTCCCCTTCTCGAACACTACCACAATATGAATCATAGAAAGCAACAACAACAACAACTCTAGAGAAGCTGCTCGCGTATATCAATGTCATAAATAGCCTGTGATGTGTCGGAACACGGCCGATGGTACTGCTCGTGAAGTGAACACAGTGATCGTAATAGCCCCTAGCTTAACTAATTGACCCTTCCATGCTTGGGGAGCCCCACCGCTTCGGGAACTGAATGGGGCAGCCAATTGGACAGCGTGGATAGATGGGTGGGTCTGCGGGTGGGTGGACTTTTGAGGGGAGGGGGGATGGCAAGAGCAGCGCCAGCAGCAACAACAACATCTACTAAAGCATCAACAACAACTACCACTACAGCATCATGAACAACAACAACAACATATACTACAGTACCAACAACAAAAACTACCACCACAGCATCATCAACAACAACAACCACATCTACTGCAGTACCAACAACAACAACTACCACTACAGCATCATCAAAAACAACAACAACATCTACTACAGTACCAACAACAACAACTACCACTACAGCACTATCAACAACAACAACATATACTACAGTACCAACAACAACAACTACCACTACAGCATCATCAACAACAACAACATCTACTACAGTACCAACAACAACAACTACCACTACAGCATCATCAACAACAACAACATCTTCTACAGTACCAACAACAACAACTACCACTACAGCAACATCATCAACCACAACAACAACCGCAGCAACAGCAAGAACATTACAATTAACAACAAAAACAACAACAGCAACAGCCACCACTACCACCACCACTACAACCACAACATCAGTAACAACAACAACGACAACTATAAACACATCATCATCAGCATCATCATCATCATCAACAACAACAATCTAACGACTACAACGACAAAAGCCAGAATAACTACCCCAACAAAGACACGAATTTGCCGTCACATTCCTAAAGTACCAAGACGCCACTTCCATCTCCAGCTGATCGTGGCATTACCCGTGACCAAAGTCATTTCCTTCACACGCTACGTCAGATATCACCGACTCCGACAAATTCCTGTAAGTACCTGACTCTAGATGAACAGCCCTGTAACCAACTATACACTCCAAACATCCATCTATTGGTTTGCTAGTGTTCACCGAGCCAGCCTACGGAAGTCCTACGGAAATCAGACCAAAATCTTACGGAGTCTACAGAAATCCCTCGCATAGGATTGAAGTCAAATTTCCACATAGGAAAAACGCCGTTCCTACGTAGATTCCCTGGTTACGACATCGCACTATCGTCCGTCTGACGTTGGGAACCCGTCCCTATGGTAACTATAGCAATTCTGCTGAAATCTTAGTCGGGTTTTAACTCCACAAAACTCGGTATTTTCTCTTCCAATCAAACATTCTTTCCTTCCCCTTGCATTTGAAGCGAGGGACCGGGGTCGATGTATGATGAGGTGGGAGGGGTAGAGAGCAGGCCGGGGGGAGGTGGAAGAGATCATTTGAGTAAAGAAACAGTCGCGTGTTCAAATGAGCGCGCGTGCATATAATGAGTGAGTGCTGTGTTTTCTTGATTGATGTGTGCGCACATTCACCCTGAGTTTGATGGATAACTCTGATATCTGCTGATGTTTTTATCTATAACTGTAACTCTCTCTCTCTCTTTCTCTCTTGCTCTGTCTTTGTCTCTCTTTCTATCTCCCTTTCTCTCTCTGATTGCCCTCTTTCTCTCTCTCTTTCTCTGTCTCGTGTTCTCTTTATCTCTCCCCCTCGTTCTATCGCTCCTTCTCTCTTTCTCTCTCTCCCCCCTTCTCTCTCTCTGTTTTTCCTTCTTTTTCTATGTCAGTCTTTCCCTTTATCTGTCACTCTTCCCCCCCTCTCTCTTTCTAGCTCTCTCTCCTTAACTATGATTCTTTGCATCTCTCTCTCACTCTCTCTTTGTGTCTGTCTGTCTGTCTTGCTCCTCTTTGCTCTCTCTTCTCCTTACTCTCACTCTGTCTTTATGTGTCCGTCTATCTCCCTATTCGTCTCGCTCTTCTTCGCTCTCTCTTTCTCTCTCTCTCCCTCACTCTTTCTGCCTATCTGCATTTCTCTCTGCCCAGTCTCGCCTTCCCTATTCCTTTCTCTCTCCATCTCTCTCTCTACCTATCCCCACCTCCCCCTTCTCTCTCTCTATTCTCCATCGCATTTCTCTCTCTTTCTATATTCCATTCCCTCTTCCTTTCTCTTTCAAAACACCACCTCTCTCCCTTTACACTGTAATCAGAAACCATACATATTCATCCCTTTAAAAAAATCTTAATTACAGACAAACCCAAAGTTCTCTTAAAACTTTATCTCAGAAACAGAAATCAGAAATGACATGAAAATTTAAAAACAAAACAAAAATTAAAAAGAAATGAAAAAAAAACAACCCCGACGTATTAACCGAAATTTGTAAAGCGTAGATATTATGTTCGTGATACCCAAGCATACATTCTAATATATTATTCTGTGATTACTGTCTGGCTTTATATCCTCTGCTCCACGTTTAAATTCTACGAAAAGGAAGGAGGGAAGCAAATTAAAAAAAAAAAAAAGAAAGAAAAGGGAAGAAGGAAAAGACTGACCAGGAGAAGACGAGCCTGGGATAGAAGGAAGGAGGGGAGAAGAGCAACAAGAGGAAAAAGAAGAAGAAGATCAATAATATTATCATCATCACCATCATCAACAACAGCAAACAGCATCAACAACATGGACAACAATAACATCAACATCAAAACAATAACATCAGACGTCAACAACAACAACATCATCATCATCACCACCAACAACAGTAACAACAGCAACAACAGCGACAACAACAACCTCAACAACATCACAACAATAACATCAGCAACAGCAACAACATCATCATCATCAACAACAACAGCGGCAGCGACAACAACAACAACAACAGCAGTAGCAACATCAGCAACATGAACAACAACAACAAGAACATCATCATCAGCCTCATCATCATCATCATCATCAACAACAACAACAACAAACAAAATTACAACACCCGCTTTTCTCAAGCTGATGTACTCTACAAAAACCCACAACCCGTCTTAAAAGCTGAGGGGTCCCAGTGATGATTATAAACTTTAGCTATTCCCTGCAAAACCTACAATGTGTTGTTGGGTGTAATGTGGCAAATGTGTTATTGTCTGTGCTTGACAAAACTAGATTACCCTAGTGCAGGACACAGTTGGGAGCAATTGATCCAAACTGGCGTAATGATGTCCTTGGTAAAATCCAAACTCTCCTCCCCCCCACTTCCACACACACACACACACACACAAAACCCTTCCTTTCCCCCGCTACTACTGCAGTTTCAAACAACATTATCACTACATCACAGGGACACGTTGACCAACAGCCAAAGTGCTCGCCTCTCACGCCGAAGGTACCGGGTTCGAATCCCTTGATCCTTTGGTAGGTAGGATCGAGCACCTAGTCTTCTCGGATGAGGACGAAAAACTCGGAGGGCCGGTGTGCACGTTGCGCACGTTAAAGATACTTTGGCAGTTGGAAATCGAGAAAAGCAGGTTCAACAAGGACGCTACCATGGCAAAACTGAAAAAACAACAAAAAACCCAAACAAAGAAATCTCTACCAAAACAAAAAACAAACAAACAAAAACTCACAAAAAAAAACAAGAGAAAGAGAGGTGCAAATGTCAAGAGCACAGATCCTTCGAAAAACGAAGACCTTAACAGAAGAATAGGTTACCCTAGTGCAGGGCACAGAATGGAAGTAGTTCATCCTTGGCAAAATCCACCCCCCCCCTCCCCACACACACACACCCACAAAACTCTTCCCTCACTGCTATGGCAATTTCAAAGCCAGTCCCATTCACCATTATTATACTCCAGAACTCTCCGTTTGCCACGCAATACGGAGGTTTCCCCCCCCGGATGAAATTTAATCCAGGCATTAAATTAACCCTACACCGTTCAATGGATGCAACAAAGCAAAGGAAGCATTGTGATCACAAACCATGCGGTGTTCAGTTAATTTTTTTTCTCTCCCTTAGGGAATGTTTAATGATTCGTAAATTATAAAGGTATTAACCTACCGCTGTTTTCTGCATCATCAAAACATAAAATCAGTGGTTTTCAGTCCTTTTTGGTCAGGGACCCCTTGGGTTATTTAACACGAAAATTCTCTTTTCATTTCATTTTTGACCTTAGTTGGAGAGAAATTCTCCGTGGCTTTGTCCTAAACCCCATACGAGGAGTACAGATATTATGATATGGAAACTGCGAAGTTTTCAGTTCTTTTTGTTCAGGGACCCCCTTGAGTTAGTAAAAAACCAAAATTCTTTTTTCGTTTCATTTCTTATCTTAGTTGAATGAGACATTCTCCATGCTATGTCCTTAACCTCTGAAGTGGAGTACATATATTATATATGATATGGAACTGCAGGAGACAAGACGAAAAAAGATTTAGAGATGGTTAAAAGAAAGACAGGGAAGATGTCTGTGTGGATTTTGCTGTCGAAGTCTTTTCTCCTGTATGATATAGGGGGGGAGGTTGTTGTTGTTGTTGGTGATGATGGTGGTGGTGCTGTTGTTGTTGCTGTTAAGGGACCGTAGTAGTGTACATAGAAAGCTACAACTAAACAGTGAACACAGCTCAGTATTTTCTCTGTTTGGATTTGTAATTGTACATTCAATGAGAAAACCTAGGGGAAAGGGGGTTTTGGCGGAGGGGGAAGATGAAAATAGAAAGAATGTTAAAGTCGAAGGAGGAAGAAGAGGAAAAAGAACAAGAGGCTGACGGAAGGACTCAACGTGGAAGGAAGGACGGTAGCAGTTGAGGATGACAGAGGAGGGGGAGGGGGGGCAGCGGTGTAGGGATATTGTATGGAGGAATGATGAATGGATAGGTGGTAGGTGGTGAAGAAGGAAATCATAGAAAGAAAGAGAGAAGGAAAAGTGGGGCATGAAGAGAGGCTGGTGGTAAAAAGAGGGAGAGATGTGTGAGTGAGTGTGTCTGGAGGAAAAGAGCAAGAGAGAGAGAGAGAGAGATAGAAAGACAGAGAGAGAGAGAGAGAGAAGGGGGGTGAGGGAGAAAGGAGGGAGGAGAGAGATAGATCGAGTAGGAGAGAAAGAGGAGAGAGGGAATGAGAGAGAGAGAGAGAGAGAGAGAGAGAAAGAGAGCGAGAGAAAATTGGAGACAGACAGAAATGAAGAGAGAGAGAGAGAAAAAAGTGAGAGAAAGAAAATAAGAAGGAGAGAAAGAGAGACAGAGCCAGAGAAACGTGGAGAGAGACAGAAATGGACAGAGAGAGAGAGATAAAAAGGAAGAGGGAGAGAGAGGGAAAGAGACGCGGGGAGCGAGAGGAGAGAAAGAAAGTAGAGGGATGAGAGAAAGACAGATATGAGTCATTGCCAAATAAGAGTAGGTCAAATCTACCTGGAAAGAGGTCACCTTACAAGAATCTCAATAAAGTTATTGAAATATCATTTGGCCGCTCACATTTTGAATTGACAAACAAAGGAATGGTTTACCTATGTTTCCAATCAACGTTCAACTTTATATAAGCCTTGTTTTTCTTTTTCTCGGCGTGTTGTTTCGCTATCACTTATCACACGTTTTTGTCGTCAAAAATTCACAAAATTCAAAATCCATTTCAAGTCTTTTCTGTCGAAGAAATTCGCTGTCAAAATAATCTGTGTTTCTAATCTATATTCTGTAGTAATGAAACATGCATTGTTTTTATCATATTCTGCGTAATAATTAAAAGAATGGGTTCTGCTTGAGGAAAATACTGCATTGTCGTCAAAGTATCGTGTGAAAAGTGATAAATTCATGAGGCTGCACCTCTGGGTTTTCTTTGTTCTCTTCAATCAATTTAGTTCCCTATCTTTATGACATCACAGACTGTAACAGATTACCCAAGCTTTGTTTGAATTCGAAAATGAACGTCTATTTGTTGGTTTTGATTCATAACACACCCCGTCACGCGTGACGCCATGACAGAAAACGTGCTGCGGCGTCTCTTTGTCTCGAGTGTGTGTAGATGAGGTTTTGGTACTGACCTCTTCTTTCCTTGTGGGATACAACCTGCTGACCATGCTGTAAGTACATAAGATATATTTTTATTGTCTTTCTATTATTTGAAATGTGTATTTTATGTCAGGAAAATATAGGAATCGACACGTTGTGATCACTAACATACAAGAAGCATAAAAGACGCCATGGCTTTGTCAGGTTAATGGCGTCAATAACAAAATGTGGTGTGTTAAGTGTCGCAAAACCCAGAGTGAAATCAAATTCAACAAGCGTTCAGAAAGTCTATGTGCCTAATTGAATTCTGATAAATGTATTGAAGGCTGGGAATTATCTCTTATGCTTTGATGGGAAGAAATTCTGAGCTATTCTTGCTTTGTTATCATCATCACACTGTCGATATTTGGTAGACAAACGTTTTTGTCGTCTCTCTCCCAACCCGTGACGTTAGTGAAACAAAACGAATCGTGCTGTCCTTTTTTGATTCAACTCATCTTGTTAAAGAAAAAAATCACTAACATAAAGCAGACTTTTCTTTTTTTTAATTTGAAATGTGTGTACATATCAGGGAGAGGGTAGTAATGGACACATTGTGATCACTAACATACAGGAAGCATTTAAGACACCATGGCTTTGTCAGGTTAATGGCATCTATAACAAAATATGGTTTCTCAAGGCTTTTCTTCATTTTTCTTTGTTATAGTGACATTTTTTCTCCATGTTGTTGATCTCTCCAAGTGTTCATCGCCAGCCATGCTGCAGCTCCACATATTTCATGCAAAAATTGAAATTCTTTTGGAATGTTTTTCTTAACACACAATTTCAATAGTTGATTTCAGTTGCTTTTTGTGTGTGTTTCTTTGAGTGTAAAATAATAAGTAGATCTACAGCGTAAAATACAAGAATCAAACAACTTTTTTTTTCCTTCAACGCGTTGATGTTAAATGTAACTTTCATACATGCAGACATGGCGAAGAAGGAAATACAGTGAAAAATTTGTTGAATGTGAAATTTCATTTCATTTTATTGATCTGATGAACTTAAAGTTAATTAGGCCTGTTGTTTTTTTTGTTTTTGTTTCTTTTTCAAATTGTGACTTAAATAAATGTAATATAATTTTACAGTGGCCTGCTAGAACCTGGGGAAGGTCAAGAGGAAACATGCTAAGACAGCATAGTAGAAAATGCCAACCATGACTTTGCGGCCCAAATCAGCAGCCAGGAAGGTAAGATTCAGAGTGAAAGATTTTGTACAGAGGAAGCTTAACTATCATATTTCTTTGCAGATTTCCTTATTTCCAGATTTAAAGTTTGATTTTTCTGTCTTGAGGTGGGAATTTACTATCAGAAAATCAAAATTGGAATGTGAGGGAAAAATATCCTCAACACCACATCATAAAAAATAGGCAAAATATGAGCTAATTTCCGACTCTCCAATATATAATATCCAAGAGCCATGTGTGTCGCGGTTGGCGGTGACGCTTAATGTCTGAAGTAGAGGAAATTATAATGGCTTTAGTTTCCCTCCCTTATCATGAACAAAATGAACACAGTAAGCCAAAAAAGTGTTCAGAAATCATGTCAAAACTACAGGTATAAATTGTTTTTGTGAACTGTGATTGTTAAGGCTGGACTGTCACATTTAACTCTTAATTTTTTTTGCCATTGATCATAGATTGAGGAGCCTTTGTCAGTTGGAAAAATACCATGAATACTTTTTATGTTTCAGAAGAGGTCAGCAGGAATGTGGAGGAAGCTCAGAAGACAGATGCTGAAAATGGCAGAAATGAAGGTAAGATTTAAATGGCAGGTTTTATCCTGAGAAAGTCCTGAATATTTTCTTGCCTAATCTGTATACCAATGTAATAATTGTAAATTAATAAGCAATGCTGCTAAAGCATTTGTTTCCATTTGAAATTGCAACTTAACTCATCCCAACTTGATGGAATCAAATGTGTGTTTTCAGGTGACTGAAAGTGAAAATAAAGGACCTGGTGAAGGCAAAGTTGGCCCTCTTTGGCCTGAAACATTTCTAAGAATGACGGAGAGAGAGTTATATCTCACATGTAGTGTGTAAAACAATTTCTTAAACTTTGTCCATGTCTCGGTAAAGTGAAATGCACTGATAATTACATGACAAAATAATTTTTTAAACAAATAGCGAAGAAATTAGAAATAATTAAATTCTTCTGCTTGGATCCCAGACATGCACACTTGGAGCTTGCCTTGGATTAGAGTAAGTCAATATGGGGTTATTATGCAATTCGCTAGTGTTTATTCTTTCCCTTTATTTTTGTCGTTAACAGAATACTCGTGGTTGGACCACATCAATTTCAAGCCTCAGAGACTGGGAAAACCAAGAGCAGAACATCAGGCTGCCTACATACAGAGGCTAAGGAAGAATCGGAAAAATGGGCCGCCCACAGAGAGAAGCAGCTTCAGATCTATGGATAGATCGATCGATAGATCTATAGATAGATAGAAAAAGAATTGTTGAGTATTATCTGGAACATTCCGTCGATTGGCCAGGAAAGGGGCAGTACAGCAAGAGATTGAAGGAGCAGAAACAAAATTCTCAGTCAATCACCTTCAACTTTGTACAATGATTTTTTTTTTTGTTGAGAATCCTCAAATTGAAATAGCAAAACAAACCTTTTTCAGGTGTCCCCCTGCTCATGCATTACCAATGAAATACTCTAAATTTGTTCAGTGCATGTGTGGTATTTGTGAGAATGCAACAATGATGCTTTGTGCCTTATCATCTGTTGGTAGTCAATTTAAGTCTGTCAATGAAGCACTGAATGCCTCACTTTGTCCTATGTCTTTAGGACAGTTGTTGAAGCATACATGCGTTTTCGTCAATGATCATAATTATTGTGGCACAGGTTCTGTTAAGCTGAAAATCATAACAGATTGTGACATCACGGCTTCAGTGAATTACCAGCACTGGGAGTATAATACAAACAAAGTTGGTAGAAAAATCATGAACAGTTGATGAGTTAGTCTACCGTTTTTCTCAAACTTTTGAGCTTACATGTTTGTACACCCAGGTGGCAGTGGCACCAGTTCAATTTATTAAGAAAGAATCTGCCATGTGATACTGCACTTCTTGTGCTTGATTTTTCAGAAAATCATTCTTGTAAATATCGGTTTGAAGTTCAATCTGCTCACTGGATGTTAAACCAGGTTACTGTCCACCCTGCTGTCCTATACACCAAATATTCTACTTGTGGAGAGCTCCACACTACTTATCATGTGCACTAATATCAGATGATCTCATACATGATTTAATTTTTGTTCATTTTGTTCTTGAGTATGTGTTGCAGCAATGTACGCAAACCCGGTTTGTCATCTTCTCCGACAGCTGTGAGACACAATACAAGTCCAAACTGCCATCCCACCACCTGAGTCAACTCTCAACTAAATATAGTATTGAGAGATGATGGTTTTTTTGGGGGGGAGAAAGGCATGGGGATAAATGAATGTGACGCTTGTGGTGGAATGGTTAAAGCTTTTCTAACCCAGGCAGCGGTTTCAAACAGGATGATATTGAGAGCATTAAAAGAAATATTTGAATTTTTAAATTCCTCCTTGTCCCTTTCAGGATCGGCTTGCTCTCACCATGAGAGGCATTTTCATCGTATAAAAACCATCCCATATTGATAAAACTGCTAAGTCATCCAGTTTGAAAACAATGCCAGGCACTACAAAGATTCACGCTTTGAAGATTCTGAGTAAGGAGAAAATAACAATGTTCAAATAACTTGAAAGGTTTTGTACTGATCAAATGGCCAAATACCAAGAAATATGTTGATAATTGTGTGAGTACTGTGAGACAGGCGGAAGCTGTGGCAATGACAGTTCGCAAAATAGTACCAGTGGTGCACTTGATACTACATTTATTGAATATGAAGAAGAGGATGATGTTGTTAATGATGAAGCTGTTGTGATTATCAGCGCCGGAGAACCTATTGAGGTTGATTGTGGGAGAGAGTGTGAAACTGTAAATGAATCATTTGCTTATATTTATTTAAGGTATGGTTTAACATCAAGTATTGGTGTATTGTCTGTGCTGATTATTTCGGAATTTAAGGATTTAACTTTTAAGGAATTTTCACGATTAAATTATGCTACAATTGATATGTAACTTGTATTTTACTTTTTCATTTTGTTGTCTATAAAAAGAGAAATAATAGTGTGTTTATTTATAATTATTTAATCAGAAATGAAGTGGGGAATTTCCATGCATTAGAACCTCAAAATATGGGCGCCCACTATTATATGTAATTATGTACACAAAATATGTAGTCACAATTGATCAAGGACGTCAAAATGATCGTATTTAATTGTAATAATTGTTGTTTGTTCAACAATTTTTGTTCTTTGAGAACTATTCATTTCAGCAGATTCTGGGTGAGTGAAAGGTATTTATGGTTCTGATTAATGCACACATAGGGCCTACATTTTAAAAATCGGGGGGGGGGGCTTCTTTTACGCAGTGAGATTGCTTGGCAATGTTTGCATGTGACAATCACTGCTCGACAATATTATTATTGCTCCTTTGGGGTGTATCTAGGTACTGGCAGAAATAGTGAAACATTTTTTACACATTGAGGAATGAATAGGCATGATAGGTAAATTGAGGGGTACAACTCCTATACAAGATTCAGCATGACAAAATAAGAACTTCTGCAAACATCACAAACACTGTTCTACTGATCTGCTTCTGGTGGGTGTGTTGATCTGTGCAGAAATTGTGAGACAGTGGCAGTTTTGCTGAATGGACACGCACAATTGGTTGATAAAGGGATGTAACTCCTACACAAAGAGTTTCAGTAGAAAAAAAATGCTACATTCTAAGCATGAAATTCAATTTCCTGCAATTTTGCTTCTTTGAAAAGTATTGATTTTTTTACGGTTTTCGAGATAACTGTGGTTTTATAGATGGTCGGCAGTTTGCAAAACCAAGGGGCGCAACTCGCTAAGAAATTCTTAAAATATTGAAAGAACGGTTATTATCGATTTAGCTTAGTGTCCTCTTCAACTTTCCTTCCTTAAATAGTAATATTTCACAATGATTGTAGACTAAAAAACCTAAAAATACCGCTAAATAGTAGTTAATATTAGCTTATTATGGCAAGGGCAATAACTCCGGATGAGTATTCAATATATCATCAAAAACAACATTTTTCACCTTTTCTAGATGTGACCTACAACTTTGATTCTTTGGGAAGTATTCAATTCCCCGTAATTCTAGAGTTATGATGAATTACAATAATCTTATTTTAGTAGGTAGATTTGACCCACTCTTATTTGGCAATGACTCATATAAGGAGTGAGGGACCAGTAAGAATATAAGACAAAAACTGTACAAAAGGCCACAGAAGAATCTAGAATAGAACATATCATGAAAGAAGACGAATGATCACAATTCTTGACCAGAGCTGTTGTTTATTGTCTATAGACAGAGAACAAACAAGCTGTCTATGTCCAGAACAAACACATCCTTTACTTAATCTCTGTGTCATGATTAACGGCTTGGGAATTTTTATCGGGGCGGGCAATTTTCACTCGGCACCGGAGTTGATAGGGAAACGTATTACTACGGGTGTACTCACAGAGTTTCATAGATTTGGTTGAGGTATTGTGGTGGTTATAGAGAGGCGAGGTAGAGGCTGAAGAGGGCAGAGGATGAAATTGTATGTCAGACAGATAGACAGACAGGGAGATAGACAGACAGATGGACAGACCGACAGACGGACGGGCAGAAGGACGGACGGAGGGATGGGTAGATATATGGATGAACAGACAGACAGACAGACAGACAGATAGACAGACAGACAGACAGATAGATAGACAGATGAACAGACAAACAGACGGACGGACAGAAGGAAGGAAGAAGGGATGGGTTGATGCATGGATGAACAGACAGACAGCCCGACAGGTAGATAGATAGATAGATAGACAGACAGACAGACAGACAGACAGACAGATAGATAGATAGATAGATAGATAGATAGATAGATAGATAGATAGATAGACACCTTGCCAAAGTACGTGTGCTTCACCCCCCTCCCGCCACACATACAAACACACACATACACACAATCCAAGCAAACAGAACCCAACAACCCCAACAACAACTAGAACAGCCGAAACATTTTACTTCGCTCTTTAGACGTAAACCAATTTGAAGTGTCATTCCGAATTACCCAAAAACTTATCTTCACAGCAACCTACAACTAGCTTGTTACAATGCTTCCAATACCCAACGGCGACTTTATCAAATCATTCTAAATGCATGCCTAAGCGTTGACAAAAACAAAAAAACAGACCGGTCTGATAACTGCTATTACAGAAAAAGAAGCCTTTCAACAAAATGTCCTATTACCCGTCTTTGTTTTTCAGATTGGACAAGATAAAAATAAAACCCGCTGCATCTTTCAATGAGATAACGGAACACAAGCTTTATCTACAAATTACGTTTTTCCCGAACTATCGGTTATAACGAACTTTAGATAAGACACACACCAATTACCTGATTGAATAGCGATATCGGCATGCATTTTTTAACGATCTGGTGTAAACTAAATCTCATGCATAGAAATTAAATCAAATCTGTCAAACAATCAAGATAAGAAAATTACATTATACAAACATGATTATTTGCTTAGGGACGATCAAATTTCTGAACATCCCATGTGAGTCTTTTTTTTTTTTTGTCAGTCGTTTGATAAGGAAATCATTGCTTGTGAGTTGAAGAATGACCGTAAAGGGCTTAGAGTTGCAGCTCGCATTTGACGGGTGAAGCGCTTTTTAACAATGATAAAATAATAATAATAATAATGATAATTATAATAATAATAATGATAATAATGATAAATAATAGCATATACGTTAGAAATACATAAATAAAGAGATAATTAATTAAATAAATAAATAAATAATAAATAATATATACACGGTGGGCCAAGTGCAAGGTTACAGTTCTAGATATAAATTACAGTGTTAAATTTAACCCTACTTTTGGCCCACCCTGTATATATAGCTCTGCATTCCGTTAAATGAAAGCCCTGGGCACTTTTTAGCCATTCTTCATGTCACAATCAGTTTACCAATACAGAGAACATACTAAAGCATGTTAAGACAACAATGAGAAATAGATGTGGTTGAGAAATATGTTTGAAAAAGTGTGACTTAAGATGTTTCTTGAAAATTTTAGTATTTTGTACATCTCTTACGTTTTGAGGCAGTGAATTCCAGGTCTTCTATATAAATGTTATTTATTATGGTAATTGTGATTATTAATATCATTTGGAGAGGCTAAAGAGATTAAGAGATTGGGAAATTTTCCTAGTATTTATGTGAAGCCCGACTAAAGGGCCTATCACACAAAACCCAGAAAGTCACAGTCAGCTGCTGGCAAGCAAATTATGAACGCCATAATTTCCTATTATTCCCTTAGTATATCCGGGAGGAGCTTATCATTCTAAGGGGCTTGTCATACTAAGCCCGCAACGTCATAGCCAGTTGCTGCCAACAAAATATACACCCAAAAAATGAATGGCAGAAGCTGACTGTGTCTGACCGGGCTTAGTGTGATAGGATCTTCCCGGATTTACTAAGAAAAGATAGGAAATTATGGTGTGTACTTCTTGTCTGCCAGCAGAGAACTGTGCCGTTGCCGGCTTAGTATGATACCTCCCTTACCTAAGCCCGATCAGACGCACACAGTCAGCTTCTGGCATTATTTCTTGGGTGTACATTCTGCTTGCAGCAACTGGCTATGACGCTCTGGGCTTAGTATGATAACCTCCTAAAGTAAAACGCATTTTAATGAATGAAATAAGCCAGCCCGCCTATTCAGCTGTTTCGGATTAACGCAAGTTAGGCTGTCATGAAATTTCATTAGTGGTTTACGGGCGCCCGTTTCAAAATTAACATTAATGCATGCGCACCGTAGATTATGCTCTCAAAGCTCACCGTTCAGCACCGAAACAAAAACGTACCTCCGTGTCTTCACCACTCTCCAAACAAAAATGCTTATGCGTGAAAACATCTACTTGACAAGATAATGAAACAAATTAAGAATTCCCATTAACTCTTTCGGCGTCGATTACCTATCTAAAAATAAAACAAATCTGCAACATTTTTGTTTTAGAGTTGCAGAAAACGCCTACTACCTGGAATAAATGTGGTCAGACTTTTTTGCGGGGAACGTACATAACCCAAAAATATTGCTCGAGAGATGCATCCGCTTCGGGAAAAGCACTGCAAAAATTGACGGCATGGAAGAATTGTATAGTGTGTATACTCAGTGTAAAAAAAAATAAAAAAATCTTCGTAAGTGCGCATGCTCATTCGCCGTGTACCGGGGATGGGGCGCAGTTGAGGGGGAGCGGGGGGGGGGGGGGGGTTGTCGTCGTGCGGAGTACATCATAATTTTTGGGTGATTTTAGCTCAAATGGTATGGACATATCATGAGAGCATCAGGGCTTATCAAGACATTACTGCAGGGCACAGTGCTAGGAGGGAGAAGGAGAGACAGACAGAGGAATAGGTGGGAGGACAATATCCCAGAATGGACGAGCTTGAGGTTGAGCGATACAATCAGGAGGTCAGAAAACCGAGAGGATTGGAGGATGCTGGTTTGCCAGATCACCTGTGGCGTCCCAAACGGTCCACAAGATTACGGGATAAAGAGAAGGAGTTACAAAAACAACAAGGAGCAAAGCGAAGCCCCGACGCAAAATATTTTTTGTCCCTCATAGAAATCTTGATTTTGGCTTCTACTGCCTTCTTCCAGAGTAAGACAGGGTAAGATAAGAAAAGATAAGAACCACTAACTTGAAGAGCGTTTTTTCCCAAACTGGGTAAGTCAAATTTTGCATGAGGTTTGGCCCGTTTCAGATAGTCATTATTCAAAATTAGCGTAAGACGTGGTGTAAGTGTTCAGTGAAAACTTGCAATGTAAAAATTATTATCGCTATTTTTTTAAATTTTATTTTGTATACTTCTTTAATCCCTTTGGGAAATTTGCCTTAGTGTCATTGCAGTCCAGTTAAAACTGGAGCAGTCACGTCGTCACCACAGTGCAGTGCCGTCGGTTTTTTTTGGGGGGGGGGGGGTGGGTGGGTGGGGGCAGGGGGCTGAGGTGGGAATGGTAGGGATACATTTTATTTAATTTTGCCCGGGGCAGCGGTCTTTTCGGCCTGCTCTTTTCGATTTCCAACTGCCAAGGTATCTTTAACGTGCGCAGCGTATACACGGGTTCTCCAACTTTTTCGTCCTTATTTGAGAAGAGCAGGTGCTCGATCCTACCTCTCCTTAGGATCAGGGACAGGAAATTGTAAGAAAAATGCTAAATTTCCAGCATGCCTGCAGCGACCGGGATTCGAACCCGGTACCTTCGGCATGAGAGGCGAGCTCCGCGTCCCCGACTGAGTTGTGTTCATGCCCGTCTATAAGTTACTGCGTAAAATGCAACAGTTACATAACAACTAAAAGGCTCTTTCTAGTGTTTCTATCTTATAATAGTCTGCCTTCACTTTTTCCCACCTTGATGCATAAACTACAGGGTGCTATTTGGTGCAGCACCGCGTGAGACCGAGAGGGTGTGAAAATTGTAGTGATTTATGTCAGGTCAGAACTCCGCCATACCTGCGTTCGACATTAATTCTCCGGTTCCTTTAATACAGGGGTACCCAACATTTCTCGTTCCGTCCCATTTACTCGTGGCAACTTTTCGAAAGTCATGAAATTTCCAACCATGTTTTGATCAGTATACCGAAATGTATCGCAATCATTGAAAATACCGGAAGGCTTCAGGGTAAGTAGGCTACTGTCAATTATAATATTAATTACTGAAATATTAACGTAGTACGAGTGATTTTGATAAATGTAATTTTCCCATATCGCAATCTCAACCTTTGTTTATTCTATCTCCATTTTCAGAAAAAACTGGAGGTCTCTAAGAGTGTAGAAGAGGTATAATAAACCCACACTTTGACACTGAACTTGTTTCGTTGCGACACTTATCAAGCTGTTTCACAGTTCCGATTTATTCTAACTCCTTATCATAATACTAAAGCCGCAAACGTTTAATGTCGAATTTCTCATTTCTGCCAGGAGTAAGGTAAATTTACTCCCGACACTCCCTTGGCTAGGGTAAAATCTATGCCCTACACCCCTGGGGACAAATTTACCCTAAGTTGAGACTCCTTCGCTTTAAGAGAAAATACGTAATAAAAGAAATCTCTGTCCTTTATTTTGTGGATCGTAAACATGCCGGTTTTGTTGGGATTTGCTTTTAAGAGGTGTCAGATAGTTGGATAGTTTATGATTGTTCTTTTTGTTGTTCTCTCGGTCTGTCTGTCTGTCTGTCGGGCTTCTGCCTCCTCGTGTGTGTGTGTGTGTGTATGTATGTGCGTGTGTGAGTATGTATGTGTGGGAGTGTGCACGTATTAGATAGTGTAATTTGAAGGTTAATGTTTGAATCCCAGCTAGACGTAAATTTTTATGTGTCTTTGAGTATGTGTATATACATGTGTGTGTGTGTATGCGTGTCAGTGTGTGCGTGTGGGTAGGCATTAGATTTTGTAATTTGAATGTTATATTTTGAACCTCAGCTAAACTGAAATTCTTTTCTGTGTGTGTGTGTATGTCTGTGCGCGCGCGCGCCCTAGGATAGAGATATAATAAAAGAGTTCAGATGCCAAAACTGTTGTATCCATTTTTCTAGTTTTGAGAAATCTTCAATTTTATTCACCAATCATCCCCTTTATTCAACTAATAAATGAACGTACATTTCTTTTCAACATAAACAGTCGGATTTGACTAAAACTCTAAGCCATAAAGGATCTTCCCCTGACAAGTTTCCTGAGGCTCAACTTATCTCAGAAAAGTTTAAAATGGTATTTAGCGGCTTTTGCATTTGCACCCATCTATTAGATTTTGTAATTTGAAGGCTTTATTTGAATCTCGGCAAAGACGTAAATCCCCGTGTATATGTGTGCGTGTCTATTATGTGCGTGTGTGTGTGAATATGCCTGGAATGACTATAGGTGTGTGTATGGGGGAGGGGGGGGGGGCAGGAAAAGAGGAGGGTGAGTACCTGTGAATGCGCGCAGCCATTAAATTTGTATTCTGAATAATGACATTTGAATCTCTGTTAAACATAAGATCTCGAGTTTGAGTTTGGGTTTAACGACCCGTTGGCACGACAACGGCCACTTTGCGCCTCTCACGGTTGGGGCCCTTTGTTTTCTCGGGGGCCTCAGCCTAGTACCTGTTGGCCCCCTGACCTCTCACTGTTTTTTCGTTCTCTCTCTTTCATAAGATCTTTCCAGGAAAGTAAAGAAGAAATTAAAGAATTAAATAAACAAATAAATACATAAATCTATATTATATTTCAGTAACTTGCAACCTTTGGCATGACTAACTGACCAAACTACACACTCTTCAGGCCTTACATTTGGCAGGAAGGTGGCAATTGAGATAAGGAAGATGATGGCTATAATTAAAAGTTGTTTACTTCAAGCATGTATTTTTAAAAAATAACAATGTTGAATACCTATGTAACATCTGTATTTTTGCATGTTTGTTTCGTAATATATAGTGCCGTGCATGTCATAAAAAGTAACCGTATCAAGCGTTCAGTTTGGTGTGTAGTGTTTTGGTGCGCATGAGTTCTGAAGCAAGACTGTAGTTTATTACTTTTATTATTATGAGAGAGAGAGGGGGGGGGGTGCACATGATTATTTATTCCGGGCAATGACCGGTAGATCATCTAGTAGATCATAATTGAGCTAGAGGGTGAACCTGTAGCAGCTAAAACTTCGCGACTACGCCATAAAAAATTATGAAACTTGGTGTACTGCATTGATTTTTGACGAAGAGTTACGTGGACATTTTCATTTTGTACAAAAATCAGGCTTTACTATTATTTATATTACATTTTTTTGAGCCGCAAAAAACAGAGACTCATTTACGACGAGTACCGGCAGAATCAAAAAGTGTGATCGAAACTTTCACTCTTTGCCTCCTTCGCCCCGTCTTCGTTTTTCGGCTTTCTTAAAACTTTCTTTACAAATTTAAACATCACATCCATGTATTTTGTAAGGGTCCGTAGTGTGAAAATAAGTTATTAGTATTTGCATTGAATCTAAGTTCCGCTATTAACGTGACCTAGATCTAGATATATATAGAGTTGGGCTCAAGCAGCCTGTGTCACTGTCAATGTGATTGTTGAACGAAATATAAAATGTGTTCAGGTTCTTTCCAAAAGTTGCTGTTGCGGTGCCTTTAGAAAACTGCAGCAGCTTTGCCAAGACGCCCAAGCTTGGGAAAACTGTAAGCACATCTGCCATTACAGCATGTGTCAGGGAGAGAGAGAGAGGGATGGGGAGGTGGGCGAGAGGGGAGGGGGTGTTGAGGAGAAAGGGACTGGTTGAGAGGGGAGGGAGAGAAGGGAAATGGGGGAGGACTGGGTAACTGGGGGGTGGGGGGGGGAGAGAGAGAGACAGAAATAGATGGCATGGATAGGAGAAATTGGGGGTGGGGGGGGGGGGGGTTGGGAGAGGAAAGGAGGGCGGAGTCAGGTTTAATGTTTGTCCCTTGGCAAGGCCTCATCTAGACCTGCCCAAAATATGCCCACAATACCGTTCGTTGAGAGGGCACTTTAGCTTGTCTATTATATATTTCAGTAACTTGCAACCTTTGGCATGACTAACTGACCAAACTATACACTCTTCAGGCCTTAAATTTGGCAGGAAGGTGGCAATTGAGATAAGGAAGATGATGGCCATAATTAAAAGTTGTTTACTTCAAGCATGTATTGTTTAAAAATAACAATGTTCATTGCTATGTAACATTTGTACTTTTGCATGTTTGTTTCGTAATATAATATAGTACCATGCATGTCATAAAAAGTAACCGTATCAAGCGTTCAGTTTGGTGCGTAGTGTTCTGGTGCGCATGGGTTCTGAAGCAAGACTGTAGTTTATTACTTTTATTTTATTATATGAGAGAGAGAGAGAGAGAGAGAGAGAGAGGAAGAGAGAGAGAGAGAGAGAGAGAGAGAGAGAGAGAGAGAGAGAGAGAGAGAGAGAGAGAGAAAGAGAGGGGGGGGGGTCACATGATTGTTTATTCCGGGCAATGCCCGGTAGGTCATCTAGTAGATAAATAAAGGCCAATTATAACCCAGGTTTCCACTAAGCTGCGCGACTGTGGTTGAGTTTCATCTCGGTATCTTGTCTGTCGGTTATAACCATAACTTCTATTTTTAAATCTACGAAAACTATTAATTTTGTCAAAACTCGGAGCCAGCACTGCCTTCCCTTGGCAGGGGCGGGCAATAACAGCTTGT
>OZ007584.1:7731765-7751765 GCA_963931925.1 Onchidella celtica | reverse complement strand
AGATAGATAGATAGATAGATAGATAGATAGATAGATAGATAGATAGACAGACAGACACGAACACTGCCACGTTATTTAAAACATCACCCTCTCTCTACCTCCCTACATCCATCCCACCCCCTCCTCTTCCCCATTCTCCAGTTTTAGTAGAGTCAATAAGTCTCCAGTTTTCCAGATTTTGACCTCCGTCTGACCATTTTCCCCGGGAAGAAACAAAAAATACCTGGTTTGAAATTTCACCCTAGTACATGACCTGTCTCTAACTACACCTATCAGAATACTATACTTTGTCTCTCTGTTGTAATGACGCTAATCTTTATCTCCACAGTCAAACAAGGAAGACATAAATGCGAACCACACCCCAAAAATTGATTTAATTAAAGAATTTATTTTTCTTTGACCTCCACAAACGCTTAATCTGGTCTACTTTTCGAGATTGTGGCTTTTGAGAAGACTTCCAGATTTATGCCTGTCGCTAAGAAAGGTCAAACTTAATTAAAGATACTGTTTTTTTTGTTTTGTTTTTTTTACCTCAGCAAAACGCTTGATCTGGTGTACTTTCCGAGGTAGAGTCCTTTGTAAGTACTAAAAGAATTCCAGATTTGTGCCTGGCACTAAGAAAGGCCAAACCTGAAAATCAATCGAAATCTCTGGTCACGACTGCGTGTCGTAGACAAAAACGATATTTGACAATCTCCATTAAAATTACTCTTCAACATCATCTTACAGAATAAAAAATATAATAATAATAATAATAATAATAATGATAATACACAGTTTTTATATAGCTCTTCACCCCATTAACAACCAGGCTCTAGGCACTTTACAACATTTATATCATATAATCACACACACAATACATAGGCATACTCGGGAAAGAACCAAAAATGGACATTCAGAGTGTAAAAAAGATGACTCTTCAGCTCATGTTTAAAAGTCATAAAATTTTCACAGTCTCTCTCAAAGACAGAGGCAGAGAATTCCAAATCTGAGGCCCTTGAAAAGAAAAAGATTCTTCACCCATGGTCTCAAGGGACATCTTAGGAATTTTAAACTTTTAGTATCAGCAGCTGATGATCTAAGATGTAAATAATGCTTTGAAATAAGAGAGAAGGCAGGGATCACAGACTATTTCAAGAATGTACTCAAACACAGACGGATATGGGCAGAACACGTGTCTAGACATAAAGACACGTGGATAGGCAAAAAGGCGTACTGATTGGCAATCAAGAACTGGGTAGAGATTCAGAGGATGTCCAGTAACAAGATGGCAGGATGAGATCTGAAAGCGTGAAGGCACAACATGGCAGAGACAGAGAGAGAGAGAGAGAGAGAGAGAGAGACAGAGAGACAGAGAGACAGACACAGACAGAGAGAGAGAGAGAGAGAGAGAGAGAGAGAGAAAGAGAGAGAGAGAGAGAAAGAGAGACAGGGACAGAGAGACGGGGAGATTCCTGATTGGCAACTATGAACTGTGAAAAGATCGAGAGGATGGCAAGTAAGTAGATGGTAGAATGAGATCTGAAAGCGTGAAAGCACAACATGGCAGAGACAGGCAGAGAGAGAGAGAGAGAGAGAGAGAGAGAGAGAGAGAGAGAGAGAGAGAGAGAGAGAGAGAGAGAGAGAGAGAGAGAGAGAGAGAGAGAGAGAGAGAGAGACACACACACACACACACACACACACACACACACACACACACACACACACACACAGATTTCTCATTGGCAACCACGAACTGGGAAGAGATCCACAGGATAACCAGCTAGTAGATGGCTGGATGAGGGGACAACATGGCAGAGATAGGCAGGGGATAGAACTAAATGGTAGAACAGCGCCTAGGAGAAGATGAAAAAGAAGAAAATAAGATGAAGGAGATGAAGATGATGAAGAGAAAGATGAAGATGATGAAGAGAAAGATGAAGATGATGAAGAGAAAGAGGAAAATGAAAAATATTTTGGTCACCTTCAAAAAATAGAAATTATAGGAAAACAACAACATCCCAAAACTGAATGCAACGAATAATTTTTGTTTTCGATTTTTGGGGTGAAACTTTATCTTTGAGGTACTGATTTGTTTCACTTTGTCTCTCCCCACCCCCCCCCCCACTCCCCAACTCTTCCCCCCTCCCCTCCCCACCCCCAAACTTCCAAGAGCACGGATAACTGATCATGGGCACTAATAAAGATTCTTGTTTTTATTTTGGCACGGCGGCTGAGACTGCCCACTCGCAAAGACCAGCTGTAATAGAAAAAATAATAAACAAAACAAAACAAGAATTGAAACTCTTGGTAGAAACGAAACACAATTATAAAACTTGGAATTTCCGAGGAAAGACGGAAATGAAATTCAAAATTTCGTCGGAGCACAAGTTTCTGTGACGTCAAGTGGAACAAGCCCATGCGGTGTTTTGCCATAGAACTACACAGTCGAGACGAGCGATATTTAAGTACTCGTGAGAATGCGAATCGCGTAGGACAATATCACGGTGTCTTATTTGGCTCTGCGGACAGCTGTCCGATCTGATAGTAGTTGGGGGCCAAACTTTATTAATCTGCCGTGCTCATTTTGTTCGATTCTGTTCTGGTTATTAATTCTGTTTATATTAATTTTGGTCCGCCGGTCTTTCTCGTTATGAGTATATTGCAGTGGATATCTCTTTCTCGATCTTTTTTCTATCTTTCTCTCTCTCTCTCTCTTTGGCTTTCTCTGTCTCCGTCTCTCTCTCACTCTCATCTTTCGGTCTCTCCCTGGCTTTCTCTCTGTCTCTCTGATCCTCTTTCTGTCATCCCCCCCCCCTCTGCATGTCTCTGTAACGCTCTGTCTCTCTCTCTGTCTCTGTCTCTAATTCTCTCTCTCTATCTCTGTCTCACTGTTTTCGATGACTAGTCTGTCTCTGTCTGTCTGTTTGTCAGTCTCTTTTCGTCTCTCTCTCTCTGTGTTTCTTTTTATGTCTCTCTCTCCTTGTCTCTGTCTCTCCCGGTCCCTGTCTGTCTCTGTCTCTCTCTCCGTTACTTTCACCCCTGCTCTTCTTTCTATATGTTTGTGTATATATGTATGTATGTGTGTGTGTCTTTCTCTCCGTTACTTTCACCCCTGCTCTTCTTTCTATATGTTTATGTATATATGTATGTATGTGTGTGTGTCTTTCTCTCCGTTACTTTCACCCCTCCTCTTCTTTCTATATGTTTATGTATATATGTATGTATGTGTGTGTGTCTTTCTCTCCGTTACTTTCACCCCTGCTCTTCTTTCTATATGTTTATGTATATATGTATGTATGTGTGTGTGTCTTTCTCTCTCTCTCTCTCTCTCTCTCTCTCTCTCTCTCTCTGTCTTTATGCCTTTCTCGTGATCTTTCTCTGATTCTTTTTCTTCCTCTTGGTAATCTATCTCTTCACCTCCCCTCCCTTGCCCACCCCCCTTCTTGATCTTTCAATACTGCTGACTTTTCATTGCCGGCATTTTAAATGTCACATAATTATCGTATTTGACATTTCAGGTTTTTTTTTTTGTCTTTTATTAACATTTCCACATCTATACTTGTATGTCGTGTCTATAATAATAATATAGTTAATTTTTTTGGTGTGTTTTTTGTTCATTGGTTTATGTTATTTAGAAGTCTGACCCACCCGACGAGTCTGTTTGTCTCTCTATCTCTGTCTTTCTTTCTCTTATTCTCTCTCTTTCCCTACCTCACACTCTTTCCCTACCTCACACTCTTTCTCTGTCTTTCACTCACTCACTCACTCACTCACTCACTCACTCACTCACTCACTCACTCACTCACTCACTTACTCACTCACTTCACTCCATTCGCTCACTCACTCACTCACTCAATCACTCACTCACTCACTCACTCACTCACTGACCCACTCACTCACTCACTCACTCACTCTCTTTCTCTCTCTTCCGTCCTTTCTCTCTCACTGTCTTTCTCCCTCTCTCTTCCTCTCTCCCTCCTTCTCATCCTCTCTCTCTCTCTCTCCTTATCTCTCTTCCTCTTCCCTCCCTGCCTCCTCCCTACTTCTTCCTCTCTCTCTCCCTCCTTCCCCCTCTCCTTTTCCTATGCAAAGGCCAAACTTCACTCATTCTAACCCCTTTTCTATATATTTCTACAAACCTCAACGCTTGAAACCGCTTCAAGATTCCTTAGTGCTGGACATAGATCGGATAGATTATCTGACAAAACACCTTATGGCGCAAACTTTACCACTTCACTTGTATGGTTTCGTAACAGAACCGTCGATGGTACCAATACGGTGTTTTGTCGCAGGACGTCCTTCAAGCGACGCATCACGGGCAAGATCAACGTAATAACATTAGGGCGTGTTATAGGAAGTTAGCACTGAAAGGGGTTATCAGTAGAAGGCCAGGTCCGCGTCTTTGCTTTCTATTTCCTGTGATTAAACGGAAAGGCCTGAGAAGTCGCGCCACTGTGTACACTACAGCGGTTCTCACCCTTTCATAATGATGGAGCCCTGAATTTCTAGATCATCCAGAAGCAACAGAAGAATACACATTAACCGTTTGAATACAGACGCCAGGAAAGCTAGATTTTCCAAGTTCAGTTTACATTAGGATTCACATATTTCAGTTATTTTCAATGTAAATTTGAATCTTGATCACGCTATTGATCTATATTTAAAAGCCAGTAATGGAGGAAGAAAACTTGTAATTGATGCAGCAGTAAAGAGTTAGCAGCACTGTGGTTTCAGTACTGAAAGGGTTAAATTAAACAGAGAAAGATCACGACTTTAGTTCTTGTTTGTTCTATCTCCATTTTCCGAAAAAAAAAATTGGAGATCTCTTAGTACGTAGAAGAGGAATAACAAAAGCACACTTTGACACTTGTTTAAAATGCGCTGTGGCACTTATCAAGTTGTTTCACAGTTCCGATTTATTCTAACTCTTTATCATAATAACTAAAGCCGCAAACGTTTAACGTGGAATTTCTCAGTTGTGCAAAAAGTGGAGTTGGAACTAACAAGAACTGAGGTCACGAGACACAATAGACGGTTTTCGCCCTCCGCAATTCGCTGCAGCAAGACATGATAGCTAGATGTGTTCCATAGTTTACAAACGTTCCATGCTATATTATGGCATGTAAATTGTAATAAGTCTGTTATTGAGTTATGATAGGTTTAATAATGTAATGATGCGTTAGATATGTGTATGATAGGTTTAATAATGTAATGATGCGTTAGATATGTGTATGATAGGTTTAATAATGTAGTGATGCGTTAGATATTTGTACCATAAACCGGACAGTTGAAGAGCCAGGATCCAGACGATTCCATTGATATATAATATGACAGGGGTGATAGGTGTAGAACCCATGTTGCTAAGAGGTAAAGTTGGACAAAATTTTCTGTTTTCTATCAACATTTGTGCTTGCTCTGTAATTTTTAATAGCAGTTTTAACCACGTTATGGTTATTTTTAAGCAAAAAGGGCTATAATATATTCTGAAAGTACACAATGTTGAAATACATAAAAGTGGAATAATCTCATTTTGATCCAAATTGATGGGAATCTCCCCTTACAGGCCTGAAACTCGGTAGTGTGTCCCCTTAAACGCTTTGTGGAAGTGAATCTTAAACTTAGATTGGAGATATCAGCACACATTTTATAGTATAGGCCTTTTCCAGTTACATTTTTCATTTCACTTTATTTGATCTCATTTATAGGAATCAGAAAGCTGAAAACTGCCCCCCCCCCTCCCCCAAATTAACAACCAAAAAAAACAAACCGTGAAAGACACAAAGTGGCTGATATCGTGCCGAGACTGTTGTTTGACGTACGTAGTTTTTTTACGTAGAAAGCTTTTGCTGAACAGTGAACAAAACTCAGTATTTCCTCTATTTGGCTTTGTAATTTGTCTACGTTCCCCTAACAACATCCTTGTGTCCACATACGTGTCATTAAACCCAAACTCAAACCGAAACTCTCCAAGTTTGAGGACCTCTTTCTTGAGCCCAGCAAGTGCTTGGAATGAAATAAACCGCTGACAAATTGTCAGAGAGACTCGTCGGGGATCCGAATCCAGTGCAAGGTCCAGTTTTATACCAGAAGGATCAAAATTGGAATATTATTCTAGAAAATATTCGAGCACATGCCAGGGAATAGGTCGATACCCCCCAAGGCCGTGAAATAATCGATTATTTGAAACTCTCACAAACCCGCCCAGTTGACCACGGATTTTGAACGCTTTGAAATCCGAACATGGCGGGGTATAAGGGCAAGGTCGATTTGAGGAAATGCTTGAGGGACCTGGAGATGTGGTAAATTTGTCTCGAGAGTGATAGAGAGATGTTGATAAACAAATCATGAGCTAAATTAAAGGTTAAGGACCGTTGTTACGCCACCCTTACCCCTTCCGTTTCACAAGCATACACATGCATACACAGACAATAATTGACAGGCTGACAGACTGATAGACAGAAAGACAGACAGAGAGACAGACAGATAGACAGAGAGACAGACAGACAGACAAAAAGATAGACAGACTAATTGAGAGACAGAAAGACAGACAGAAAGAAAGAGCGACAGACAGAAACAGAGAGACAGACAGATAGACAGAGAGACAGACAGACAAGCATACAAACAGAGAGACAAAAAAACGGACAGAAAGACAGAGAGAGAGAGAGAAAGACAGACAGACTAACAGACAGATAAATTCACCGACAGACTGACAGATAGACAGAGAGGCAGACAGAGAGACAGACAAAGAGAGAGACAAAAAAACGGACAGAAAGACACAGAAAGAGACAGTCAGACAGAACAACAGACAGGTAAATTCACAGCCACTCAAAAACAAGCTAAAAGACAATGAACACGGATAGACAAACACATACACAGACACACCGACAGGCAAGCAAAAAGACAGAATGCCATAGACAGACAAACACATAAATAGACACACAAACTGACATGTAGAAGCACAGACAAACCGGCAGACATATACACAGCCAGACAGTTTGAGTTTGGGTTTGAGTTTAGAGAAATCACCTCGACAGAATAACGGTCACATTATGCTAAAAAGAAACAAGACAATAGACAGAATATAACAGAAAGATAGGACAGAAGGAGATCCTACCAAAAGCGTCCATCAACCACACATTCATTCAAAGGAACTGCAATTCTGATTCTAAACCAAGGTGGTCTAGAGGCAAGGTGCTCGCCTCTCATGCCAAGGGTCCCGGGTTCAAAACCCGGGCAGTGCAGGCATGTTGGAAATGGATTTTTCTCATATTTTCAAGTCCCTGGTCGTATTGGGGGGTAGGATCGAGTACCTAGTCTTCTCGGATAAGGACGAAAAAATTCGGAGGGCCCGTGTTCACGTTGCGCACGTTAAAGATACCTTGGCAGTTGGAAATCGTAAAGAGCAGGCCGAAAGGCCGCTGCCCGGGCAAAAATTGAAAATTGAAATTAATAGATTAAAATTTATCCATATCATCCCCCCCCCCCCCCTCCTTCGCCAGCAACAACAAAATTTATTATTCATTATTAAATATATATATTGTTATTAATAAATATTCAAATGTTATTTGAGTTGTGTGTTGTGTTGTGAACTGATGTGAGTTGTGAACTGTTGTGAGTTGTGAACTGCGCCTA
Source organism: Onchidella celtica (assembly GCA_963931925.1). Classification (NCBI taxonomy): domain Eukaryota; kingdom Metazoa; phylum Mollusca; class Gastropoda; order Systellommatophora; family Onchidiidae; genus Onchidella; species Onchidella celtica. The sequence goes on along the minus strand of OZ007584.1, from coordinate 7,744,151 downwards.
ACAGGCTGCGTTACAATTTGCTCTGAGATAGAGAGAGAGAGTGGGCGAGACAGGGAGAGAGAAAGAAGCAGTGCAGTGTGTTGAGCGCTTCGCAGGCAGCTCCATTCTGCTCTGTGGTTGACATGTTGCTTCTGTAAAGCGCATAGAGCATTTTAAATGGATATGCGCTATATAAATGCTATACATTATAAATAAAACTTGTCTTCCGTCTAACTCCATAGATCACATCTTCACCACTAAAATCGAAGCAGAACAGACCTGACGAAAGACACTAGATGCAATAAGATGAGACGGCAGCTGCTAGCGAGTTTAGCGTGCACAGATTTCGCACCGCCACCTAGCGGGGAATGCGCAGAAGTCATGAACAATGCCGTATTTTACGATGCCAAAATTAAATAAGGAAAAAATTGAATTTTATTCGCTGTTCAGCTATCGCTAGAGCCTTTGATTGACGTCACTTATTGTGGAATTATATCGTCAATCGCTGTGAGAAAACTCTGGCTATTTCTCCTTTTTTTTTTTTTCAGTGGCAGTAGCACTGAAACAAATTTGCGTTATTAATTTATCATTATAATATCATGCATTCTTTAAATGGTTTTCGCCATTGGCCCCGCTTCCGATCAGCATACAAACTGTGTGCACGATTTTTTTTAGAGGCGGGAAGAAGGAAGTATCTCATTTTTTGTAGCTCTAATATCTTTGACTTGATTAACTGCGCCAAGGTCCTTAGAACAGCGGTGTCAAATAGTGCTATGCTAATCAAATTTCATCACTTAGAGGTGCGCAACCATGAAATTCGCATTTCACGCGGTCTTTTACGGTTTCATTACAGTGTGACGCTGCATCAAGCGTGCACGGTACGCACAGCTGAGGAAATTTCAAGTACGCAAATCCTTTGACTTCGCGTAATAATATCATTTCCGGGCAGCGATATTCCAATTGAAGGGGTGAAAAAATCGATACCGTTGATAGCTGAGTTGCTGATATTAAGCGGATCTCATTGTCACCGCCAGGGCTAAATTAGACATCAGAGGTGACCGAGTCGACGAACAGTATGAAAGAAACATGTCCTCGCTTGTCAAACATCAAAAGGCTGGGATAGAACAGATACCAGTATCGATATTCCCTGAAATGTTGTATAAACTGCCCAGATGTAACGATTATCCTGACCTCTGCAGTCAAAAAAAATAAATAAATTACACACGTTCCCCTAACAAAAACATAATGTAAAATACCACGCTCTCCTAACAACAGTTAAAACGGCTAAAAAAAACACAACAAAATAACTTAAAAATAGGCAATTGTGACCCGCCTTGAGGAATCTCTTATTATGTCACTTTAGGTTATACTGGGTCATAATTATTGCTCTAACTCATTTGGCATTTTATTCCTGAAAAAAACAACAACATTTTAAATACACATAGAAGACATACTGGGACACATTAGTCTATAGAGGGTGAGGTGTTCGCCTCTCATGCAGAAAGGTACCGGGTTCGAATCCCGGGTCGGTGCAGGCATGTTGGAATTTTTGGGGATTTTTCTCATAATTTCCTGTCCCTGATCCCCATGGTAGGCAGGATCGAGCACCTGGTACCTAGTCTTCTCGGATAAGGACCAACAACTGAGACGGCTACGTGCACACGTTAGAGATACTTTGGCAGTTGGAAGGCGAGAAGAGCAGGCCGAACCGGGGTAAAATTGAAACAAAAAAACAATAACACACGAATCCAATCTACCCCCCTACCCCTATGAGATCAAGCAAGTTGTTGGAAAGTTGGGGATTTTTCTCATATTTTCCTGTCCCTGATCCCCATGGTAGGCAGGATCGAGCACCTGGTACCTAGTCTTCTCGGATAAGGACCAACAACTCAGACGGCTCGTGTGCACGTTGGCACACGTGAGAGATACTTTGGCAGTTGGAAATCCAAGAAGAGCAGGCCGAACAAGGCCGGTACCTCAGGCAAAAAAAAAAAAAAAATCATAAAAAAAAAAAAAATCCCATACCCCCCCCCCTTCCCTCCCCCTCCCTCCCCCTGGGATCAAAGAAATACACAACAACATCAAAAAAAAAAGAAAAAAGAGTAGTGCCAAATGGCAAGGGGTAGAATCCTCCCAGACCAAAGACCTCAACGCCTCTGATGTCGGGATAAAATTTCTACCAAGGCTTTGGTTATGACGGCTGTCGGCAATGAGAAGTGTATACAATCTGAAGGGTATACGTTTGTTCATAACTGAGGAGTGGGAAAAAGGCGTGTTCCTACAACACAGTCTGCTGTCTCTTTTATTAATGCAAGATTTTCCAGTCATTTTCACTCTTTGCGTGCCAATCATCGATATGATTATCGGTTTTTCGGCTGGTCACATTAAATTTTGTGTCAATCATCGATGTATCGGTGCGCAAGAATGCTAGGCTATTTTGTTACGGGGAAAACGAAAGTCGCGTTTTCTATTCATAAAATGTTGCTGTAGTTAGTCTTCATTCGTCTCCCCCACTATTTTCATCCTGTATTGGCAAACCTGGAAATATTCATGGCACACAAAGAGTTAACTATAGCAACAGCATTTTCACTGGCATGGTCTTTACAGGTATTTCAGACAGACAGACAGACAGACTGACAAAGAGACAGACAGGCAGACAGCCGGACGGACAGATACATACAGCCGACAGTCAGACAGACAGAAAGACAGGCACATCGCTGAATGGATAGATAGATGGATGGATGGATGGATGGATGGATGGATGAATGAATGGGCCCGCGATTAAACAGACAGACAAAGGGACGGACGGAAGGATAAACAGTGTGACGAACAGACATACAGTCACACAGACCGGCAGATATTATATTCATTTCTCTATCATCACACTTAATCCAAGTTCCACACTTAACATAACGTCAAGTAGACCACTTCTCCTCTCTCTCACGTCCTCAACATGCCACAAAATTTATTTATATTTTCCACGCCTCCATTTTACCTTTTTTTTTTTTCCAGTACCATTTTTTAAAAAAAAATCTTTCTTGTTTTCCCCATTTTTCTTTACTTTACAAGATTCGATTTTTTCCTATACAAGTCGGGGCAACACGTGTTTTCGAACGCCTTTTCGCTGTTACAGAGAGACAGCGCCATTTGTCAATGCGAAACGGCCGTACCGAGTTGGGGGGAATATTGGTCGCTGATAGATGTGTGTAGCCGCCCGACAAAATGAGGCACTTTGTGCATTTAGGTGGTATGGAGGTATTGGCATCACCAAACAGGTTATTCAAAGCCCTTTCATTTGGTAAAAAAATTGCTGTAATGTAATTAGAAGCGAAGATATGGCCTCTCAAAGACATGAAGTGACACAACCACAGTTTTGAGAAAAACGCTTTTAAAGTTTCAGATTTTAGTCAAAATTATTGATGATGACTCAATTCATAGTCAGTTTTGAGGTATTTACCCTTCTCAAACAAGATCATCATTTGGAAAAGGAATGGTAAAGAGGTTAAACTTTTCAAAAATACTGAAAACACACAGCCGATCAAATTGACCCTACGGTGCCTTTTAACGATTTTCTCAAACATGGTAATGCCGTGATGCGAGTCATTTTGTTGGGTGGCTACACATAATAGGATATGAGACGAAAGTTCTAGCCGAGACACATGATACCGAGACGGCTCAATTCACCAAATCCCGTCCGTCGACTTGTGCGCGTATCATCCATGTCAACAATGCAACAATTCACACCACATCCCTTCATAACTGAACTAAAAAGACTAGTATCACAGAGCTTGGTGAGTAGTACTCACCGTGTTTATACGCGCTCAAGTGGTGGACATATAGTGAAAGAAGGAATGGTCCATCTCGGTATTCTGTGTTTCGGGTGGTTCTCATGGTCTATAATTATGACCGAGCTTAATACGATAGTCTTCCCGGATTTACTAAGAATATAGACCCTTTTCACTTCCGCGTTACGGTTGTTTGCGGGGAGCCGCACGGCTTCGAAAAGCACCGTGTAGGGCATAAACCTCCATTTGCCTTATTGATGGCATCTGAATATGTGCGTAGTCTAAGCAAAGATGCATTTTTATGCCAGAACCAGCAGGTAACCGGTTTGTACAGTTGGGTGCCTAACAACAGGGTGGCATCGTTCGACTGTTGTTCACCGCTTTCTGTCCTACAAGTGGGGCAGGCCGCCATTTTATTTGCAAAATCACATGATATGGAGGACGGTAGATGAAAAGGGTCTATAGGAAATTATGGTTTGCACTTCTTGTCTGCCAGCAGCTGGACTGTCTCTGACCGGGCTTAGTGAGATACCCCCCCCCCCTCAATGTTGTTTGCAACTTTGTTGAAGTACGTTGTCATCAGTGTCGGGCCCAGAACGGGCATCATTTTGAACACATGCGATAACTCAAATAATTACACATCTGTCCTCTTTAATTTGATGTGTGTATCTTGGGTGTATCTAAATTTGACATTGTATTAATTAATGTTCAAAGAGTATGTTTCGAAGGGTACTTGCCATATTGTTGTATGCGACATTTTGCCGATTTTGAGGTTTTGTCATAAAAATGGTTCTCTGACTACTAATTTCATTATGTATAAGTGTCATATATATGGGTGTATTTTTCTTGGGTATATTTATGCGTTCCGATTTTGAAGGGTATTGAAGAAAACCCTGATTTTACACAACTCTTCAAACTTTAAGTCCTCATTTTATCGACAAGGCAAAAAATGCACATACATACAACAATATGGAAATTACCGGACAAAATATTTCTTGAAGATTGTTGATACTTGTACTTACCTATCCCACACGCTAGGAGTGCGTATTTTAAAGTCGTTTGTGACTGCCGAGCTAGACAGCTCCTCACGAAATCCTCCTAACAACAGCTTTGATTAATTATTCTTTCAGATTTTCTTTTTGTTTTCCTCCTGTTTTTTTGGTTGAAAGGGTAAGGGGGGGGGGGGGACAGGGTTAGGGATTCGATAAGATTTAAGGTTCAGGACAAGGGCACGGTTAGGGATAGGTACGTACACGTACGCGCTGTCAGTGCAAAACGCTCGGGGTACGTACGGACAAATAACAACAGCCTTTCATAACACACCCCGTGTATCGGAATTGCACGCAAAATTACAGATTTTTCCCTTTTTCGGGATTGCGTAAACGAATGACAAGTTACAACTTTTGGTCCCACGGTCGGATATCACGTTTTCGCTCGGAAGGGTATCAAGCCCGTCGCGAGAGGATGATAGACAGTCGAGGCCTCGCGCATGCGTAAATGCGACGCCAAAGGTTTTACGGTAATGGAATATTGGAAGACAGAGCGCACTTAACAAGGCTGGTTTATGGCTAGGGGACATTCTTTTTTGGTTTGAATTTTTTTTTTTTTAACAACTGTTTGTATATTTGTGTGTGTGCGTGTGTGTGCAAAAATTAGTGCATTTTAAAGACAAACATAAAATTATTAAATGTTTCTGTGTGTTTATGTCAGTAGTGTGTGTATGTATGATTTTAGTGGCGTTGTAAAGATGTAGGATACTCAAGAAGAGCAGTTTAATTAAAATGGACAGACCGACCAGAGAAAGGTAAGAGGAGAGACAGACAAGTAAGACAAATAGGCAGAAGAACAAACGGACGGACGGACAGACAGACAGAAGGAAGGGTGGCCGGGCAGGCAGACAGACAGACAAATAAACGAATGGACAGCAAAAAAGACAAATAAGTAGACGAACGAACGGACGATCGGACGGACTGACGGGGGGACTGACGGAGGGACAGGCAAAATGGCAGAGAGACGGACAGACTGACGGATGGACAGACTGACAGGCAGACAGAGAAGACAGATGGGCAGACAAGCAAACATGAGACAGACAGATAGACAGCAAGACGGGCAGATACACAGACATTTAGCCTGAAGATGGACGGAAGACATGACAGACAGAGAGCCGAAATGACAGAGAAAGAGACAAAAGGACAGACGACTGAGAGACAGGCAGACAAGCAGACAGACAGACAGATAGGTCTTCTAACTTAAAAATGATTTTAAAAAAAATTTAAAAAACGTGAAAAGAACAAATCCTGCAACATCCAATGAAACAAATCAGCTAAAATTCTAGAAAAATCTTACAGAACACCAACTTGGCCAAAGCTGAAAGTTGAAGACAAAATTTACCACACTGAAAGCAAACGCGTATAATATATATCAATTTAACACACGCTATAAAACGCCTGGAATGTTCCCCCACGTACACGAGCGCGAGGCTCTAAGCTCACGAAGCGCCTACCAAAATGGCACGTTCATATTAATTATTTGTACACAGAGAAACAGAGAGGGAGGAAACTGGGGGTTTCTCTAACACTACCAGGCCCTTACAGATCGCTAGCGTAGCACAAGGTTTGGGTGTTCAGATTCAGGGCAGAGTAGAATGGAACGTTTGGGTGTTCAGATTCGGGGCCGTGTAGAATGGAACCTTTGGGTGTTCAGATTCGGGGCAGAGTAGAAATGAACGTTTGGATGTTCAGATTCGGGGCAGAGTAGAATGGATCATTTGGGTGTTCAGATTCGGGGCAGAGTAGAATGCAATGTTTGGGTTTTCAAATTCGGGGCAGTGTACAATGGAACGTTTGGGTGTTCAGATTCGGGGCAGTGTAGAATGGAACGTTTGGGTGTTCAGATTCGGGGCAGTGTAGAATGGAACGTTTGGGTGTTCAGATTCGGGGCAGAGTAGAATGGAACGTTTGGGTGTTCAGATTCGGGGCAGTGTAGAATGGAACGTTTGGGTGTTCAGATTCGGGGCAGAGTAGAATGAAACGTTTGGGTGTTCAGATTCGGGGCAGAGTAAAATGGAACGTTTGGGTGTTCAGATTCAAGGCAGAGTAGAATGGAACGTTTGGGAGTTCAGATTCAGGGCAGAGTAGAATGGAACATTTGGGTGTTCAGATTCAGGGCAGAGTAGAATGGAACGTTCGGGTGTTCAGATTCGGGGAGAGTAGAATGGAACGTTTCGGTGTTCAGATTCGAGGCAGAGTAGAATGTAATGTTTTGGTGTTCAGATTCGGGGCAGAGTAGAATGTAATGTTTGGGTGTTCAGATTCGGGGCAGAGTAAATGGAACATTTGGGTGTTCAGATTCGGGGCAGAGTAGAATGGAACGTTTGGATTTTCAGATTCGGGGCAGAGTAGAACGGAACGTTTGGGTGTTCAGATTCGGGGCAGAGTAGAATGGAACGTTTGGGTGTTCAGATTCAGGGCCGTGTAGAATGGAACGTTTGGGTGTTCAGATTCGGGGCAAAGTAGAATGAACGTTTGGGTGTTCAGATTCGGGGCAGAGTAAAATGGAACGTTTGGGTGTTCAAATTCGGGGCAGAGTAGAATGGAACGTTTGGGTGTTCAGATTCGGGGCAGAGTAAAATGGAACGTTTGGGTGTTCAGATTCGGGGCAGAGTAGAATGGAACATTTGGGAGTTCAGATTCGGGGCAGAGTAGAATGGAACGTTTGGGAGTTCAGATTCAAGGCAGAGTAGAATGGAACGTTTGGGTGTTCAGATTCGGGGCAGTGTAGAATGGAACGTTTGGGTGTTCAGATTCGGGGCAGAGTAGAATGAAACGTTTGGGTGTTCAGATTCGGGCAGAGTAAAATGGAACGTTTGGGTGTTCAGATTCGGGGCAGAGTAGAATGGAACGTTTGGGAGTTCAGATTCAGGGCAGAGTAGAATGGAACATTTGGGTGTTCAGATTCGGGGCAGAGTAGAATGGAACGTTCGGGTGTTCAGATTCGGGGATAGTAGAATGGAACGTTTGGATGTTCAGATTCAGGGCCGTGTAGAATGGAACGTTTGGGTGTTCAGATTCGGGGCAAAGTAGAATGAACGTTTGGGTGTTCAGATTCGGGGCAGAGTAAAATGGAACGTTTGGGTGTTCAGATTCGGGGTAGAGTAGAATGGAACGTTTGGGTGTTCATATTCAGGGCAGATTAGAATGGAACGTTTGGGTGTTCAGATTCAGGGCAGAGTAGAATGGAACGTTCGGGTGTTCAGATTCGGGGCAGAGTAGAATGAAACGTTTGGGTGTTCAGATTCGGAGCAGAGTAAAATGGAACGTTTGGGTGTTCAGATTCGGGGCAGAGTAGAATGGAACGTTTGGGAGTTCAGATTCAGGGCAGAGTAGAATGGAACATTTGGGTGTTCAGATTCAGGGCAGAGTAGAATGGAACGTTCGGGTGTTCAGATTCGGGGCAGAGTAGAATGGAACGTTTCGGTGTTGAGATTCGAGGCAAAGCAGAATGTTATGTTTGGGTGTTCATATTCGGGGCAGAGTAGAATGTAATGTTTGGGTGTTCAGAATAGGGGCAGAGTAGATGGAACGTTTGGGTGTTCAGATTCGAGGCAGAGTAGAATGGAACGTTTGGGTGTTCAGATTCGGGGCAGAGTAGAATGGAACGTTTTGGTTTTCAGATTCGGGGCAGTGTAGAATGGAACGTTTGGGTGTTCAGATTCGGGGCAGTGTAGAATGGAACGTTTGGGTGTTCAGATTCGGGGCAGAGTAGAATGGAACGTTTGTGTGTTCAGATTCGGGGCAGAGTAGAATGGAACGTTTGGGTGTTCAGATTCGGGGCAGACCAGAGCAGAAAGTTTGGGTGTTCAGGCTGAGCGCAGAGTTCAGAAACTTTGAGTGTTTTGCGGTCCCCTATTAGCAGTGGTCTATAAAGGCCCAAGATAGACGATAAGAAAGGATGATACGTTGGTTTTGATGCAAGGTGCTCGCCTCTCATGTCGAAGGTTCCGAGTTAGATCCCCGGTCGGTGTAAGCATTTTGGATTTTCTTTTTCGGGGCCCGGGGTGGGGGGAGGGGGGGAATTCTTGTCTCCGATCGTACAGTAGGTAGGACCGAGCAACCAGTTTTCTCGGATAGGGAGGAAAAAACTCGGAGGGCCCGTGTGCGGATCGCCAACGCTACAGGCACTTGGCAGTTAAAGTCCAGAAGAGCAGGCCGAACGAGGTCGCTTCCCGGGAAATATTCTGAAAAGCCACTCCCAATCACAAAAAACACACAGAAGCAAGAAGAAGAAAAATAATAACCAGAAAAGTGAGGTGTGAATGTCAAGAGCTTCGAATCTCCTTAAATAAAGAACTACACACATACATGATAAAGAACTACACACATACATGATAAGAACACCAGAGACAGCGTTTTTTTTTTTTTTACTAGAGGATCGATTTAGGCTATTCTTTTAGGCTGTTGATATAAGTACCTACGGACCCCAAGCGTTTCGTGCTAGGGGCGCGTACGTATACGTACCTACCCCTAACCCCGTCCTTACCCTCAACACCAAATCTTATCGAATCCCTAACCCTGCCCTTTACCCGTTCAACCAGAAAAGGAGGAAAACAAACAGAAAATCTGAAAGAATAATTAATTAATTAATTAAGGCTGTTGTTGGGAGTATTTCGGGAAGAGCTCTGTGGCTCTGGAGTCACGAAAGGCTTTAAAATACGTACCCCTAGAGCAAAAAAACATTGGGGGGACGTACGTACTTGCACCGAACAACATTTATTCTATTTTCGGAGGAGGGGCACCTCGTGTGGTAATCACAGTAATGAAAGGGGTCACCCGACAATAAAAGCTGAGAACCGCTGACAAGACTACAATGTAGTACAAGGAAGAGAAGTTGAGCAGAGGTTCATTCCAACCATGTTGAGTCATCAAGGCTAAAAATTGATTTCGTGTCTTAGGAGAGGTTACGTAGAAGGGACATGAAATTAGTTCTCTGTTTTACACTTTGTGTGCGTGTGTGTGGAGGGGGGGGTATGTGTATGTGTGTTTGTGTTTGTGTTTATAAGTGAGTAGCTGGTATGCCGAGTGACCCTGGCAAAGATTATTTGTGTATCGAGTTTCGGAACTGCCTGTTTGCTTATCTATCTATCTTGGACTAGATAGATAGACAGACAGACCCACAGACAGGCAGACAAAAAGGCAGAACGTCAGAAAGAGAGAAGGATTGACATACTGATAGATAGACAGACACACAGATAGATAGAAAGATTGATGGATAGATAAATAGATAGATAGATAGATAGACAGATAAATAGATAGATAGATAGATAGATAGATAGATAGATAGATAGATAGATAGATAGATAGATAGATAGATAAATAGATAGATAGATAGATAGATAGATAGATAGATAGATAGATAGATAGATAGATAGATAGATAGATAGATAGATAGGCAGACAGACAGAGAAACAGATAAATGGACATCCCGACCAACCGACAAACAAACAGACAGACAACAAACTACACACACAGAGACGCATAAACATACATCAATTCCAATCGATGAACATAAAACAGGACAGATGATAGAGAGAAGAAAAACGATAAGGAAATCAAAACAAGACGAAAGCATGGCTTTTATCAACTGGCAGTTCTCAAAGCCTTAGAGAATGTATAACTCTAAACATTGGCTGAATGGAGAGGCTAATAGAGGCACGGAAATGAGAGAGCGGGAGAAATCGCAGATCTGGTGAGGCAACAGGGGGGAGTGTTTGGAATAGGGAGCTGATCAAAGGTTGGTTTGATTTGAGAGTGGGTGTGGGGAGGTGGGTGGGTGGATGGATGGGTGGATGGATGGGTAAATGGATGGATGGGTGGATGGATGGATGGGTAGATGGATGGGTGGATGTATGGGTGGATGGGTAAATGGATGGATGGGTAGATGGATGGGTGGATGTATGGGTGGATGGGTAAATGGATGGATGGGTAGATGGATGGGTGGGTGGATGGATATGTGTATGGGTGGACGGATGGATGAATGGACGGATAGATAGATAGATAGATAGATAGACAGACAGACAGACAGACAAGCAGACAGAGCTAGAGAGAGACAGAGAAAGAGGGAGAGAAAGACAGAGAAGGGAGACAAGAGTGGAATTGAGAGAGAGCAGAGAGAAAGGGGGAGAGGGAGAAAGAGAGGTCGAGAGATAAAAAGGGACATCAAAAGAGGGAGAGAGAGAGAAAGCGAGAAAGAGGGGGAGAGAAAGTCACAGAGAGAGAGAGAGAGAGAAGGGGGAAGACAGACAGACAGAGACAGAGAGAGACACGGAAGGACAGAGCGGACAGAGAGTGAAAATCACAGAATACGAAACATGAGAATCTCTGAGCGAAAAAAACGAAAACCAGAAAAACGATAGAAAAACGATAATTCCTTTTCTCCATCTTACGCTGAGAAAACGCTATATCTAAAAACTGTAGAAAGCCGATCGTATAAGCAGTTTGGGAACGTGCAGCGAATCAAGAGAGATGGACAAAAAATACAAAAAACAACAACACTCCAACAACATGAAAGCAAGGAACATAAATATATCAAGGGTGGAGAATGGCTGGAAGACAGAAAGAAAGAAAGAGAAAATAAAACAAGTGGAGGAAAGTAAGTAAAGATATACTGCAAAAAAAAAAATGATCGGTAAAACGGAGTGAATAACTTGGAATGACCCGAAGAATTGCTGACGAAAAAAAAAAATCACACAGGAAAGCTGTCGCTACGGGACCGTAGATGAATTACAAAGCCAAATCGGGAAAATACTGAGTTGTGTTCACTGTTGAGCTATAGCTTTCTATGAAAGCTGCCACGGTCCCGTAACAATAGCCAAAACAAAACATCCGTATTATACAACCATTATAGAACAGACTGGGATGTCTTGCTTGGCTATGCAAACAAGTAAAAAAAAGTGTATTTTGCCTTTGTGTACATAAACCAGATTTTTTAATCCTTCGCATTTTCACTTATCTTGACTGCAGCCTTTTTGTGTGATTGCCGCTAGCTGACCTTCACAATATTATGGAAGGCAGCACGGTAGAATATCGTACCTCGACTTCTTTTCTTTTTTTTCTCCAAAAATTGAGATATCCGGCATATATTTTTAGCCGGCAGGTTGTGTTGTATAAGTTAGGGTTTAAATTCTGAACATTTCAGGGGTAAAGAACTTTTTGTATTGTGAATATCCGAACTATAAAGCCTACTAAAAAAAAAAGTGATTCATTTTTATTTGGGATAAATCTTATTTACGTACTAAAAAAATTAATAGGTAGGATAGAGCACCTAGTCTTCTCGGATAAGGACGAAAAACTCGGAGGGCCCGTGTGCACGTTGCGCACGTTAAAGATACCTTGGCAGTTGGAAATCGAAAAGAGCAGGCCGAACAGGCCGCTGCCGGGGCAAAATTAAATAAAATTTATCCCTACCACTCTCTCCCCCCTCATCTCCCCCCCCCCCCAAAAAAAGCAACAAAAAAACAACTGCCAACAGGCGCTGCACTGTGGCGACGACGTGCCTGCTCCAATTGTAACTGGGCTGCAACGATACTAAGGCAAATTTCCCAAATGAGATTAAAGAAGAATACAA
>OZ007584.1:7689265-7729265 GCA_963931925.1 Onchidella celtica | reverse complement strand
GTCATTCTTATGTGCAAAGTTGACGCCAATAGTACGAGTCGGACAAGAGAGGGAGAGAAAGAGAGAGAAAGAGAGAGAAAGAGAGGGAGAAGGCACGGGTTGCTGCCAGCAGGAGGCAAATGGGAAGGAATTTCAGCTAGACCTAGAGGAGGGAACTCCAAACTGTGAAAGAATTACTCTGAACAGTGTGTATTATATAAAGTGATTCGAGTTGACTTCGAAGAAAGCACGTCGATACGCTAACTGTCACATTGTGTGTTAGGAAGGAACAAAACGACATGCGGAATAATAACAGACTGTTAAGACGGAAGGAGGGGGTGGGGTTCAGGTGTGTGTGTCTGGAATTGTGAGAACCACTGTGTTAGCAAGTTCGAGGTGTTACATGTCGCAAGCGTGTGTTGATTTAGTAATAGATTTATATTATACTGGTACACACGTGTGATCCGTTATGAGGGCAGGTTAACAAGGTGGCTTGACCTCGCGTGAGTTCTATATCGTTACTGTGGCTAAACTCGTCAGACCAAATAATTATATGCTATTGTGGCCAATTCGCCAAACCGACAATTAACCCTAAGAGGATTTCAAACTAAAGATACTAGAAACGATAAGATGAGACACTGGCTTCTTCCCACCACTTAAAAATAAAAACGTGCACACAATTTGCGCGCTGATCGGGGACACGGCCCATGGCGCATAGTATGAAAAGAATGCTTGATATAATAGTAAATTTATGATGCAAAATTGTGACAGTGCTGCTGCGACTAAAAAAAACAGAAAAAAATAGCCAGAGTTGTTCCCACAGTGATTGAGGTTACAATTCGACAATAATTGACGTGAATTAAGGTCTATAGCGATAGTTGAAAAGTGAACAAAATTCAATATTTTCCCTAATTGGTTTTGTAAAATACGGCACTTTGCCTGACTTCTGCGCGTTTGCCGCAAGGTGGCCGTGCGAAATCTGTGCACGCTAAAAGCATTAGCTGTCTCATCATATCAATTCTAGTATCTTTTTTTTTTATCATAACGGCGAGTTTGAATTTATAGAGAGATCTCACCTCCACCAAATCGCGAAACTAGGTCGCTGTGGTAAACAAAAATTGAAAGAGACCGTCTTCACCAAAGATAGTGTGCCTATCTATTTACTGTGGTTTGTTCATATTTTTGGACTAATTGAAACTATTTAGAGTCGTCTGTAAGTTCTTACGCCCCGTGGAAATGCACAAACGGATATTGTTTACCGCAGGGACTTACTTTCCGCTCCATGCTAACAGTGGTTTCGCGACGCCTCCCGTGTCTCGCAGTGCAAATCGACCAGTTACTGTAGTGAAACCTCTCTCTATACATCTATATAATAAAGCTACAACAAAACCCCTAATAGTCCTATGGACTCGGAAACTACACAACGCACCGACCTGAAATTTGGCACAAAGAATCATGGGATAGCGAACATTGTTCGTATCGCTATACACAAACAAAACCGTTTGTTATTTCTGAGTTACTCGGTAAATGCGATTATAATTAAAGACTAAATTCACGAGAGCGTTTGATCCGAAATTTACGATCAATAAGATAGTGATGTATGTTTCTAATAATAGCCCACTTCCGCCTACACATGACGTTATCACTTCCTGCGATGTGTTCACTAACAAACAAACTAACCCGTGCGCAAATCATTGCCATTTGACGGATGCTGACGGGATGCGCAGGATGTCAACGCGCAAAGGGAGAGCAGTAAAACGTATCAAAAAACAAACAAACAAAAATAAAAATAAAGCTAAAGGAACGGCCAAAATGAAGCAGGTCCATAATAATCACCCAGAACTGAAACTAATAAATCGATTTATCCCGGGCAGGGCCGGGCAACTCAGCTAGTTATTATATATATCCACTGATCTTCCTCATTAAGTTTCCATAGGACTGCGCTTTGGGTTAACTACATGGCCCAATTATTTATTTATTTTTTGGGAGGTGGGGTGGAATTGGGGGGGGGGGGGTGTCCAGATGTGAACCTGGGCAGTCAAGACGTATGCGTGTACTAAACTCCGGAAATCTGCTAAAGCTTTTCTAACCATATGGTGTTCAAATCAACGCAGAACTGTTTCTTGTTTTTTTCTTTCGTCGCACTTTTGCGTACTGAACACCACAAGAAGGTAATGGCGTTCGTTCAACAATAATGCTTTACGATACTGTACGCGCTCTACTGTTGCCAATCTGAACACGCCAACACAAGCGCGGCTCAAAACGATACATGAATGAAATTATTTTGAAAAGGGCAGGAGTTGAATGGCGTACCGTACCACAAGCGTCTTGCTGGGTGGAATAGAATGTAGATCAGGGGTTCTCAAGCGGAAGTGAATTTATCCTCAAGAATACATTTCTGTCTGTTTCTTTCTTTTTCTTTCTCCCTTTCGCTCTCTCTATCTCTCTGTTTTTCTTTCTCGGTGTGTTGCTACTGTCTCTCCACTGTCATACACCTAATCTGGCTGTTTCAGCGTATGTGTTTACTCTGTCTGTCCTCCCTCCCTCTTTCTCTCTCCTTCTCTCTCTCTCTTTCTGTCCTTCACCCCTCTTCATCTTTCTCCCTCTCTCTGTTCATCTCTCTCTCTCTGTCATTCCGTCTGTCTATCTCTCCCCCCCCCCCTTTCTCGCCCTCTCTCCTTCTGTCCTTCACTCCTCTCAATCATTCTCCCTCTCTCTGTTCACCTCTCTTTCTTTCTGTCATTCACCCCTCTCCATCTTTCTCGTTCTCTCTGTTCATCTCTGTCTCTTTCTCTCTCTATCACAGCCAGTCAAAGAGGGGGTTGTGGATTGGGGGGGGGGGGCGGGGGAGAGGGAGAAAGATGATACCTCTTCCCATCTCCAAAATCCCGTACGTCTTTGAGTATTCAAGTATACTTCGGAATACTGGACGAAACAACGCAGAATTAAATAACCGATTATTTTCGAAATGTCGTCAGAGGTGAACGGCACGAAAAAAGGGTTGAAAACCGCTGCTGTAAATATTTCGTGTTTCGCATCCGTTTCATTTTGCCGTGGACTTTGAGAAAGTGTGCATGGCGGAGATTTTCACGGATGTGTTGCCAGCATGTTGAGATGACATGCCCTTCGCGATAGGGTGATCACGGCATGGGGCTTTTTCCTTCCTGATCGTCCGTCTGTCTGTTTGTCTTTTTCTGTGCTATATCCGCGGAGTCTCTGTCTGTAGTGTATGTTTTATATGAATATTATTATCTTATGTTCTCTTTGTATACCCTGATTTGTATGTGATTACAGTCATGCCTACTTCTCTCTCTATTCCTCTCTCTGTTTTTGTCTCTTCTCTCTCTCTCTCCCTTTTTCTGTGTCTCTGGGTGTGTCTCCCTCTCTCTCTCACTCTGTGTATTGTGTGTGTAGCCAAAATTGCGTTTCTCTTCATGTGCAAGTATGTGTATTTAGAGAGAGAGAGAGAGAGAGAGAGAGAGAGAGAGAGAGAGAGAGAGAGAGAGAGAGAGAGAGGGAGAGATAGGGAGGGAGAGGGGGGAGAGAGGTGGGAGCCAGAGAAACAGGAGCAGAGACATATATATATATATATAGAGAGAGAGAGAGCGAGACAGACACACATAGAGAGGGGGGAGAGAGAGAGACAGAGAGAGAGAGAGAGAGATAGACAGAAAGAGTGAGAGAAAGAAAGAAAGAAAGAGGGAGGAGAGAACAGGACTGTTATTGCTAATTAATTACTTTCATTCTTTCCCCCTTTTTTTCCCCACAGAAAGATTCTTGGCCCCCAACATTGGAAGCACGACCCCCCTGCAAGTTGAAATCTCGTGATCTAAGGATAAGATATCCTACCAGCTTCCGACGAAGGGCAATAAATTGGCCGTGTTTCTTGTGACGGTTTTAAATGCCTTTAATTTCCTGTCGGGGTAAGCGGATGTCTTGAATAAAACATTGCCTCACACATGCAAAGGCGTATCTGGTGTGACACTGACCTTGAAGTTCAAGCCATAAGCGATCCTCCTCTATTTCTTTCTTTTTGTCAAAAGCCTGGGTTTCTTTTTCTCTCTCTCTCTCTCTTTTTCATTCTCTCCCTCTTTCTCCGTCTCATTTCTCTCGTGCATGTGTGTGTATGTATAAAAATGTGTCTGTCTGTCTGTCTGTCACTGTATGTGTGAATTTTCTCCGTTTCTCTCCGTCTGCGCCTCTGTCTCTTTCCTATTATTTCTCTCTCTCTCTCTCTCTCTCTCTCTCTCTCTCTCTCTCTCTCTCTCTCTCTCTCTCTCTGTCACGCCTCTAATTCCTTTATTTTTTGTTTCTCAGTGTGTATGGTAGTATCACTTTATCTATGGTAGATTTGTTTGTCTCATGTCTATCTCCGTTTTGTTTCCGTTGGTCGATCTCTCTATCTCTTTCTTCTTCTTTCTTCTGACGGTCTCTATCACCTTTTGTGTCTCCCCCCGTCTTTCTCTCTCTGTGTCAGGCTGTTGGAGCGGCAGTCCGTCAGTCTGCCTGTCCTTCCTTCATTCTTTCTCTTCTTTCTTTCGTTCTTTCTATGTGCTTGTCTGTCAGTCTGTCTGCCTGCCTCTGTATCTGTCTGGATGTCTATTTCTCTCTCTGTCTCTCTCTCTCTCTTTCTCTCTCTCTCTGCCCCTCAATAAAATTCCCACCTTGACGTTTGCGCATGTCTGACAACAAACCGGAAGTCACGTGCGATATTGTGCCGCTCGTGACGGGTGTGCCCATTTGGTTAATTATGTAAACATGCCCGCGCGTGACTTCTGTAAAGACCCCGCGCAATAAACGCTTGGCAGCTCACAGTGCAGAACGCATTCGCATATTTTACAAGCGTGAGTGGCCAGCGGTTCTCAGCCGTTTAAGACCCAGTGCCCGATATAATCAAATCTTATAGTTAAATGTTCCTAACAGCGTTTAAGCTTTGTATGTTTGGTACACCATGGAATATTGTAGGTACGAGAGAGAGCGAGGGAGAGAGAGAGAGAGAGAGAGAGAGAGAGAGAGAGAGAGAGAGAGAGAGAGAGAGAGAGAGAGAGAGAGAGAGAGAGAGAGAGAGAGAGAGATTCCCGGTCAGCGCATGCATGCTGCAATTCTGGGGTTTTTCTCATAATTATTTTTCTAACTATGATCCTATGGTAGGTAGGACCTAGCCTTCTCGGATTAGGATGAAAAACTAGGAGGGCCCGTGTGCACGTTAAAGACACCTTGGCAGTTGGAAGCCGAAGAAGAGCAGGCCTAACAACGCCAATGTCCGGGAAAAAAAACACACAAAAACCACCGAAAAACAAAGCTAATCCCTATCCACCCCTCCCCCCCCCCCCCCCCCCCAAAAAAAAGGGAAAAAAAACGGTCAGACACAGTCAGCTTCTGCCAGCATGTCTGAGTATATTTTGCTAGCAGCAACTGGCTGTGACGTTCCGGGCTTAGTACGATACCCCCCCCCCCCCACCTCCACGCCCCCACCACCCTCTCAAGTTAACAATAGCACAAGAACTATCAGCTTTTCCCAATCAACCACGGTACACGTGCCCCAACAAAACAAAATATAAACACGCAGATTTTTATCAATGAGGAGACAAGTAACTCATTTCTATTGGACATTATTCTATTATGCAGAAGGCTATTTTTATCCATTTTCTGCGTGACCTACATTACGAGTTCGTAAAGATAAGCATTGCAGATAAGAGATTAAGTAACCTAATTACATCCTCTGATAAAAATCTTGAGCAAGCGACTACAAGGTAGATTGTTGTTTTTGTTGGTGAGCACAGATTGGGTGAGAGATGTTGGACAGGTGTATCCCTGGTCTACCGCGATGCCGTGTTACGGAAAAAGGCTGTATGTCGAAATAGTTCAATTTGACTTTTTTAACTTCACTTCCTACGATGAAATCGACTTCACGACCTTACTTCTTGTTTGTTCAAACTCCACTTTTTGCACAACTGAGAAATTCCACGTTAAACGTTCGCGGCTTTAGTATTATGATAAGGAGTCAGAATAAATCAGAACAGTGAAACAGCTTGATGAGTGCCACAATGCTTTTTAAACAAGTGTCAAAGTGTGGATTTGTTATACCTCTTCTACATACTAAAAGATCTCCAGTTTTTCAGAAAATGGAGATAGATCGAACAAGAACTTAGATCGCAGCTTAGCTTTCTAAAGCTGGGTTCTCATGTATACGGAAACGGAAACGGCGACAAAAACGTCAAAGAGCCTTCAAGTAGTGAAATAGAAAGAATGTTTCCGCACGCCGTTTCCGTACACATGGAAACACTCTTTCTTTTTACTATATGAGGGATTTTTGCTGTTTCTGTTTCCGCACACATGAGAACCCAGCTTAACTGGGTTTTAATTCCGTACAACTAAAAGTTTATACTCAATATCACAAAATGGAATTTAAACAAAGATGAAAGCGAATGTTTCTTGAGTCTATGGTAAAGTTGCTTTTTTTTTTCCTTTGCATTTAAGGTGTTTTGTCATGGAACAGCAGCACGATGGGGCAATACGATAATTGTACAGCAAAAAACGGGAGATTCCCGTTCGCTCGCAACAAAATGATGTTCGTTAGTTGTTTGTGCTGTTTTGTGCGTGTGTGCGCTCGCATGTGTGCTGTGTGGTGTGTATACATGTAATTGAGTGCGTGCGTTTTTTATTCCAAAGTTAGTGGTGAGAGTGCACTTGCACCAGGGCCAAATAGCTTGTAAAGCATGGAATGTTAAACAATGTCGTTGTACTAGAAAACACAGTTGTTTCACCATTAGCGAACATTCTATTTCTACTAATAGGAAACACATTGTTGCTAGAAAACACGCATTCTTAGCAATAGAAAACACATTTTTGACACTGGAAAACAGGAATTCTTACTGATCTTGTCCATAGCATCCGATGCGCTTCGCTATTTTTACGTACAGTGACGTAAAACACTCTTTGCCTTTGTATACTTGTACGTCAGACAATAATTCTTTCATGGATCCGCAGGCATAGTGCTTTCTTTGGATATGCATGAAGTCTACACATCTGGGGTGTAACCTCGCCTATCTGCCACCTACTTGGACCTCATTTGAAACGCAATGTCCTGACATCCACAGACTAATAAAATACCCAGACCTGATGATCCCATTGTGTGACGTCACAAAACAGCGAAAGGTCATGAACCATCCGCCATATTAGGTTTAAGGTAGCGACCGACGCTTCAGCATAGCTACACTGTTGAATGACACCATTTTGGCGCGCCTACTGAACACAGAAGTTTGGTTCCGCACCAAGAAATTAATACATGTACAAGCAATCTTGACAAATAAAAAGAAATTTCTACTGCAGATAGAACTAGAATCGGAATTTCCCGAGCGGCGGCCATGTTGGTTATACAGTCGTCGCTCGGGAAATTCCGTAAAAAACGACACAGCCCGAAGCTCGTGTTTCCAGTCTAGTTAATTTATTAGTCTGTGCTGACATCACCATTCAATAGTCGGCCAATCCAATACGGCCAGTGCGCGCCTAGGTTTACAGACGACCCCCTTTATGTCAACACACTCACAGAGTCAAGTGTCTATGAAGTACTCACGGGGCATCTCTAAACTCTCAAGCGACAGCTTCCGTAGATGTCCACCACTCGACCCTTTAGACTGGCAAGATTCTGACTCCCTTCCGTCAACTTTTGAGAAATTGTTGATTGAAGTTTCATGTGCCCATAGGTTTTGGAGTTACGACTATTCGTTTCTTTTCAGTAATACTTACGTAACGTCACTGCTCTACGCTAATGGCATAAGTCATTAATTTTTTGGATTATTTTGAGATATTAAGAAAAAACTGATTCTTTTCCTGTCATTAGGTGACTTATGTCATTATAATTCTATTGGATTATTACATTTCCTGTTGACGGATTTCTTGTTCTATAATATTATCTGATAGCCCTCATGCTCACGGATGTAATGAACCATCAGATGTCTTTTGGCATCAGTCTGACGTATGCCATAATCCTAGTGCAGTGACCATCTTATGTCATGCTGACTCATTCTCGAAACGTGTGAAAACAGCAATAAAAGATTTACGGGACTATAGCCAAATACAGAGACACTAACACTTTAACACCTTCGAGACCAAAGTCCTAACTTAATCAAAGATCTATTGATGGTACAATGCTGCACACCTTCTCCCACAGCTGTGCCTCTCAAATCACGGCTAGAGATCTGCACAGTCTCCGCTAATATGCCACGTGAGTGAATTATATAGCTCGCGTGTCTCCCCCGTGTTCACACTAGATAGATACTTTGTTCACACTGTTCGTCAGGCCTTCACGTGGCATTTTGGGAGGGTGAGTGTGTGGGGTGTGGAGTGGAGGAGAGGGAACTGGGAGGTCGTTCTTCAGAGTTGTTAAAGTTACTACTTTCTTTCTTTTCCATCTGTCTGTTTGTCTGTCTGTGTGTCTTTCTTACTTTCTTTCTTTCCTTCAGTCCTTTCTATCTTAATTTCTTTCTCCTATTATTTCCTTCTCTCTTTCGTCCGGCCTTTCATTCGTTCTTTCCTTCTAACTCTTTCCCGTCTCCTCGCTGGTTTTTTTCTTTGTTTCGTCGGTCCTTTTGTTTGTTCTTTCTATCCTACAACAACAACAACATCAGTAACTATAACACCAACTACAACACCACCACCAACATCAGCAACAACAACAACAACAACAACAAAAACAACAACAACAACAACTATAACATCAACAACTAGAACATCAACTACAACACCACCGAAATCATCAGCAACAACAACAACATCAATAACTACAACACCAACTACAACACCACCAAAAACAACAACAACAGGATGAACCCAAGGGCCTAAGGATAAACGAATGGCCCTTCTTTCGGGATGATTTATGAATACAAATGCAAACTTTCCCTGTTAGGGCATTTATAAATGACAATCTTTCATATCGGAACATTCATAGATGGCAGTTCTGATTCTAGAGAATTGATTTACAAAACCTTTCTTTTTCTTTTTTTTTAAAACGGGATTTTCCAGCCTGGGATAAATTTATCCCCCCCCCCCCCTCCACCCATCCCCTACGACATAACGGGATAACTTTTTTCAATCAGCATCCCTTCGTCAATCCAACACAGATTGGTAAAAGAATTGCGTAGGATTGGTTAAAATCACCGCAAGGGGGGGAGAGATTTCCTACATCAAAATGACGGGGGGTGGGGGGGGGGAGGGGGGGGGGAGGGGCTGCGATATCTTCACCAGCGGATCCACGTCGGGACGATGTCATTTTTACGGAGATTTATAATATGATTTCCGTAGGGTTGGTAAAATTAACGTACAGGTGCCGGCTTGATTTCCTACATCAAAATGACGGCGGCGCAATGTCCTAACCACTGGATCCACCTAGGGGCAATGTCATTCGTATGGGGCAAACTTGACCATCCCCCCCCCCCCCCACCCCGGTTGAAAAAACAAAAAGTTAAAAAACAGTTGAATTTTCTCCATGCGTAGGGAATCCACACGCCAATTTCCTATTCATCCCAGCCCTAAGTTCACCTCCTCTCCCACGGTCAGAGAACAAAAAATTATTCCACGGGGCGCAGATTTTTCATCAAATATTGAGGCAATATGGCGAATTACTTCCCCCTTTCAACGCTCGCAGTTCTCCCCCCTTTTTCTTGACCAAAAATTTTCTGGGACTTCAGGAATTTCCTTTTTCTCTCAAAACGCTTCTGACCTGATCTTGTGTAGAACGAGAATTCAGCGTGAAAACGATTCATCTTGAGGTAGTATTCAAGTAAAGACTTTTGTTAGGGAAGCGTAGTGTAATTACAAAGCCAAATAGAGAAAATACTAAGCTGTGTTCACTGCTCAGCTATGGCTTTCTATGTTAAACACTACGCTCCCCTAACAACCGGTTTTCCATTTAAACAAAAATTTCCCTACTGCATTTGGTCTTGAGGGAGGTCGCCAATTTTTTTTCGGACTATTTCGGGTTATATTTCTAGGTTGCGTTCTCATTAAAATTTTTCTGTGACCCTCAAACGCTACTCACATTACCCCATGAAAGAAATGTGTCTATACACGCAATCATTGTACAATGAAATAGTCAAACATACACCGCGTCACTGACCCAATCATGAAACTGGAAGATTGCAAAGGACTCACTTTTACAGAAGAGAGAGAGAGAGAGAGGGGAGGGAGAGAGAGTGAGCGAGAGACAGAAAGAGAGAGAGATAGAGAGAGACACACACAGAGACACAGAGAGAGAGAGAGAGAGAGAGAGAAATGGAGAGAGACACATAGAGAGAGAGAGAGAGAGAGAAAAAGAGAGAGACAGAGAGAGAGAGAGAGAGAGAAAGAGAGTGACACACACACACAGAAAGAGAGAGAGACAGAGAGAGACACACACACAGAAATACAACAGAGAGAGAGAGAAAGAAAGAGAGAGAGAGAGAGAGGGAGGGAGAGAGAGAGAGAGAAAGAAAGAGAGAGACAGAGAGAGAGAGAGAGAAAGAGAGAGATACATACGCACCCCCCACACACACAGAGAGAGAGAGAGAGAGAGAGGGAGAGAGCTGATATACTAGAAACGTATTCCTGCTCTAAAGCGCAAATTTAGTCGTATAAAATAAATACGTGAAACATAAAAATCGGTACAGTTAACAAATCATTAAAAGACACACACATAATACTAATTAGACATACTCACAAACACACATACACCTGATAAAAATTAACCTGAAAGGCTATGGGGTCGCAGAAGTCCTTATCTCAAAGTTTCGCCAAAAATGACTTGAAAGTAAAATTTTTTATATATACAACAACAACAACAATAACAATAATAATAATAATAATAATAATAAATATAATTTCTATGGCGCATTTCTAATAAACTTATTACTCAACTAGATAAAATTCCCGGCATTATCGTGGATAAACCTGTGAACCCACTGTTCTATCTCCCTCTCTCTTTTTGGTCTACAAAGCTCCCCATGTTCTACCGTCTTACTGCACATTTCATGCGCACCAGAGCACTACGCACTCATTTCTAATATGGAAATTGCGCGCACCGAATTGAACGCGTATTAATACATCGTTTCCGGCGCGGTGGGCTTACACGTGGAGCCAAAACAAAGATCATTGTCTTACATATTTTTGTAACTTTTTATTTAAAAATACCTGTAACTTGACACAACACTATCGCTCGAAACAAAAGCCATTGGGCTGGATTAGTTCACACCTAGGAAAATTAACTTGATCATTTTTGAAACTGTCATTTAGGCTGTGGCGTCGAGCAAAAAAAAAGGGTTAAAATTGCACCACAATGAATTACTCCCGCCACTATTTTTGTTTATAATAAGATGCGCTGTACATTGCATCAATGATTCATGCATACACTTTCCAAATCTCATACTAAAACACGCACTCTCATCCATACACACTCTCAGTTTCACACACATAGACGCTCTTACAACAAAAGTACGTTGAAACAACTCAGTGTAGTATGTCAAACAATATTCACAGCTCTCAAATTATGCTCCCTAAATGTGGGTAGGCAGTTCACCCCGCTTTGGAGCTACAACATGCCAGAGGCTCCATTTCCCCTACAGTGAGCAGGATTAGTTATCCTTCCGCGGCGTCTCCAGGGCGTATGACTACAGAAAAGTAGTTACCCAAAACCTTGTTAGTCGAGGGAGGTGTATCAGTTTCTTCAACATACGTTCACACTCACCCTCCACCTCCCTCTCTCGTTTCCCTCCTCTGTTTCGGAGGTCCTCAACCTTTTTAGCCTCGCTTACCTCTGACAGGTTTTCGAAAGTAAATTTACGCCTGTCGTGTCCTGTTGAGGAAATCGAATTATACCGAAATATTTGAAAATGCAAGGGATTTGGGGGGGGGGGGTATAAGAGAATCTGTTAATCAGTTCAATACATAACTATACGAGAGAGGGAAGGAAAGAGAGAGAGAGAGAGTGACAGAGGGAGAGAGATCCAGAGAGCCAGAGAGAGACACAAAGAGAGTGAGACAGAAAGACTGAGGCACAGCCGAGAGGCGACACAGAGAGAGAGACAGAGGGAGGCTGGGAGATACAGAGAGAGAGAGAGAGAGAGAGAGAGAAAGACATAGAGAGACAGAGGGAGAGACTGAGAGAGACACAGAGAGAGTGAAAGACTGAGCGAGACAGAAAGAGAGACTGAGAGACAGAGAAACAGAAAAAGAGAGACATAGCGAGTGAGAGAGAGAGAGAGACAGACAGACAGACAGACAGAAAGACGGAGGGACAGGGAGACAGAGGGGGACTGAGAGAGACACACAGACAGACAAACAGAGAGAATATTTTTTGCAGGACAACTTGTTCTATGTTAAAATAGTAAAGCTTCTCTGAATTAGACAACTACACTAAGTCGTCACTATGCTGCAAGACTCCCTAACTAACATTTTTGGCCACAATCACTTTTTTTCCTTCTTTGTGTTTGAAAATCAATGGTGCACCTTGTGTCAAAAGCTCATGGCACAATTCCTATAAATAACGATATTGCAACAATCAAGTTCATTGTCTTTAGAATTATTTTGCTGGCGGCAATAAGCCAAAGAAAATCAGTTTTTTTGGCTCCCCTGTGAAAGTTTCGAAATGTTAGTTACATGAGTCTTGCAGCGTAGCGGCGACTTGCAACACAGTGTACAAAAAGTACAAAATACAAACAGCTAAATCCAAAACCGTGAAAAGCAAAGAAGAAAACAAACCACAACAACAACATATGTTCCCAAAGCATATAACTATATCATACTTTTCTATTCAACTTGGGACTTCTTTTTTAAATCTGTAAGTACGCACCCAGAATTAGAGACTTTAGCCCCGGGTGCGCAACATTTCACCAGTGGAGATGACTTTACCTATGTTGAGAACCGCTGTTTTATGCTAGTTCACGCCATTTTCCCCCCTCTTCCTTCACACTCACCACCTTGCTCATTTTCCCCCGCATGGTCCAGGCATTCACGCCAGTGCTAAGTTAGTTTTCAGGGCTACATAATTGCTTCTGCGGCATGTTGCTGCGCGTCAAAACACCCGCTTTGGGAATTCCCGCAATTTATGGTGCGGCTGCCAAACCTTTTGAGTACGCGGCCTGTGGTTCTTTTGTCGCGCAAGGCTGTTCAGTGGTGGCTCTGATGTACCACTTTGTGGTGTACAATCAAACTTTGGGTGTGTTTGAATAAAGTGTCGAAGGCAGATATGCTTGGAAAGGCTAGGTGGTCAAGGAGTGGGAATGGGTGGGTGGGTAGGTAGGTGGATGGATAGATGGATGGGTGGATGGATGGATGGATGGATGGATGGGTGGCTGGATGGATGGGTGGATGGATGGATGGGTGGGTGGATGGATGGGTGGGTGGATGGATGGATGGATGGGTGGATGGATGGATGGGTGGATGGATGGATGGATGGATGGATGGGTGGATGGATGGATGGATGGATGGATGGATGGATGAATTAAACGGAGGGATAATTGAATGAATGAGGGACTAAACAAATTAACGAACGCACCAACAAATCAGTGAATGAATGAGTGGTGAGGTAGATAGATAGATAGATAGATAGATAGATAGATAGATAGATAGATAGATAGATAGATAGATAGATAGATAGATAGATAGATAGATAGATAGATAGATAGATAGATAGATAGATAGACAGATAGATAGATAGATAGATAGATAGATAGATAGATAGATAGATAGATACATAGACAGACAGACAGACGGACAGACTAACAGACAGATAGACAGATAGATAGATAGATAGATAGATAGACTGACAGACAGACGGATGGATGGACAGATCGATGAAAAATGAATGAATGAAACTGTGAAGCGAATGAATGAATAAACCTTCAAATGAACAGAAGAATGAACGAATGAATGAATGAATAAACGAAGGAAGGAACGAATGAATGAACTCCATACATTTATTATTAACGGACAAGCCTGAAATAACTTTCTGCACCGTCACTAATGTCCCTTTTATTCGAGCACATGAGAAGTAAAAGAAAAAAATAACTTACTCAGGCACCAACTCATACATTTCACACTAACTCAACCAGAACTACGACATGCCCCGTCATGTTTCCTTGAACTTTCGATCCCTCCTCAAGAAAAGTCATTTCAAAACTTAGCCAACACCAAGACGTCTCAACATTTTTTTTTCTAGGACCCTTTTCGCTGTGCCCCGACACAAGTCAAGCGTGGAGGGAAACGGTTTTAATATAGCTTTCTTTGTTAACCATAAAAGCCCCACAGTTCGAACGAAGTCAAATTTTGAATGTAATATCATTTTATAGTCTGTAGCAAATTTTATGTAGTTCCCACTCTTTCCTAGCACTATATCGAGGGGTATTCGCCATACTGTTATATGCGACATTTTGCTGATTTTGAGGATTCATCATGAAAGTGGTTCTCTCACTCCTAATTGCATTATGTATTAAAGTGTCATATGGGTGTATTTTTCTTGGGCATTTTTATGCAAGTTTCGATTTTAAAGCGTATTGAACAAACCCCTGATTTACAGAACTACTCAAATATTCAATCCTCATTTTCTCCAAAGAAATTTAAAAAAAAAAGGAAAAATGCACATACGAGAATATTGAAAATACCCGATAATACGGCTTTTATCGTGTAGACGTGCTCTCTCCAAACTCAAACTCAAACTCTTTGACCGTATCGCGTATATCATGGTATGGCACAGGTTTCAAATTGAAACACATTTATTATTTCTGTAAATGTACGAAGTTTCTTTTACGGCACTTCGAATTACACCTCGAGTGCAGAGGTGGCTGGGTATTATGAATTAATTGTAGATCTTATCTTGTGATACAAAAAAGGGGACACAGTTGTCAAAGAGTTAACCTTTACGCCTTGTATTGAACGAGTGGACCTGGATGCGTGCTGGCAATGGCGTGTTAAAACAGTGATTCTCAAAATGGGAGACCCTTTTGGCTCCTAAGGGACTGAGTTCAAAAGGAAGGGGGTTATCATAATAGGCCCGGAACGGTATGCTAACAGACGAGAAGTACACACCATAATTTCCTGTTTTCTTAGCAAATCCAGGAAGACGCTATCATACTAAGCCTGGTCAGACACAGTTAGCTGCTGGCAGACAAGAAATGCACACCATATTTTACTATATTTTCTTAGCAAATCCAGGAAGAGCCTATCATACTAAGCCCGGTCAGACACAGTCAACTGCTGCCATTATTTCTTGGCTGTACATTTTTATGGCAGCAACTGGCTGTGACATTCTGATTGCTTAGTACACTGACACTCCCTAAGGCTGTTCAAAAATCCCTATTTAAAAGTATAACCGTGACAAAAAAATCATTTATAAATGTTGACAATTCAAAATTCAGAATGGAACTATGGAAATACTAGATCGCAAGAGAGAAGGAGGCGGCCTGAGACCCTAAGAACCACTCTCTCAAAAGAAGAATCAATTATAACATCTCAGAATTCTCCGGGTGAAAATGAACTATCGACACAAAAGAAGTGGTTACTTAGCACTGCGCGGTACATGTTTTTTGGTCAAAAAGCTACGGAACAGTGGACGTGAATAGATCGGACGCGTGGACGCCTTGCTGCGGACCGTATGGAAATCCTAAGTTCTGTGTGACTCGGGCAATCAAAAAGAGAATATTATTAATCAGTAGCCGGGATCAGAGGACTTGGACTGTTCCGAACTGCTGAATGAAAGAAAACACGAAATTGCTGAAAGATATCCCGGAACCTAGTAAGAAAAGCCAAGACCAACATTTACTTTATCATGATATTATTTTTATAAACACAGTTATATTTCAACTAAATAAACTGTGCGCCAATTATATTTCAACGACATAGACTGAACACAAATCGTAATCATATTTCAAATGTATAAAGTGTAACCAAATCATATTTCAACTACATAATGTGTACATAAAGCATATTTCAACCATACAAATTGTAGGTTAACCATATTTAAACTACATAGAATGTATGCAAATTGTAACTCAGTATTTTAACTCAATAAAGTGTACACCAGTTATATTTCGAAGAGATAAAAAGTAAACCAATTATATTTCAAGTAAATAAAGTGTACCGTACACCAATTCTATCCCAACCAGATAAAGTGTACATCAACAATATTTAAACTGAATGAAGCGTACATCAAATAAATTAAAAATCAGGTTAATTGTACAAAAATGAACCCTATCTTCCTATAGACAAACACAAAGTGAAAATCAAACTCAATTATTTGACATTTAATTATGCATGTGCTCAAACTATTGGCCTTTCTTAACTAGCTACACATTGATGACAAGGCAGTTCGACAGAATTGCCAACATTAAACAGTTCGTTTTGTTAAATGCAACAATCACATTTTGTGACTAAAGCAAGTGGAACAAGTCTAGAGACACTGTGGTCTAGAGGCAAGATGCTCGCCTATCATGCCGAAAGTACCGGGTTCGAATCCCGGTCGGTCCAGGCATGTTGGAAGTTTGAGGTTTTCCTATCCCTGATCCTATGGTAGTTAGGATCGAGCAACTAGTCTTCACGGATGAGGACGAAAAATTCGGAGGGCCCGTGTGCACGTTGCGCAAGTTAAAGATACCTTGGCAGTTGGAAAGTCAAGAACAGCAGGCCGAACGAGCCCGGCTGCCCGGGCAAAAGTTCTAAAAACAAAAACTAAATCCCTACCACAAAAATCCCACACAGAAACAAGAACAAGAAACTAAAAACAAGACACGTGAGGAGTAAATGCCAATTGCAGGGCAGCGAAATCTCCTCATATAAAGAGCTAAACACAATCATGAAAGATCCCTCAACTCCTTCCACCTGCGCTGCCTACGCAAAATTCTCAAGATCAAGTGGCAAGACAGGATCTCAAATATCGAAGTTCTGAGCCGAGCCAACATTCCATCAACTCAGGCTCTCCTAGGCAAAAAAAGACTGCGGTGGCTTGGACATCTCCACCGTATGGAAAATGATCGCATCCCCAGACAAATTCTCTACGGGGAACTTGCTACTGGCAACCGACCCAGAGGTAGGCCACATCTGCGATTCAAAGACACTTGCAAGGTCACGATGAAAGCATTCAACATCGACCCCAATGAATGGGAGAACCTTGCAAATGATCGAAGCAGATGGAGACAAAAATTGCGCAGTGGCACGCTCGCAATAGACTTCAAGGCAAAAGAAACATACCTGACAAAACGACAGAGGCGGAATGAAAACACTCGCCAAAGTGAACCCAAAAGACTGACCTGCAATCACTGCCATCGCACTCTCGGGTCAAACATTGGTAGAATAAGCCACGAGAGAAGCTGTCAGTCAAAGTGAAAGTGAATATTCTAGCTGCTAAGACCGTCTGTAAAGACGCTAAAGGCCATATATAAACACAATTACCCCGGTCAAGTCAAGAACTGGCAAAAAGAAAACGTATAATTAGTATAGCAAAGCCTCGCGTAAGAAATAATACCCAAACGATACACTGAAACGCAAACTAAAAGCGAAGACAGAAAATGTCGATATTTCTGCAACAACCTTCTTCAAGTA
Source organism: Onchidella celtica (assembly GCA_963931925.1). Classification (NCBI taxonomy): domain Eukaryota; kingdom Metazoa; phylum Mollusca; class Gastropoda; order Systellommatophora; family Onchidiidae; genus Onchidella; species Onchidella celtica. The sequence goes on along the minus strand of OZ007584.1, from coordinate 7,711,721 downwards.
AAAAACAACACTAATAACAGATACAATTGAAAAATTGAACAGGTAAAACAATCGGACGATAAAAAAATTAGAATATGAAATTTTTGGAATCTAAATAGAATACTAAACGAATGCGTCTACTTGGTCTACAATCAAGGTGACAGAGGACATATTTAGGTCTGATTTGTCGTGCAGGGTCGACTGGTGTTCTATTTATAGGAAGGGATTAACTCAAACGGTTTCAGGGTATCGATCTGAATGGTGAGTTGTGAGTGTAAAACATGTTTAGCTTTATATAGTTGTGTCCAGGTGAGCTTGACTGACTTTACATAATAACTAGTGAAATTTCCTCAGGTGGGCATAGAATCGATCTATCTGTCTGCTTGTCTGTCTGTCTGTCGGTCTATCTATCTATCTATCTATCTATCTATCTATCTATCTATCTATCTATCTATCTATCTATCTATCTATCTATCTATCTATCTATCTATCTATCTATCTATCTATCTATCTATCTATCTATCTATCTATATATCTGTCTATCTATCTCTCTATCTATCGATCTATCGATCTACCTACCTATCTATCTATCTATCTATCTATCTATCTATCTATCTATCTATCCATCCATCCATCCATCCATCCATCCATCCATCCATCCATCCATCCATCCATCCATCCATCCATCCATCCATCCATCCATCCATCCATCCATCCATCCATCCATCCATCCATCCATCCATCCATCCATCCATCCATCCATCCATCTATCTATCTATCTATCTATCTATCTATCTATCTATCTATCTATCTATCTATCTATCTATCTATCTATCTATCTATCTATCTATCTATCTATCTATCTATCTACCTATCTATCTGTCCACCCACCCATCCATCCCTCTGTCTATTTATTTTTCTGTCTGTCTGTCTGTCTGTCTATTATGGAAATCTGTTGACATCTGCGGCAGTGATAAAACACAGGGGATACTATACCATAATGTTCTGTACCTAAGAGGTGGCGACTCTGTTTAGGAAAGTTCTGAATTTGAGTTTAGAGACAGCAGGTCTACACGATAACAGACGCATTGTTCTAGGAAAACTCAAGACGATCGACAGAATATACCAGAACGATATAGAAGAAGACCCCCGCCAGAAGCGTACACCTGTTACCAGTCTCAAATAATTACACATTGATTAATAAAATATTAGGGATATCTTTATTGACACTAAATTAATAATACTCAAAGGGTATGACCAGGTGGATTCGCCATATTGTTGTATTCGACATTTTGGCCAGTTTTGAAGTTTTGTCAAGAAAGTGGTTCTCTCACTCCTAATTTCATTATGCATTAAGTGTCATTCCCCATCGGCCAGAAACTTTTCAAGAACTGTGTATATGACGTAATGTTTATTGCGTTTTAACCCTTTTGACGACTTAACTTCAATCTTCATTTTCTCGAAAAAAGGCAAACTTGCGCATACAACCCAACGTTGTAACCAATTTTTTTGAGATACCCTGTATTAAAAATCATGATTTCATTTGCAACAGAGAAGTGTTTGGCTTTCAAACTGAGAAAAAAATCGATATTCTCAGTTTCACATCCATATGACCATAGCTGGGTTTCTTCCTTTGTGGTCTTCATTTCCATAAACTCATATTTATATTGTCCTAATCATGATCGAGTCAGTGCTTAAAATTATCATTACAAAAGAAAACAATTGCTCTCAGAGTGTTCTCGCAAACGTATGAATGAATTATAGTACAAAGCAAGAGACGTTTAAAGTGTTTTTGATCTCTGCTGTGTACGGAGGTCACGCTATTGGATCGTTTCATTTGACGTCATAGAAACTTGTGCTCCTAATAAATTATAAACTTTATTTCCGGAACTTTCTAAGACCATATATTTTGTTCTCTTAATAGTTTTAATACTTGTCTTTTATTTTGAATAACAGCTAATCTAAAAAGGACGTATGTCTAGTAGTCTCCTTTTAGCAACAGTCAGTGTCGCATATATTTAAAACAAAAACAAAAACATTTATATCTTGTAAGAATGACAGACTATAGAAGATCATCAGTGAAATAGAAACTTCATCAAACAAGTGCTGCGGCCAAACAAAAATAAGTAACTGTCACCCGCAATCTTCATCCTAAAAGAGCGTATGTCTAAAAAATCTCTATTAGCAAAACTGTCAGTGTCGCACAAAAATGCATTGATCAAAAACAAAATATAAAAAATTGGAAGAACGACAGTGTACAGGATATCTTCAGTGGAATAGAACCCACACCAAACAAATATTTCGGCCAGACAAAACAAAGTAACTGTCGCCCAATATCTTCACCTTAAAAGGACGTATGTCTAGTTGTGTCTGTTACCAACAGCCAGTGTTTCATGAGTTCTTTACAAAACATCATTAAAATGTTGAAAGAGGGGAAGAGACTACATACAGTAAATCTTCAGAGGAACAGAAATCCCTGTCAAAAAATTGTTTCTACCCGTAACTTCCATACATACAGTAAATCTTCAGAGGAACAGAAATCCCTGTCAAACAATTGTTTCTACCCGTAACTTCCATACATACAGTAAATCTTCAGAGGAACAGAAATCCCTGTCAAACAATTTTTTCTACCCGTAACTTCCATACATACAGTAAATCTTCAGAGGAACAGAAATCCCTGTCAAACAATTGTTTCTACCCGTAACTTCCATACATACAGTAAATCTTCAGAGGAACAGAAATCCCTGTCAAACAATTGTTTCTACCCGTAACTTCCATACATACAGTAAATCTTCAGAGGAACAGAAATCCCTGTCAAATAATTGTTTCTACCCGTAACTTCCATACATACAGTAAATCTTCAGAGGAACAGAAATCCCTGTCAAACAATTGTTTCTACCCGTAACTTCCATAGATACAGTAAATCTTCAGAGGAACAGAAATCCCTGTCAAACAATTGTTTCTACCCGTAACTTCCATACATACAGTAAATCTTCAGAGGAACAGAAATCCCTGTCAAACAATTGTTTCTACCCGTAACTTCCATACATACAGTAAATCTTCAGAGGAACAGAAATCCCTGTCAAACAATTGTTTCTACCCGTAACTTCCATACATACAGTAAATCTTCAGAGGAACAGAAATCCCTGTCAAACAATTGTTTCTACCCGTAACTTCCATACATACAGTAAATCTTCAGAGGAACAGAAATCCCTGTCAAACAATTGTTTCTACCCGTAACTTCCATACATACAGTAAATCTTCAGAGGAACAGAAATCCCTGTCAAACAATTGTTTCTACCCGTAACTTCCATACATACAGTAAATCTTCAGAGCAACAGAAATCCCTGTCAAACAATTGTTTCTACCCGTAACTTCCATACATACAGTAAATCTTCAGAGCAACAGAAATCCCTGTCAAACAATTGTTTCTACCCGTAACTTCCATACACTTTACTGAAACCTGTGAGAGAGATGAATTTTATTTGACTTTTGCCCGGGCAGCGGCCTGTTCGGCCTGCTCTTTTCGATTTCCAACTGCCAAGGTATCTTTAATGTGCGCATCGTGCACACGGGCTCTCCGAATCTTTTCGTCCTTATCCGAGAAGACTACTTACTTGATACTACCCCCCCCCCCCCCAATAGAATCAGGGACACGAAAATATGATAAAAATCCCAAACTTCCAACATGCAGGCACCGGCCGGGTTTTGAACCCGGGACCCTTGGCATGAGAGGCGAGCACCTTGAATCTAGACAACCTTGTCCCCCGTTCATCAAATAAGAATTTTTTTTGTTTTTTGTAATGAAAGTTGAGAGCGAGTGAGACTGCAGGAAATCTTCAGAGCAACAGAAATCCCCGCCAGTCAAGTATTTCGGCACCTGGCGTCCTTACTCTCAGGGAGGCTGGAGGGCCACACCCAAGTGATGAATCCGGGATATTCTCCCAAGCTTACTAATTCTCTTCATTTTAGACAAAAATTCGTTAAGCCTCTTACAGTTTATTATGAATGTTATTGGTATAATCCTCATCGCCTGATCACATCTGGACACCGGTAGACACAATGAGCATTTAGGTGAACCGTGTGACAGACTGACTATACTAGCCATTAAACTGAGCTACCTAGCGTGAAAGAGTTGATTGATTAGGAACTCAATTTTAACCTTCCGCAGCCCAGATACAAATAGTGTTTTTTTTCAACTTCTTTAAACGTGCCTATCGCGAAGTTAGTTCTCGAAGACTGGAAATCTTTTAGTATGTAGAACAGGTATAACAAATGCACACTTTGACACTTGTTTAAAATGCGTTGTGGCACTTATCAAGTTGTTTCACAGCTCCCATTTATTTCAACTCTTTACCATAATTACTAAAGCCGCAAATGTTTAACGTGGAATTTCTCAGTTGTGCAAATAGTGGAGTTGGAACAAACAAGAACCAATGTCGGGATACGTTAAACTGATTAAAAGTGGTCAATAAAAAATTGTCTCAAAAAATATTACACGCAATTCGAACATTCATAAAATACAGTGATAAAAGTGGTCAATAAATGCAATATATAAATGAAGATTGTCTCAAAAAATATTATAGGCAAATATTCATAAATACAGTGTTTAATGAAGAGACATCCACGATTTATAAGAATCCAAATTAAAGAGGGGCAGATGTGTAATTATTTGAGTTATTGCATGGATTGGGTTTAAATTGATAGCCGTTCTGAGCCAGACACAAATGACAACGCAGTTGAATAGAGTTGGAAACAATATTAAGCAGTTCATTTGTGTAATACATGTTTTTTGGCTCGCCCGTTTTGTAGAGAAATAAAAATGTAATATATTATTGCAAGATTGCATGGCGTTCGAATGACAGAACCGTTAGTCATCAAGTGGTGTGGTTTAAATGATATATTGGGAGTACTGGGCATTGATTTCACGGAGACATATGAGAGAGAGAGAGAGAGAGAGAGAGACAGAGAGAGAGAGAGAGAGAGAGAGAGAGAGAGAGAGGGGGAGAAAGAATAGAGAGGGCCTAAGGAGATGCAGAACGAGAGAGAGAGAGAGAGAGAGAGAGGTGTGTATGTGTGTGTGTGTGTGGGAGAGAGAGATAGTTGGAGGTAGAAGAAGAGAAAAAAAGAACATGAAAGACAGAGAGATGGGACGAGAGAAAGTGAATAAATATGGAGAGAACGCAAAATGAGAGAGAAAGAGAGAGAGAGAGAGAGAGGGAGAGAGAGAGAAAATGAGAAGCAGTGAGACGGACAGAAAGACAGTATGAGGCAGAGAGAGAGGGGGAGGGCAAGGAGAGATCGAGAGGGAGAGAGATGGGGGAGGGGGAGACAGAGGCAGATAGACAAACAGAGAGAAGAGAAAATGATTGAGGGAAAAGAAGAGGAACAGACAGAGACACACAGAAACAAAAGGCCAAGACACCAACTGTCTCTACAAACGAACACTTCTTGACAAAACAGAAAGGCGTAAGTCAACACACATACAATAATATTAGTCATTGTTCCATAAGTGGGTTTTTCCCCGTCACTTGACCTAAGGTTTCCCTAACTCCACACTAGTAATTATAAAATATTATGCAATGTGCATGCATCGATTGTGTCAACTTAAGCATGACAAAAGTGTTTCTTCAGCTTTTACAGCCTCTCTGTCAAAGAGAGAGACGAATACATAGAGAGGCAGAACGAGAGAGAGAGAGACAGACAGACAGACCGACAAAGAGGCAAACACATAGATATGTGGATAAATGGATAGAGGTATAATGGGTGGATGGATGGACTGACGGGTGGACGGTAGATAAATAGATAGCTAGCTAGCTAGATAGATAGATAGATAGATAGATAGATAGATAGATAGATAGATAGATAGATAGATAGATAGATAGATAGATATATAGATAGATAGATAGATAGAACAATAGATAGACAGACAGGTACTTTGATAGATAGATAGATAGATAGATAGATACTTAGATAGATAGATAGATAGATAGATAGATAGATAGATAGATAGATAGATAGATAGATAGATAGATAGATAGATAGATAGATAGATAAAAAGATAGATAGATAGATAGATAGATAGATAGATAGATAGATAGATAGATAGATAGATAGATAGATAGATAGAAAGATAGATAAAACCCTTGTACAACAATACATCCTCAACTGCCAGGACTGTTTCCCTCTCTATGACCCAGGCCCTACTGTCAAACTGTCAATCACCCTTGCAATAACAAGTGGCTATCCTAAAGATAAAAGCGAAACAACGATATCTCTTTACCAAACTGCTCTTTGCCCTGTGACTTGTAATCAAATAAGTGATTCTGCCTTTCATCAGCTGACACTGTGGGGTCAGTGGTCTTCAAGCTTCGTGAATACGACACCAGAGAGTGAGTTATGGTGGCATGGACGAGAATTGGCCTAGATGCACAGCGACCCAGTTTAATCGGCAAACTTGAGAGATACGCACACACGCTCATACACACACACTCAAACACACACTGAGAGAGACACGAGGAGAGAAAAATGGAGAGAGAGAGAGAGGGAGGGAGGGAGAGAGAAAGAGATAGAGAAACACAAAGAGGAAAACGGACAGAGGAGACGCAGAGAAAAACACACAGATATAGAATTATAATATATACACAATTTAAAATACTTGACAAAACAGGAAGACGTAAGTCAACATGCATGCAATTAGTCATCCTTTCATAAGAGGAAGAGAGAGAGAGAGAGAGAGAGAGAGAGAGAGAGAGAGAGAGAGAGAGAGAGAGAGAGAGAGAGAGAGAGAGAGAGAGAGAGAGAGAGAGAGAGAGAGAAAGATAGAGAAAGAAATTTTCTGAAAAGCTGGAGATCTTTTAGTATGTAGAAGATGTATAACAAATGCACACTTTGACACTTGTTTAAAATACGTTGTGCCACTTATCAAGTTGTTTCACAGTTCCGATTTATTCTAACACCTTATCATAATGACTAAAGCCGCAAACGTTTAACGTGGAATTTCTCAGTTGTGCAAAAAGTGGAGTGGGAACTAACAAGAACTGAGGTCGCGATTAGTCTACATGGGATTTTTCTAGTGATCATGTAAAAGTCTAGAGATGAAAAGAGAAAAAAAAAAACCCAGCTCAGAAAGTTGAGGGATGAAGTGGGTGGACGCATGTCTACACTTTAGACGTGGTGGGGTAATCTCAGAAAAGGCTTTTGTTACTTGCACGTACAGTCTCCAAGCGTTTTGCTGCAGGGAGCCGCTAGGTATACGTACCTATCACTAACCCCGTCCTTATCCTCAACCCTAAGTCTTATCGAATCCCTAACCCTTGCCACCTTACCCTTTCAACCAAAAAACAGGAGGAAAACAAAAAGAAAATATGAAAGAATAATTAATCAAGGCTGTTGTTAGGAGTATTTCGGGAGGCGCTCTCTAGCTCGGCAGTCACAAAAGGCTTTAAAATACGTACCCCTAGCGCAAAAAGCGTGGGGGAACGTACGTACTAGTAACAAGAATCTTTCAGAAAAATAACCTGAAAACCATCGCACTTGTCATTTTGAGCACTTGCAGATCTGGATACCGAAGTGGTCTTCGGCACTTTGTATCGTCATCTGGTATTCGTATTCATAATGAAATACCTGAAAGCCTCACACGTTTCCGATTATTATCTTATCTGATCACCCCCCCCCCCCCCCCCCCAAAAAAAAATAATTATTATATTAGTGTAGCCACTCGACAAAAATGAGGCAAATCTCGGCACCACCCGATTCGGGAAAATCTTTATAAAGGCAATTTTATAGTTTTTGCGTTATTAGTATTTTTGAAAAGTTTAACCTCTTTACTATTCCTTTTCCAAATGATGACCATGTTTGGGAAGGGTAAATGCCTCAAAACTGACTTTGAATTGAGTCACCATCAATAATTTTGACTAAAAGCTGAAACTTTAAAAGCTTTTTTTCTCAAAACTGTGGTCGTGTCACTTCTTGTCTTTGACAGACCATAATTATCTTTTCTGCTAATTAAAGTACAGCAAATTTTTCTGTTACCAAACGAAAGGGCTTTGAATAACCTATCTAGAGGTACCAATACCTCCATGTCACCAAAAAGCACGAATTGCCTCATTTTGTCGGGCGGCTACACATTTATTGATGAGAGAAATTCATTCGGGTGCAAATCTTGCTCTCCTCCTCACCCCCCCCCCCTCTCCACTACAATTTTTTTTTTCTGAACGCTACAGCCTGAAGGACAGTTAAAAAACATTATGAAATTATTTTTTGGTTAGAGTCAAGTCATTTAACCCAATCGTTTTTGTATCGGCCCCTAGTGTTTGTTCATTCATGTGTCAGACAATTATTGTTATTCAGAAAATGTTGTTATGACAGTAAAATACAGTGGACTGTTTTATTTTATTTTTTGTTTTTGACTGGCTGTCTATGGGAGATTGCAGTACACACGTGTTGAAATTGATTTCGCTTTCTGTGAGTGCAGAGTGACCTGGCGAACATGAGATTTGTGGCAAGTCTGTGGATTATTTTGGGGAACTCTGTGGACGGAGAGAAACCGAGAGAAAGCGCGGGGGAGGGGGGGGGGGTAGAAAGAGAGAGAGAGAGAAAGAGAGAGCGAGAGAGGCAGACAGACAGACGGAGAGAGACAAAGAAGGAGAGGAGAGAAAGAGACAGTGAGACGGGCAGAGAGAGAGAGACAGAGAGATGGGGAGAGAAAGGGATTGAGAGACAGTAAGACAGGTAGAGAGAGAGTGAGAGGCACAAACACAGAGAAAGAGAGACAGACAGACAGATAGACAGTCAGACAGACAGACACACACACACACACACATACAAACAGAGAGAGAGAGAGAGACAGTGAAAGTGAGACAGACAGAAAGAGCGAGACAGACAGAAAGGGAGAAAGAGAGAGACAGAGACAGAGAGATACAAAGAGACGGGTGGGAGCACAGGTTTATTCCGGGTAATATGCCGGGTACCTCATTCAGCAGTGTAAAAAAAAGAGGGCGGGGGGGGGGGGGGGGGAGAGACATCCAATTGGATTATATTGAAGAGAAGCAGAAAATTCCTATAATTTCATAGAAATTGAAAATCCACTTTCACCTATCGATTCCACTGTTCCTTTCAATCTGTGTTAAAATTCTCCCCAGCTATGCTACTAAGCACAAGCGATCTATAGCCCACTTACTTAGTTAAAACGCTCAACGCAGGGCCAAATCTCAGTACATGCCAAATTAAACATGAATGTTAGCTCACTAGTACGTTTTGTTCGATAAATTCCATGTGCGCCTAAGCAGGAAGTAACAAATCTTAACTGTCATAACATAACTGCCTATGTCAGCTTTTTTGTATGTGTTTTTTTGGGGGGGGGGGGGAGGAGGAGGGGGGGGAGGAGGGGGGGGAGGGAGGGGGTACCTTTTTGAAGTAATGTTACAAGGGTTGCTCGTTTCTTCTCCTGCATTGTCATGAAGGTTTGTTTCGTGTCTTTATTTTAAGACGTTCGCTGCATTTGACATTTTACACCTCTTTTTTCTTGTTGTGGTAGGGATTAGTTTTTTTCAGAATTTTGCCCCGGCAGCGGCCTTGTACGGCCTGCTCTTCACGATTACCAGCCGCCAAGGTATCTTTAACGTGTGCAACCTGCACATGGGCCCTCCTTATTTTTTGTCCTTACCCGAGAAGACTAGGTGCTCGATCCTACCTACCATAGGATCAGGGACCGGAAAATGCGAGAAAAAAAATCCCAAAAATTCCAACATGCCTGCAACCGATCGGGATTCGAACCCGGTACCTTCGGCATGAGAGGCGAACACCTTGCGTCTAGACCACTGTGTCCCCTTAAGTGAATTGTCATGAAGGTTTTGTTTCGTGTCTTGAGTGTTGAGTTTAGAGAAATCACGTCGGCACGAAAAACAGTCATATTGTGCTAGGAAGAAACCAAGACGATAGCCAGAATATAACAGAATGATAGGACAGATGGAGACTCTACCAGAGACGTCCTCCCCAACCACAGAGTCATGACACCAGGATCCCAATTTTGAAATGAGATCATGTTTGAAAAAGTCACAGGATTGGCCAAGTCTAGGGAGTTTTTTGTCTTGTTTTACATACGTTTTCTGAGAAAGTTATAAAAATGGCTCAAGACGGATGTGGGTTGTTATTGTGTGGAAATGGTAGCTGTGGTGTTTCTTACGACAGTTTTCGTTTTCTCGTTAAAGGGCCTTCATTGTTAAACTTGAAGTGGGATTAACAGTAACTACTTCAACAATAACATCATCAACAGCAGCAGCAACAGCAACAGCCACAGCAACAGCAGCTGTAGCAGCGACAACAACAAGAACAACAACAGCATCAACTTTTTCACTCTTTCCGTGTACAAACATTTCGGGCAGTGGTAGAAGTAGTTGTAGTGGTGTTGGAAGTAAAACAACATAAAACAACAGCAGCAGCGGCGGCAACAACAACGGCGGCAACAACAGAAGCAGCAGCAACAACAAAAACAACAACAGCAACAACGACAACAGCATCAACTCTTTCATTCTTCCCGTGTGTACAAACATTTCGGCCAGTGGTAGAAGTAGTTGTAGCGGTGTTGGATGTTAAACAACAACAGCAGCAGCAGCAGCAGCAACAACAATGACGGCAACATCAACAGCAACAACAAAAACAACAGCAGCAACAACAATCACCACCACCACCACCACAACAACAACTCTTTCACTCTTTCCGTGTACAAACATTTCGGGCAATAGTAGAAGTAGTTGTAGTGGTGTTGGATGTAAAAACAACAACGACAGTAACAGCAACAACAGCGACATCAACAACAACAACAACAACATTGTCATCAACAACAACAACAACATCAACAACCAACACATCCAGTCTTTCACTCTTTCCGTGTACAAACATTTCCGGCAGTGGTAGAAGTAGTTGTGGTCGTGCTGGATGTATAAATAAGAACAGCCGCAGAAGCAACAGCAAAAACAACAACAACAACAACAACAACAGCACCATTCCCACCACCACCATCATCAACAACAACTACCAAAGCAAAATAGCAACCACAACCAAAACGAGCCGAGAAAAGTGGAGGAATACCTGTTGATATTCAAATGCACAGCTTGCATATCCCCCATCCCATCCCCCCCCCCACCCCCCACCCTTCAAATCCCCACGTACAATAAACCGTGTCGAGCACACGCTACAACACTTTTATTAGACCCGGCCTATATTTCCCTGTTACACGTTGTACCCTGAATCAATTTCCCTCCAATGACTGACTGGCTGAATTAAACACAACACGGTTGATCAATGCAGGAGGCCAAGATGAAAAGAATTTGCGAATGAATGAAAAGATGAATGAATAACTGGCCTCAACTCTTTCGTGTACACACATGATGTTGCTGGGACACACAGACTAGTGCTTTCTCCCGACCTTAGTTCATGTTTGTTCTATGTCCATTTTCTGACCCAAAAAAAAATAACACAACAAAATTGGAGATCTTTTAGTATGTAGAAGAGGTATAACCAATGCGCACTTTGACACTTGTTTAAAATGCACTGTGGCACTTATCAAGCTGTTTCATAGTTCCCATTTATTCTGACTCCTTTTCATAATAACTAAAGCCGCAAACGTTTAACCTGGAATTTCTCAGTGGTGCAAAAAGTGGAGTTGGAAGAAACAAGAACTAGATCTAAGTTAAAATTCGCGAAAGGAAAAAATACGAACTTAGAACGCAACCCTAAAGAAAATCTGATGTGCAGGCTTTGAAATCAAGTTTGTATATTATAAGAATAAAATCGTTCCTACGCACAGCCTCTGGAAACGACATCGCGCCAACGTCGATCTGATGTAGGAAGCCCAGCCCAGCCCTATGGTAATCTTACGAACCTGACGGAAATCTGACGCACAGATTTGACTCCAAGTTTGCACCTCTAAATTATATCGTTCCTACGTAGATCCGCCGACATCGACATCTCGCCGACGTCGGTTTGATGTAGAGAATCCAACCTACGGTAACCATGCTAACTAACCCTTTCAACGTATTTCAATAGATTTGCAAAAAAACATTAAGCATTCATTTTGTATGTACATTATTATTATTTATTTTTTTTTAGCCACAGACACCCAGTGTACAAAAGGCATCAGAAAGAACAAAAACGTATAAAAAAAAGTGATGCTTGTGGCTCTTCGCTCGCAGTATAGACACGCGATATAAAAGATGTCAAAATAACACCTAAATATCCCCGGGAATGCAGTAAGGAAATTGCTCCCTGCAATGCGACCCAGCGTGAGAGATTTACTCACTCGCTAAAACAGATGTTTCTATCTCTCTCTCTACTTCTGAGCTACTTCCGAGCAATTTGCCCTTTGCTTAGCTCGACAACAAGTAGTTATTAACCCTTTATACTCTGTTCCCTTACTTCACTCACGTGTTTTCGTTGGTTAGAATCACAGTCAAGGATACCTATCCGAACATGAACGAGTTGTTTTCTGACGTCGACCCGCAGTGCATTTTATCGTTTCTGAAGGATCCAGAAACCTACAAGTTGATTTAACAGATTTTTATCATATATTTACAAAATTCGCATTAACAAAGTTTACAGTATGGGTCTTTTTCCCTTTACGTTTCTAACTTCACTTTTATTTGATCTTATCTGTTAGAATCCCAGATTTGAAAATTATCCCAACAAACAAACAAAAACATGAAAGGCGGAAATTGGTCGTTATCATGCTGTTAAACCCAAACTCAACCTCGAAATCTATCCAATACCATAAAACCAAGAGAATATTACGACTTTTATTATTGCTATTATCAACTGGCCCGCTGACTCGGGGAATACACAGACGCGATGTTTAACTTTGACTATCGATCACCAATGGGTAAATTCAGGCTCAGAACGAACTTTCAACTCTAATAGAAGAAAATGTGTCTTTTTTTTTTTTTTTTTTTTTTGCAGCTCAAAATGTTTGTTCAATTCACTTGTGGCTCAGAATTAAGGAAAAGTATTAAAAATATAGCGAACTTCAAGACATTTTAAAATATGTCAAAATTGGGCAAAAAGAAAAAGTTGTTTGTAGCGAAGCCCCGGGTGAGAAATAAAACCCAAACGATATAAAGAAAACTAAGGAGAAGACAGAAAATGCTCAAATTTTCGGCTTTCGCCTTTGTCAAGAAAGAGAAAAAAAACAGCCTGCTGCGGCCCCACAGTTTTTCTGTCTTTTTAAAAATAATATTTCGTCAATTTCTTTTAAAATAGGCTTTTGTATACCTTTATCTCTTTCTATGTGTAATAATTTTGACATTTTGTAGAATTTAAGACTCAAGGGTTAAAAAGCCTTCCATGAATACATTGGAGACCTTACTTCCTTTATAATATGATTTTTTTTTTTCGTATCCTACTACTGCGAGTGTTCGGCGTACGCATACTGTTGTAACCTGTAATATTATTCCGCTTACGTGGGTGAGCGAAAAAGGAAAAAAAAAATCTCCTCCTGTCTCTGTAGTGTAAACAATGCAGTCATCTCTCTCCCATCTAGCGTACAACTCACGAGAAAGCATTGGAATGAAGGCGCATACCTTGTACGGCTGGTTCTATCATAAAACCGCGTAAAGCGTATTCGTAAATTCATATTGTGTAAGACGAGTTTCCCCATGCCGAAATACGCAAACAAACAAAGCTAACGGACATAGTAACATTCATGCTACTACAAAAGTGGAATTGGGCCGGACATGTGGTAAGGATGAATGACACTAGATGGACAAAACGCTGCACTGAATGGCAACCACGGACAGGAAAAAGCACATGAGGACGACCAGGAAGAAGATGGCAGGATGATATTAAAAAAGAGAGGGGAAACAACATGGATGAGGAAGACATCAGACAGAAAGGAATGGAAGTCATTGTCGGAGGGCTACATCCTGCAGTGGATGGTCAATGCTTAAGTTGAAAGGCTATGACAATTCTGCGTATTCCCAAAATGTTCCACAAAATATTCTGAAAGAGGCTAAGATTTACAACTTGATTTAACGAATTTTCATATACACATTTACAAAATTCTTTTCAGATCTAAGCAAAACAATCCCTAACCAATCAAGTTTGTTTAATAATTCTTCTTCTTATTTTTACTCTATTGTGAAATTCAAAGTGATGAAACTCTGAATACCAAAGATAAAAAAGTACCCCCAAAATAGACCGTGAAAGGCTTAAAGTGGCCGTTACCATGGCGACGCGCCGCAAAACCCAAATAAAAATTTTAAAGTCAAAACTCTTCCCTGCGAAGCCTTTGCGACATAATTACCAGATTGAAAAACACTGTCACAATAATTCTATTCAAACAGAACTTTTTCCCCTCCTCTGCAAAAAAATGATTTTTTTGCACTTGCGTGATTTCATGGCAGGAAAAAACAAGATACATTTCTTCCTCCGTGTGCGTCAAATGCAAAAATATCACACGTCCCTTGTCTGTGTAATTTTTAAAGCTACACTGATGTAAAACGCGAGAGCTCTGAGCGATTTCACAGACCCACACGCCATATGGGCAAAGAATCCACGGCGCTTGTCGGTTAGACAGAATTGTAATTGCAGTGGAATTAGATTGGAGACGGCGAAACTTAGAAGAAAAAAAAAACAAAAACGCTCTAAGTGCTGGATTTCATACATTTGGGAAATATGAAGTTCTTTGCTGTTGTTACTTGCAGTAAGTAAGGTTGTTGAGTAAGATTGATGGCGGATTAGGTTCTAACATCTACAACAACATCAGCAGCAGCGAGTTCTTGGCTATGGTTACTTAAAATAAGTGAGGCTGTAGGTAGTGTACATGGCGCGGTTTGTTACTATCAATAACGACAACGACAACAACAACGACAACAACAACAGCAGCACCATCACCACCACCACCAACAACAGTGACAAACGCAAAAACAACAACAACAATGGTAGGAGTTTGAGCTTGAGTTTGAGTTAGACAGAAATTGACAGGCAAAGATAAGCAGAATTTTAACAGAACTCGTAGAATAGGCTGACACTCGGTCAGAAACGCCAGTGAGCCCTTAAAAATAACAAAAAGAAATAAAACAACTAGTCATACAACCTTAGTTCTTGTTAGTTCTATCTCCATTGTCTGAAAAACTGGAGATCTTTTAGTATGTAGAAGAGATATATAACAAATGCACACTTTGGCACTTGTTTAAAATGCGTTGTGGCGCTTATCAAGCTGTTTCACAATTCCGATTTATTCTACCTCCTTATCATAATAACTAAAGCCGCAAACGTTTAACGACGAATTTCTCAGTTGTGCAAAAAGTGGAGTTGGAAACAAAAAACCAACAAAACAAACTATGATCGCGATTTAACGAATTCTTAGAAAGACCCACCGCAGTGACAACACATCCACTTCAACAACCATTCAGCTCAGGCATATTACAACAACTACCAACACAACAACAGCATTTTAACGAACTCCTAGAATCCCCTCCCCTCCCCATACCACACCGACACCAGCCAGACACGTAACAACATCTAGTCAACCTAGACAAAACTTCAACATGTCTATTTGTCACCCTGACCCAGTCAAATTGGTTTTTCCACAAACTGTCGCTGATATTTTTTCCTTATTCCCCCCCCCCCCCCCAAAAAAAAACGTATTAAACCCACCACTCGATAATAACCAGTTAATACGACATTCTGACCTGTGAGGGTTAAGTTAACCCGTCCAGGAACGAGGTGATCACGTCAAGTTTGAAGAACGTTCAATTTTAACAATGAGAATTTGCCGAATCTGGTCATCTCCAGAAAGCATACCTACTCTTAATATGAGAAAAGCTGTCTAAACTTATTAAACTTCAAAGATATATAATTATTACTCACTCGATCCCCTAACCCTATTTATTTATTTATATATTCATGTTTTTAAAATTATTATTTTAACTCTTTGTGTGCCACGAATTTCTCCACGTTTACCAATACAGGAAGACAATAGTGAGGGAAATGAATGAAGACTGACTACAGCAACATTTACTAATAGAAAGCCGACTATCTTTCTTCCCGAAACAAAAAATAGGCTAGTATTCCTGTGCGCCGATATATCGGTGATTGGCACAAAACGTGACCAGCAGAAGAACCGATATACTGGTGATTGGCACACAAAAAGTTAAAAAAACAACAACACCCAAGCCGTATAATAATTGACTTTAGTAATTACACTATTTTAGTAAATAGCCACTGTGCGAAGGGAATCGTTTTTGTCTTATCTCGCTCGTTTGTTTGCTTCTGTGGTTTTGAGAAAAGCGAATAAAACTGTTTTATGAAGGTGAACTATTAACCTGACGATGTTATTTTTTTTAAAGGTGTTTATGCCGGTCCGTATTGGTGCATCTGCTCTTTGACGACATTTTTTCTTTTAACATGTCAATCGTAACCTTAGCTCTTGTTTGTTCTATCTCCATTTTCTGAAAAACCTGGAGAACTTTTAGTATGTAGAAGAGATATAACAAATCCACACTTTGACACTTTTTTAAAATGTGTTGTGGCGCTTATCAAGCTGTTTCACAGTTCCGATTTATTCTAACTACTTATCATAATAACCAAGGCCGCAAACGTTTAACGTCGAATTTCTCAGTTGTGAGAAAGGGCTGAGGACGAGCAATGTAGACTTCAGCCTTAAGAAGAAATTGAAAGGATAATGCAGTTTTGGGGAAAATCTGACTTAAGCCAATACATTAGCGCAGCGACGAATTTCAACTTCTCAAAATGCTTGAATTTCTGAGATTTTCCAGTTCTGAGCTCTGCTCGCACCAACACAGCACCATAAAGGACTTCAAGACGTACGAAAATACAATGTAAACAACGCAGTTCCTGATAAGTATTTTGGTATAAAATAATTCTCACGCATAGTTATGAATCCAGTAGCTCACGGGAGTACCAGGTGCGAAGAGAACAGAGAGAAGGCTTGAGAATATTCATCCACAACTCCGAAAAGAAAAAAAAACAACTAACAGAAACGCAGAGGGAAGTTCGCGATATAACCTCTATGCCATGCGCCTAGTATGTTTTTGTTTCAACAACAGGTTTATCTGATATTGGTTGGATATGACGTTTCCCTCATAAGACGACTAAGAAGGGTCCTGTAATAGTCACAGGGCTTTCTACACATCAGCATAACAGTTAGAATTTGTCCTGGGGAATTTTAACGAAACCATGTATGTTTGCACTGCAAATTGAAAGTGTATACAGTTCCCCTCAAAGTCACCAACTTACATTGTCGGTAAAAAAAAAATCTCGCAAAATCAATCAAGCAATGTCTAACTAACTCTTCTAATTAAAAAAAAAAATCAATGAAAAAATATTTCTAATCACTATCGATCATACTTACTTGCTCCATGTGAAATAAGCGATAAAAATTCGAACACACTATATCATCAACACACGAAACAATGCAGATTAATTAAAAACCACGGCTTCACTTTGCAGAGTCAGTCTCGAATTAAACGAAAAACCCACACAGCGAAATAAATAAACTCCAAATCACAGATTTGCACTGATCACATTTTCAGAAGAAAAAAAAAAAATCATAAATTAAAAAAAAATTAAATTAAAAAAAAAGGGCTCAAATGAAACAATTGGCTCACAAAACATTTAAAATATTTTATGACAAACCTATACAAGTGTCCAGCCAATGAATATAATCACAGTGGGAAACACATTCTCCTGTGAGTTTCCAACGAAGAATCTGAAGTAAGAAGAACAGAAAAGAATCTCTCTGTTGTAGAAATCTGCCCCGTAAGTCGTCGCTTCTTTTACTTTCACAGCATTTCACAGCTGTAGGTTTGTCGAAAGGTGGTTTCTATTTTGAATTTATACACTGCAGACTTCAGAAAAGCGTGTCTGTATTCCGTGGAGGGAAAAAAAAAAATCGCACGGATGAATGGCTGTGAACAGCGTACTGAAACTTCCCTCTTCACAGAGCAGAGGCGATGTATTTCCTTCGACCGAGCAAACTGCAGAGGGCTGGCTGGTTGGTTGGTTGGTTGGTTTGAATGGGCGAGATCGCACACGGACTCAGATGCTCTCTGTCGTAGCAGCAAACATGCGCTGAGGCTTTTGAAAAAGAACCAAGCGATACTGAGTATGGCACGTTCGACAGGGGCCGGGCCGAGTAGGAATTGAACTCGCCCCAAGTTCACACTACTTGGGACATGTATGGCGTTGGATCGGTACGTTCGGTATTGCGCACAGCGAAAGACACAGTGGCGCTCGCAAACTTGAGAGAGAATCGAGATTGGAGGTATTGAAGAAGCGTAGCAAGGGGAACTAATCGTGAAAAATTGTCACGTTGAGGGGGACAACTCTTTTTCTATTTTTCTCATTTTTTTTTCTTTCTCTCTCTCTCTCTCAACCCCAGATTATTTCTTTCTGTGTTTGTTGCTTTCTTTCTATCAGTACAATATTTATTTATTTCCCTGTTTCTTTCTTTCTTTCTCTATTTTTTCTCTTCCGTTCTGGTAATTTCTTTCTTTCTTTCACTCCTTTCTTCTTTTCTTTCATTCTATCTTTCTTTCTTTCCATCTTCCGTATATTATGTCTGTCTTTCTCTCTCGTTTGTGTTTCTTCCTGCCTTCATTTCTCCTTTACACATTCCTGTCTGTCTTCCATTCTCTGTTCCATCCTTCCTTCTTCCACTCCTTCTTACTTTCTTTCTTTCTTTCATTTTTGCTTGCGTTCTCTCTTTCTCTCTTCCATGATCCAACCTTCCTTCCTTTCATTCATTCTTTATTTCTTTCATTCTTGCTCCTTCCCTTCATTCTCTCTTCCACGATCCGCCTTTCCTTTCTTTCTTTTCTCTCTTCCATCCATTCTTCCTTCCTTCCATTCTTTCTTTCTTCTTTCGTTCATTCTACTTACATCATCTCTTTCTTTTTTTCTTTCTATTTTCCTTCAATCTTATGCATTCTTCATTTCTTTCTTTCTTTCTCTCTTAAATGAATATGAGTCTTAAGGCATTTCATCTTTGCTAATTACTACATTTGCTTAATGACAGAAATCTCAGCTACTGTCTTAATTAGTGTTTAAATACAGAGAAATAATTAAGAAAGCGAAGTAGCGAATGATAGGATTTGGGATAGAAATGTTGATGTTAATTGGCTGGTTGTTGAAGCGGTTGGGAGGTTGTTTGTAAATTCTTTTGTTTTAAAGTTTGGAGGTGGTTGTGGTAGGGGGTGATTGGTTTGTGGTAGTGGTGGTGGTGGTTGTGATTGGGTACTGGGGGTGGTTGTGGTGGTGGTGTTTGTGGTAGAGGGTGGTTGGTTATGGTGGTGGTGGTGGTTGTGGTGGTGGTAGTGGTGATGGTGGTACTGGTGGTGGTTGTGGGATGAGGTGGTTGGTTGTGGTGATGGTAGTGATGACGGTGGTGCTGCTGGTGGTTGTGGTATTAGTAGTGGTGGTTGTAGGGAGTGGCTGGTCCTAGTGGTGATGGCGGTTGTGGTAGAGTGGTAATGGTGGTGGTGGTGGCTGGCTTTGGTGGTGATGGCGGTTGGTTGTGGTGGTGGCAGTAGTTTTGGTGATAGCGGTGGTGGTAGTGGTTGTGGTAGGGGTGGTTGGTTGTGGTTGTGGTGGTGGTGGTGGAAGTAGTGTTGGTGGGAGCGGTTGTGGTGGGGATGATTAAGGGCGGTTACGGTTAGTTCAATCTGATGGTGATGGCGGTTGTGGTGGTGGTGTTAAGGTCTGGTTGGTTGTGGTAGGTGTAGTAGTTTTGGTGGTGGTAGTGGTGAGGGTGCTCCTGGTTGCATAGGTAATGGTAGTTGTGGATGTGGTGGTGATAATAGCGATGTTCGTAGCGATGGTAGGGTGGATAGATACTGTTTTGAGTAATAGTAGAAGTAGTTGCAGTGATGATGAATGTAAAAGTAACACCAAAAGCAACAGCGACAGCAGCACAAACACTACCACCACCACCGCCACCACCGGCAAGAACAACAACAACAACTACAACTGCAGTAGCTGACGACGTCATGATGCGACACACAGTCTTCACTGTCACTCTGAAATTTCCAGTATCACCCATCGCTCACGGATTCAAATCTGTCTCGTCCCGATTTTACAGACAATGACGTTAAACGGAGCCCAGCGCACTAGAGAAACTGGAACCAATCTGTCTAGCTAGTTGAAATCTGAGCCAAAACCTACTTAAAAACAACCTTAACTTTGTACGCAACAACCCCACGTCTCTTCCAAAGCCATTATCGACAACAACAGGGGTATCACTAGCCCACTTGTGCTCTTTAGTACTTAATTAAAGGACATGTACTTTCACCATAGACTCCCGCTTTGCCTGGTATGCGATTTCCGCCTAAGTTGTTTCATATCGAACTACTTTAAACACCTGAATTTACCGGGCGAAACTGTACAATTTACGTGGATCGATACCGTAAACAAAATGTTATTGAGGAAAAAATGTTATAATTTCTCATTTTGATAACGGGTGCCGGAGACAGTTATAAGTCAGTGGAGTTTTTGGTTCGATAGTTTGGAAAAAATAGTTCCTATAAAAATAATTGTTATCGTTTAGGGAATATTTTATGATTGCTGGTTTGCCCGGATGTTATCGGGGTGAGGAAGATAGGGGGTTGGTCTCACTTTCTTTCTCTTCAGCTGTTTTTGTGATTCTGTTTTTCCGTCTCTCTCTCTCTCTCTCTCTCTCTCTCTCTCTCTCTCTCTCTTTCGCTCTCTCTCTCTCTCTCTGTCTCAGTCGTTCAATATCTCTCTACTTCTTTCTTTATGCTTCTCGAAGTCTCTCCCTCTCTCGTTTACGTTTTTTTTTTAATTTTTATTTTCTGTTTCTCTCTCTAGTTCTTTATATTCTTTCACTGTCTTTCTCGACCCCACTCTCTCTCTCTCTCTCTCTCTCTCTCCCTCTCTCTCTCTCCCTCTGCATTCAATGTTTCTCTCCTTCTTCCTTTTTCCTATTCTAAATCTCCCCCCCCCCCCCCCCGAATCTTTGCAGTTGTTCATAAAATAAATGTTAGAGGAACTGTTATGGGGCAGGGTAGACATTAGTGGTCAGTTCTTCGTGTGGGGTAGAGATAGAGAGTAGGATGAACTGGACTAGGGGAAATAAAGCTTGAGGTGTCCAGCAGAGTTATTGGTTGGGTGGATGGGTGGATGGGTGGATGGGTGGACGGATGGATGGATGGATGGATGGATGGATGGATGGATGGATGGATGGATGGATGAGAGGGTGGATGAATCAAGGGATGAATGGATGGGTGAATCGAGGTTTGGGCTGAACAGATGGGTAAAGTGAAGAAGAAGAGGGAGATAAGGCGAGAGAGAGTGAAGGGAAAGAAAGAGAAGTGCAGTAAGATTGAAAGAGAGAGAGAGAGAGAGAGAGAGAGAGAGAGAGAGAGAGAGAGAGAAGGAGAGAGTGTCAGAGAGAGAAAGAGGGGAGAGTGACACAGAGAGAATGGGAGAGAGAGGGAGAGAGAGTGAGAGAGAAAGTGTGTGTGTGTGTGTGTGTGTGTGAGAGAGAGAGAGAGAGAGAGAAGAGACCGAGAGGTGGGGTGGCAGTACCGAGTTTCCATGAGACCAAGTACATGATTGTATTGGTCCTCACTGACACTCACTTTCGTGACGTCATCATCCAACTAGTCCAGCAATCAATGTCGAGTAGTGCACGCCTAAACTTATGAGGAGTTAATATTCAACGAATCTGCTTGTGTTAACAGAAAACAGTACAGTCAATTTCCCAAAGTTATCTATTGTTGTGTTTAACAAAAACGAATATCATCACCGTAATTATTATAAATGAAGGAAGGCTTCCAATCACGAAAGGCTTTTTAACTGCAGATCCCAAAATTCTATAAAATATCAGATTACGCATAGAGGGAGGTAAAGTTGTGCGTGCATATGTGTAGCATCTGCAAGCTATCCCTTGCCCTCCCCCGTTTCTTGTTACACTGGTGAGCATGTGTTCATTTCTTGTTGACGACCGCCAGAGTGTACTGTACTCCGTGACCTGACCTTCTTCTCCTAGTGAGTAGTTTTTTCCTCGCCCGCTTGTTGTCAGGTGTTTTGACTCGTTCAGTAAATATTAGTATGTTCCCGAACATTCGATAACACTGTGGAGAAGGGTGTTTACGCCAGATTTGGCCTTGAGTGATGTAACCTGATGACGTATTGATGCGTGATTGGTTAGTTTGTGCGAGGGCAAAGGTAACGTTTATTTCGGGAACTTTCTGTAGGAATGTTTATATATATAGACCTGTGTGAGTGGTTGGTGGGGTGAGTAAGTGAGTTTCCTTTTGTGTGGCGTAGATATTTAGTTTCGCTGGCGTCTTCCTAGTAATTTATTGTTCACTATACAGTTATTAAACTTTAGTATTATTTAATCTATCGTCGGATCTCGTGTTTATTTATTTTACAGCTGTAATAGTTTCGTTTTCTAAAGGGTTGTAGTTAGATCAACTAACTCCCCCCTACTATAACG
>OZ007584.1:7665211-7689065 GCA_963931925.1 Onchidella celtica | reverse complement strand
GAAGAGAGAGAGAAGAGAGAGAGAAAGAGAGAGAGAGGGGAGAGAGAGAGAGAGAGAGAAAGAGAGAGAGAGAGAGAGAAAGAGAGAGAGCTACCCTACATTTCTCATATGGGCCGGGGACTGACCAGTTTTGTAGTAGCCAGACTTGATCTGCCCGTCAAAAGTCGCCAATTCACAAATCTAGAGACCCCCCCCCCCCCCCCCCCCAAAGCCATCCATCTCCTAAAATTAAAATAAAAACCGGCATATTTGATTTCACAGATCAAGGGACACGAGGCCCCCTGTTCACTTTAACCCTGTTCAACTCAAAGAATATAATAAGTGACTTGTTCCCTGAAATCGTAATATCTGACTGGATGTAAACGATACGTCAATCAAACTGGGCACTGAGATCGATACCACGATAAGTGGCAGAACGATAACCATTACCGATGACATATCTAGGGTGTATGTATCATTTTCATTCACAGGTCAGAATTAAGTAAGTGTGTTTTGTCCTCACGGGAACCGCTTTCCTTAAATGAATAGTTGTTCGTATGTGAACATATCACGATCTTAGTTCTTGTTTGTTCCAACTCCAATATATTCAAGCTCGACTGAAAAATTCTACGTTAAGCGTTTGCGGCTTCAGTTATTATTATATTGTAATGGGAACGTACTATTCCACACAGACAGCTATAGATGAGCAGTGAACGGAACCCAGAATTTCCTCTCTTCGGTTTTGTAATAAGACTACGCTCCTCAAACGTAAGTATCATGATAAGGAGTTAGAATAAATCTGAACTGTGAAACAACTTGATAAGTGCCACAGCGCATGTTAAACAAGTGTCAAAGTGTGTATTTGTTATACCTCTTCTACTACATACTAAAAGATCTCCCGTTAATCAGAAAATGGGGATAGGACAAACATGAACCAAGGTCGCAAGATGTCCCTTTGGGAACAGTGTTGTTCTTAATGTGTCTGACTCCTTTTCTGTTTGCCATGGAATGTGTCTTAGAAGATGTTTTTTTTTAGAGGTCGTCGGCTCTTGCGACATGTTAGTACATGTACCAGCAAAGGTACTGGAATTGATAAGATGAGACAGCTAGTGCTTTTAGCATGCACAGATTTCGCACCGCCACATAGCGGCAAACGCGCCCAAGTCACAAAAAGTGTCGTATTCTACAAAGCCAAATAAGGAAAATACTGTATTTTGTTCACTGCTCAGCTATCGCTACAGGCCTAGATCGACGTCACTTATTGTGGAATTATAACCTCAATCGCTGTGGGAAAACTCTGGTTATTTTTTTCTTTTTTCTTTTAGTCGCAGTAGCACTGTCACAATTGTGCATCATAAATTTACCATTATATCAAGAATTCTTTTTATGCTATGCGCCTTGGGCCCCGCCCCCGGATCAGCGCGCAAATTGTGTGGACGGTTTGTTTTTTTTTTTAGTGGTGCGATGAAGACATTGTCTCATCTTATCGTTTCTAGTATCTTTGATACCATTAGTTTTTTTTCATGTGACCATTGGAAAAGTGGGGTCCAAATAGTCAAAATTGAACGTACATACTTTTAGGGACGGCTTCTTCACGAGGTATCGAATTCACTCTTAGTTAATATACTCGATGAATCAGACACGAAGTTTAAGGCGGTGCAAGGGTTAAGTGTCTGAATGGGCTTCGTGAGACGAGGGCCAGAGAAAGAAGGAGAACGTAGGGTTCATAAATCTACCACATCAAAAGTCTACACTAGTCTTCATATCTGGGTCAAGAAGGGTCAGAGTCGATGGCTTCGGCCAGTTCAGACTTCCCTTATTTGTTGTGTTTTGTTTCGTTCTTTTTCGTTTTGTCTTTACTAATGTTTTTGTTTCTTTGTTCTCTTTTGAAGTTGAAGTTCTATTCAGAACAATGGAATCAAAGGAAGGGTAAATAAATAAATAAAGAACTACATAAATGAATAAATAAAATAATGAATGACAATTGAGTAGACAAGTAAATAAACAGATAGATTAAACAGTGGATACGACGACTCTAGTGTCAGTAAAGTGAAAACAGACAACTCGTTTTCTATTACTATTATTATTTATTGATACAGCTACTATTTATCTAATTTCTCGCATTAAACAGTGAAAAATAACACCACAAAATAAATAGAAAGAAATAAAAAAAAAGAAAGTAAGACAGAAAGAAAGAAAGAAAGTAAGATAGAATGAAAGAAAGAAAGTAAGACAGAATGAAAGAAAGAAAGTAAGAGAGAAAGAAAGAAAGAAAGTAAGACAGAAAGAAAGAAAGAAAGTAAGACAGAAAGAAAGAAAGAAAATAAGACAGAAAGAAAGAAAGAAAATAAGACGGAATGAAAGAAAGAAAGAAAGTATGACAGAACGAAAGAAAGAAAGTAAGACAGAAAGAAAGAGAGAAAGTAAGACAGAAAGAAAGAAAGAAAGAAAGTAAGACAGAATGAAAAAAAAGAAAGTAAGACAGAATAAAAGAAAGACAGAAAGTAAGACAGAATGAAAGAAAGAAAGAAAGTAAGACAGAATGAAAGAAAGAAAGAAAGTAAGACAGAATGAAAGAAAGAAAGAAAGTAAGACAGAATGAAAGAAAGAAAGAAAGTAAGACAGAATGAAAGAAAGAAAGTAAGACAGAATGAAAGGAAGAAAGTAAGACAGAACGAAAGAAAGAAAGAAAGTAAGACAGAATGAAAAAAAGAAAGTAAGACTGAAAGAAAGAAAGAAAGTAAGATAGAATGAAAGAAAGAAAGTAAGACAGAACGAAAGAAAGAAAGTAAGACAGAATGAAAGAAAGAAAAAAAAAGTAAGATAGAATGAAAGAAAGAAAGACAGAATGAAAGAAAGAAAGTAAGATAGAATGAAAGAAAGAAAGAAAGTAAGACAGAATGAAAGAAAGAAAGAAAGTAAGACAGAATGAAAGAAAGAAAGTAAGATAGAATGAAAGAAAGAAAGTAAGACAGAATGAAAGAAAGATAGTAAGATAGAATGAAAGAAAGAAAGTAAGACAGAACGAAAGAAAGAAAGTAAGACAGAACGAAAGAAAGACAGTAAGATAGAATGAAAGAAAGAAAGTAAGACAGAACGAAAGAAAGAAAGTAAGATAGAATGAAAGAAAGAAAGTAAGACAGAATGAAAGAAAGAAAGTAAGACAGAATGAAAGAAAGAAAGTAAGACAGAATGAAAGAAAGAAAGAAAGTAAGACAGAATGAAAAAATGAAAGTAAGACAAAACGAAATAAAGAAAGTAAGACAGAAAGAAAGAAAGAAAGTAAGACAGAACGAAAGAAAGCAAAATAAACAGAAAAAAAGCAAAAGAAAGAAGAAAGATGAATTCCAGCATTTGAGAACCGTTGAGCTAAATTACGATGCCGGCAGGAAGCCAGAATATAACAGACAATAACTAAAATCAAATCTGCTCCCCCCACCCCCTCAACGAACACACAAACAGAATCCTCCAAAGAAAATACAGGAAAGTCGATATGACGTGCGCTACCGGCGGGCGGTGTGGGGATATCGGATGATAACACAGACGATAATGCTGCATTTGATGACACAGATTCCGTGCGCTTACGCGGATGTGCGTAGATAATGCCGCGGGATGATCATTTTTACCCGTAATGATAATCATTTCAGTAAAAAGGGGGAATTGTTAAAAATACAGAGAACAGAGCGACGGAAATCGATCCCGGAAATGATCGATTACGTACACAAAGAAACATAATGAAGTTGCCCATGTAGTAATAAGCGAGCGAGGTAGTCCAAAGTGACCATCATGCAATGCACCGCTATTGTTTTGAATAAAAATAGTTGGAATTTAAAATACTGGGAGAAGTGTTTGTTGTGTGAAGTCAAATGAAATCAACCGATGGTTTAGTGTTGTCTTAATGTGTTTTTCAAGTATATCAGGAATGGAAGAGTGAAAGGGAAAGAAAAAAAGGAGAGAAGGACAGACAGACAGACAGACAGGCAGACAGACAGACAGACAGACAGACAGGCAGACGGACAGACTGGAGAGATTGGGAATGAGGGCGGGAGAAGGGGAGAGAAAGGGACAGACGGACAGACATCAGGCAGACAGGCAGAGAGAGAGTGAGAGAAAGAGAGAGTGAGAGAAATGGAGAGAGGGAGGAAAGGAGGACGGGAGAGAAAGAGAGAGCTAGAGAGACATACACAGAGAGAGAGAGAGAAAGATAGAGAGACACACAGACACGCGGAATGAGAGAGAGAGACAGAGAGAGAGAGAGAGAGAGAGAGAGAGAGAGAGAGAGAGGGGAGGGAGAGAGAAAGAGGAGGTGAATAAGAAGGACCAGAAGCTATAACAAATCCTGATGAAATACAATCAAGAAAAACACGAAAATAACGAAGAGAGCCAACCCTTGCGATCTTATGCGAAACAATTCAACAGACGATACCTGAATAGTATTCGTGCACGATGCGCTTGCTTACACAAGATTAAGCAAAGGACACCCGCTGAAATACAACTGTGATAATTATTCAGAATTGAGGTTTACGCCATGTTCTGTCTTGAAATTGGATACTTTTCATTTCAGTGACGATTACGACTTACGACCATCCAACACGCACGAGACAAACACCGTTTCCGGTTCAGTGTACTGAGACACGCCAAGTTAAGTATCGATACTGAAATGTAGGCTTCACTGTTGTCGATACTCGTGGTAGTCGAAACTGAGTGCCGTATATTAGTCGATACTGACCAAAGGTTTTCGTATTATTTCTAATCGAAAATTATATCATTTTATGCCCACCGGAGAGTTAAAAAGCACATCGCGTGCAAGGGTTAACATTTAACAAACGAGACAGACATGAAATCAGGTTACAGATGATCAATGTTTTGCCCCAAGGCTGTTTATTCATTCTGCACGTAGACATAAGGGCCATTGTCTTTTGATATTCCGGCAACTGAAATGTGCATGCGATTCACGACAATCTATCTAGATCTATCGTATGTTCTGAAACCTTCTATATTATCACGACCTTGATTCTTGACTGTTCTATCTCCATTTTCTGACAAAATTGGAGATCTTTTAGTATGTAGAAGAGGTATAACAAATGCACTCTTTGACACTTGTTTAAAATACGTTGTGGCACTTGTCAAGCTGTTTCACAGTTCCAATTTATTCTAACTCCTTATCATAATAACTAAAGCTGCAAACGTTTAACGTGGAATTTCTCAGTTGTGTAAAAAGTGGAGTTGGAACAAACAAGAACTTAGGTAAAGACATTAATATTATCATCCTATTTGGTACTTCTCTACATTCTGTGATCCAGTTTCTCAATTCGGTAAGTAAGTCGCACAGGTTGAGTGATGAAAGCGGCACTTTCAAGGGTCACTTTAGGTCAAATCTGAGATTTTGGTTAATAATTATGATTCCCGACTGTCTCTTCTCACTCTCTCTTTCTGTGTTCCTCTTGTGATTTCACTCTGTCTCCCTCTCTTTCTCTCTCTCCATCCCCTCTCTTTTTCTCTCGTTATCTCTTTGCGGTCCCCTCTCTGTTTGAATCGTTTCCATTTCTCACTTTTTCTGTTCTTCTTTCTTTCTTTTTTCTCTTATCCCATGGCTTTGTCCCTCGTCCCGTCCTTTCGCCTCATGCCCCCTCTCTCTCCCCCACCCCTCTCTCTCCCTCTCCCCTCTCTCTCCCTCTCCCCTCTGCTCTCTCTCTCTCCCCCGCCCCTCTCTCTCCCTCTCCCCGCTGCTCTCTCTCTCTCCCCCGCCCCTCTCTCTCCCCCGCCCCTCTCTCTCCCTCTCCCCTCTCTCTCCCTCTCCCCTCTGCTCTCTCTCTCTCCCTCTCCCCTCTGCTCTCTCTCTCTCCCCCGCCCCTCTCTCTCCCTCTCCCCTCTCTCTCCCTCTCCCCTCTGCTCTCTCTCTCTCCCCCGCCCCTCTCTCTCCCTCTCCCCTCTGCTCTCTCTCTCTCCCTCGCCCCTCTCTCTCCCTCTCCCCTCTGCTCTCTCTCTCTCCCCCGCCCCTCTCTCTCCCTCTCCCCTCTGCTCTCTCTCTTTCCCCCGCCCCTCTCTCTCCCTCTCCCCTCTGCTCTCTCTCTCTCCCCCGCCCCTCTCTCTCCCTCTCCCCTCTGCTCTCTCTCTCTCCCCCGCCCCTCTCTCTCCCTCTCCCCTCTGCTCTCTCTCTGCACCCTCGCTGCTTCTCTCTTTCTTTTGCTCTCTCATTGTATCTTTCCCTTTCTCCTTTCCCTCTCTCCGTGTGTCTGTCTGTCTGTCTGTCTGTATGGTCCTTTTTCTATTCTCACTTTCTTTCTCGCTCTGTCTTTCTCTGCCTCCTCATAACCCATTCCCCTTTGTCTATCCTTCCCTTCTCTCTGCACTCCACCTATCTCTCCCCTTCACACACACTCTCTCTCTCTCATACTCTCTCTTCCTTTCTCTCCATAACCCTCTCTCTCTCTCTTTCCCCCCTCTCACTCACTCACACCCATCTCTCTCACATTCACTCTCCTCCGTTCTCCCCCTTTCCCCATCTCTCTTCCCCTCTCTCTCTCTGCCTCTCAAACTCTCCTCTCTCCACAGACAATAGCTACCATAATTACTCAACACCGCAAAATTCCCCATTTTTATTCACAGCTCCACTCAAAAACCAAAAAACTCCCAATAAAAACCCAACTCTCATTTTAAACTCATTAAAAACTCCACATCGTTAACAAAGATGCCAATTAGCGCGCATGTTGCCATCAGTAACCGCTCACCAACACATCTGCAATTCTAAAGATCCCTTCCCATGCTCAGCTGTTTTATGCGGTGCCTTGCGATTATCTGACGAGAAACGTTTTGTATTTAAGTAGGGGGGAGGTATGTTGCACACGTGGTGTTAAAATTCAAAAGGTGCGCACGGTGCAGTGTTGAAAATGCCAACCACACGTGGGAACGAAGGATTGTTGGTTGTTTGTTGAGTGTTGTATGGGGCTGATTTTTGTAGTTGCTGTTTGTTAATTGTTACAGGGTGCCTGGTTGTTTCTTTATTTCTTTCGTTGTTTCATTGTACTTTTCCTACTTTCTGTCTGTCCGTGTGCTCTTTCTCTCTCTCTCTCTCTTTCTTTCTTTGTTTTTCTGTTTTTACTGTCTTTATTCTTTCTGTGTTCTTATTCAGTCCGTCTTACTTTTTCTTTTTTTCTTTCTTTTTATTTCTATCTTTCCGTCTTTACTCTTTGCGTTTTCATATTGTCCTCTTCTCCTTCTTTCTCTCATTCTCTCTCTCTCTTTCTGTCAATCTTTCTTTCTTTCTCTGCCTTATTTTCCTGGTCCAGTCCTTGTATTCTGTCATTCCGTCTTCTCTCATTTCTCTCTCTTCATGTTTATGAGAATGTGATAGCTGGCATCTTAGTTTCACTTTTCTTTCATTTTTTCTTTCCATCCTGGCAGCTTTCATTGTATCCCCGTTCCTTCAACTGTTCCTTACTTTAGGATTCGGATAGGGTTGGACCGAGGGGATTTTTTTTTATCCTTTAAACTTTCCATCGCTCCTGCCTACTCCTTTGTTCCATCTGTCTATCCTGTTACATTTTCCGTCTCTTTCCTTTAAACAAATTAAATTGGGATTTTTTTTTCTTTTTCATTTTCTCTCTCTCTCTCCCCCCCCCCCCCCCCCCCTCCTCCCGACTTATTCTTCTTCTTTCTTTTTGCCTCCTTTCAGTCAGTTGTACCACTACAACTAGCACCGGTACCACCACCACCACCACTACTACTACTACTACTACTACTATCACTGCTAAAACCACTATTACTACTGCTACCACATTATTATAATACTAAATATAATAATAATAATAATAATAATAATAATAATAATAATAATAATAATAATAATAATAATAATAATAATAATAATAATAATAATAATAATAATAATAATAATAATAATAATAATAATAATAATAATAATAATAATAATAATAATAATAATAATAATAATAATAATAATAATAATAATAATAATAATAATAATAATAATAATAATAATAATAATAATTCAATCCACTGTATGTTTTAGTCTGATTTATTCGTTTTCTTACTTTTCATCCGTTTTTCCTTCTTCTTTCACTCCTCTTCTCTGAGCAAAAAAAAAAAAAAAAAGAAACAGTTATTAATAATAATTATAACACCCACAAAAAAAAAAAATGTTCCTAATTCAGCACCTAAAAAATCGTAATTGGCTCCAATTCCCAAAAATGAGCCAAGCGCCATTGTTTACCGCGTCTATTTAAGCGTAATTAGCCGGGCTGGCCGTGCGCATTAAGTTACGAGAATGCTCAACGTTACATGCCCAAGGATTACATAAAACGCCACTTTGGGTTGTATTTACCAGAAATCAGCCTCAACAATTTTGCGGCAAACAGAACTATAGAAATGTACACTATATAGCATTTATTTCTCTTTTGCATCAATTAGTTATATACATTTTACGCCATTTCAATGGTGCGCATTGCATGGTCACCACGGAACACTTTGCGCTAATGAACGCAGCACTGTAATCCAAAGGGACAAAAATGCGTTTTGCGGTTTGTCAAGGGAAGCAATTTCATTGTCGATGCGATTTTCTCATGCCAGCGATACATTGAAGGGGAAGTAAAAATGTTTACACTGAAACAATAGTTCAGGAAATGAGTAATTAACGGGGGAATAACTCTGAATGCTTGACACATAACTCTCTCTTAATGAAGACAAATTTTCATCTCATGTTTCAAATTCCGCTCTCGGGGGCCTGTCCAGAAAAAAAAAAAAAATTATGCAGACGACGACCCTACGGAAATCCAACGTAGGATTGACGTAACAATTGTTCATAGGAATGATCCGTTTCCTACCCAGATCCGCTGGTTACGACACCGTGCCGACGTCGATTTGATGGAGGGAAAACCGCACCTACGTTAAACCTACCCATTCCGACGGAAATCCGGTTTTGCATCTGCGTCGGTCTGTCTAAATCGTAAGTATGCTCCCCAGAACCCCCCATCCTTCATGCACGATGTTCGCAAACTGGGGACACGGCCCCCCGTTCACCTCACTCTCCTCCCCCCATCCGAGCGCAGATACTCCATGGACAGCCCCCCCCCCCCCCCCCCCCCGCGGCCATTCTCTACATGTAGATGTTTTCTCAGGAACTGTTTGCCCTGCACACTTTACACTTCATACAAAGGCAAGCACATGTACACGTCATCTAAAAGGCTGTTTCTCTATAAGTGCTAAATAGAACGCTAATGTTTTTGCAATCTAGGAATAGCTCATTTCACAAAACTTCGGCTAACCCCGAAGATCAACTGCACATGAAAAGTGTGTACAGAGTCCATAATTGTGCTTAATCGCCGAGTTGAAGAGTTCGAATGTCCCATGACGTAAATCTAAATATAGTAACCGTGCCATTCAATCCCGTTCCCTATTGATCGGGCGACAAGTTGGATGGTACCAAAACCACATTGAGTGTGAATGAGACCAAAGATACTAGAACTGATAAGATAAGACAGCTTGTGCTTTTAGCGTGCACAGATTTCGCACCGCCGCCTAGCGGCAAACGCGCACAAAGTCATGAAAAGTGCCGTATTTTACAAAGTCAAAGAGGGAAAATAATGAATTTTAATCACTGATCAGCTTTCGCTATAGGCCCTGATTGACGTCACTTACTGTGGAATTATAACCTCAGTCGCTGTATTTTTATTTGACGTCTTTATTTTAGGAGGTTCGCTGCCCTTGGCATTTACACCTCACTTTACTTGTTTTATTATTTCTTGTTCTGGCGGGGGGGGGGGGGGGGGGGGGGAGATGATATGGATAAATTTTATTCTATTAATTTCAATTTTGCCCGGGCAGCGGCCTTTCGGCCTGCTCTTTACGATTTCCAACTGCCAAGGTATCTTTAACGTGCGCAACGTGCACACGGGCCCTCCGAATTTTTTTCGTCCTTATCCGAGAAGACTAGGTACTCGATCCTACCCCCCAATAGGAAAAGGGACTTGAAAATATGAGAAAAATCCAATTTCCAAGAACTACTCGATCCTACCCCCCAATAGGACCAGGGACTTGAAAATATGAGAAAAATCCACTTTCCAACATGCCTGCACTGCCCGGGTTTAGAACCCGGGACCCTTGGCATGAGAGGCGAGCACCTTGCCTCTAGACCACCTTGTCCCCTCAGTCGCTGTGGGAAAACTCTGGCTATTTGTTCTTTTGTTTAATCGCACTGTCACAATTTTGTATCATAAATTTACTATAAGATGAAGCGTTCTTTTCATACTGTCCCATCAGTTACCAACTAAAGTGAAGGCAAGTGAATGGGGTCATCTTATTTTTTATTATTTGAAACACATTTTTATAATTTCTGTACCATTTTTCTGGAGGACTGATCAATTCATTTTGAAATAAATAGTTGGTTATTCATTTAGTGGCCTTTTCTTTCTTAAAAAGTATTGTCTGCACCAGTTACAATGGAATGTCCCAGTTTTTTTTGTTTTTTTTCAAATCGTCTACTGTGTTACGTCCGAGGTCAGAACAAGGCGACATTTTGGAACACTCTCACGTAGCCACTACGGAAGATCGGCTCGCCACAAGAGAGGGCGGCATGATCTCTCAGAATTGCAAAATTTGTCTTGGATCATTTTTTGCGCAAAAAGTAATTAAGACAAGTTTCTTGAAATGGCGGTGGATTTTAGGGCAAACTCATTACTGTAAAGCTTCTGAAAATTGATCGACAAATGTTTTAGCTTTATAGTTCTGTTTCTATAGTCAGATAAAACTCGACAATAATAGAAATGCATATTTAAATCTTTACATAAAAATAATAGTAAAAATAGAAATAATAACCAGTTAACCCTAGTAAGATTAATCTTGCAATTCTTTGTAGCAAGCCCAACCGCACGTCATCTAGATCTAGGTCATATTTAACAACGGTATTTGGGTTCCATGCAAAGCTTAAGAGAATATAATTATTGTCACAACAGCAGAATTCCTTGCAAAATACACAGATGTGATAGAGTGGATTCCCGAGAAGCAATGTGTATGGTGGGGTGAAGAAGGAAATTTCTGACGATACTTTTCGATATTATTCAATAAAAAATCGTCTTCGCAGCTGAGAAAGTCGTTCTATAGATCGAGTTTTGTACTAATTGGACGAGACCTCGTAATTAGTTGACAAGAATTAGGGCAGTACACAAAGATTCATAATTTTTGGCCACGTAATCACGAAGTTTTAAATGTTTACATGTTCACTCTCTGACTCCATCAGAGTATGACACCGCAAGACGAAATGATGCAAATTTCGGCACTACCCGATTCGAGAAAATCGTTAAAAGGCATCAGAGGATCAATTTGATCGAATTTGCGTTTTCAGTATTTTTTTAAAGTTTAACCTTTTTACTATTAATTTTCCAAATGACAATTCTGTTTGAGAAGTGTAAATGCTTTAAAATACTTTTGCTGAAAAGCTGAAACTTCAAAAGCATTTTTCTCAAAACTGTGGTTCTGTCACTTCCTGTCTCTGAGAGGCCATATCTTCTCTGCCAATTAAATTACAACAAATTTTTTTTTAACCAAATGAAAAAACTTTGAATAACCTATTTGGTGATGACAATATCTCAATACCACCCAACATTCAGAGAATACGGCAGTAAATACTGCATTTAAAAAACAAAGCGCTATACACGATCTTTTTTGCCACCCGCAGTTCGAAGCAGTTACAGTAGTGTTTCCTGACGTAGTGTGCTGTCTTTTGTTTTCCTAATGGATTGTTCTGACAGTGTGTGTGTGTGTGAGTAATGTTCTATTTGCTGGTGATGTTCGGTGAGCAATGTGCGTGTGTGCGGTATGCGTTAAAGACCTGTAGGTCTTACTAGTATAATTACTGTTGTACCACTACTGATGATGATAGCACTTCATTAAACTCAAATCCAAGCTCAAAGCGGTCTACATCCATTCTTCAACCCTCATTCGAATCACCAGTACTAACAACGTACTAAAACATATGATAACGGGTCACAAACAGATGTGGTTGTCTTTCATCATCACAAAGATGCGTTTAAAAAATGTTTCTTGAACATTTCAATATTTTGTAAAATCATATCTTAAGCTTTGATTCAGCGATTTTCTAAGGTCTTCTGGCCGCAGAAGGAAAATCACTATTCACCGCTCCTGATACCCTTTTTTAAATTCATAACTTATTGTCTCTCTTTCTTTCTTTCACTCTCTTTCTTTCCTCCTCTGTCTTTCTTTTTCTACCTCTCATTCTTCCTTCTTTCTCTCTCTTTTCTTCTTTTTTCCCCCCCTCAAACCCTCCTTTCTCTCTTTTTTCACCCTCCATTTCTCACACTCTCTCAATCTTTCTTTCTCTTTCCATCTTTTCCTCTCTCTGTTCTGCACTATATTTTCTTCTCTCTCTCTCCCTTCCTCTTCCCCCTATTCAATCTTTTTTTTCTTCTCATTTTCTCTCTCTGACTCTGTTTCCCATCTATTTTCTCATCCTTCTCTCTTTCCCTTTCTCCGTCTCTCCCTCTCAGTGAAAGTCAATGCCCCCTCTCGTCAAGAACAACAAAAGGTTAATTAAAGGGGGGACAACTCCTGAACTCTCGTCCCGGGTGCGGGCACAGATTGAATGAATTATCCCCCTTAACCGGGCTCTCCTCAAGAGGGGAGTGCGGGTGGAGGAGAGAAATTGAGGATAAGAAACCCGATCTGTTCCGAATGAAACTTAGTCGGATCTGACAGCAGTTCTTGAAATTAAGAGGCCTCTGTACGTGGGGGTGCGAGTGTGTGTCTGTTGGTTTGTCCGTGAGTGTGAAGTAACTACAGGTGTGTGTGTGGGGAGGGGGGATTGTGGGTGTGAGGGCATATATGTGTCTGTGTGTTATGATGTATCTGTGTGTGCGAAAATGTATAGGTGTGTGTGTGTGTATGTGTTAGTGTTTGGGAGGAGAGAGAGAAGGAAAGAGAAGGGAGAGAGAGAGAAAGAGAAAGAGAGCAGAGAGAGAGAGAGAGGAGAGAGAGGGGGGGAGAGAGAGAAGAGACAGAGAGGGAGGGAGGGAGAGAGAGAGATGGTGTGAGAGAAAGAAAGAGAGAGAGGGAGTGAGAGACAGAGAGGAGAGAGAGAGAGGACAGAGAGAGAGAGGAGAGAGACAGAGAAACAGAGAGAAAGACAGAGAGAGCCAGAGAGACACAGAGAAAGAGACAGAGACAGAGAGAGGGGAGGGAGAGGGGAGAGAGACACAGAGAGAGACACACACAGAGACGGGCAGAGAGAGAGACAGAGAGAGAGAGCGAGAGAGAGACACAGAGACAGACAGAGAGAGAGACAGAGAGAGAGAGCGAGAGAGAGACACAGAGACAGACAGAGAGAGAGAGAGAGAGGGAGAGAGAGAGAGAGAGAGAGAGAGAGAGAGCTATTAAGATAGAAAGGAAGACAGAGAGGTAGCGTAAGACATCCAGAGAATGACAAAAGGGGAAGAAGATAGGAAAGCGCATCCATCAAACACTCGCAGGTAACACTAACGACAAATCAATGTTATTATTGGAGCGTAGTATAATTACAAAGACAAAAGAGAAAATAATGAGTTATAATGTAAAATACCGCGCTTCCCTAACAACGGACAAGAGAAATTAACTCTCAAACACTGGAGGATCAAAGGGAGTGAAGAAATGAGAAAGGGGAGATAAGTAATGCACAACTTGAAGAGCTCACGGAAACTTGGCGACAATGAACGAGGACCGCTGGTCAGGGGAAGCGTGAAATTTTATGCATACCAATGAGGTCTTCTCTGGGAGTTCATTATTGGCCCGTGGTCATTGAGATTTGGACAAAGTGGAGAGGTGGTGGGTGGGGCTAGGGCAAGAGGGCCGGGGTATGTGGAAATGGACTTGTTGGGGGTGGGGGTTGGGGAATCGATGTCGCAAAATGAATGCTGCCGTGCAAAGGCAGAGCCACGTAACTGAGAGCATGGTTTTATTATCTCTATGAACTTGTCTCACACTTTATTCTTTCACTAGCCGACCGGCCCAAGATATAATTATCTTGCAAATTTTCCATGTACTAAGCGCAACCAACAGAGACGCATGCGCTGGCTCGGCCATGTCGTGCGCATGGACGACGGACGGATCCCCAAAGACCTCCTCCACGGAGAACTCGCGCAGGGAAAACGCCCCACAGGTAGACCACAGCTGCGATTCAAAGACGTTTGCAAGAGGGACCTAAAAGCTTTGAACATCGACCAGAACAACTGGGAAGCAACAGCCCTCGAACGGTCAGCCCGGAGACAGACTGTGCAGAAAGGTCTCTCCAACTTCGAAGAGACATTTGCTCAGTAACACGAGGCAAAGAGGAAAGGAAGAAAAGCTGCAGCCCAGGCAGACAGATCAGCCTCAGACTTCATCTGTGCCCTCTGCCATAGAGACTGCCATTCCCGCATCGGACTGGACAGCCACACCAGACGCTGTACCAGGAAAAATACAGAGCGTAACCCGATAGTCTTCCGAGACTGAAGGATGCCTACTGTACTGTAATAAGCGCAACCGTAAAGATCTATGCTACATTTAAAACAGCATTTGGATTCCACGCTATGACTAATAGAACTTACCATTACACCACAGTTTCGCACAGAATTATTTTATTTAATTATCCGTTTTATGAAGGGTTTCGTTTCTTGGCGCGGAACCAAACTTCCGCGTTCACTCGGCGCGTCAAACTGGTATCATTCTTCCGGTGCACTCAAAATGGTGAATTAAAATAGAATGACCGAAAAAAATATATTTTGATAAATTCGGTGACAGGAGTTTTCGTATGTTTCATGTGACAAAAACCTGGCTATGTAGATACTGTGGACGTCTGTCAAATTTGAAGCGTGTGGGCTGAGTATTAACGGGGGAGTAGGCTGACAGCCTCCAAAGTCCACTTTAATAACAATAGATGCCAAAGGCAGACAGATGATAGTGTGGCAAAACAGCATAAAACTATTTTGTATGCATCTGTATGACAAGTTTTTGTGTGTTTATCTCAAAACTATGAAATGAGCACCTACGTCGTTCTGTCTTTGCACAGCAGAATGGTTTTTCAAGTTTTGAGTCATGAGACGTTTTGTGTGACGATTGTGAAAGGGGGCGGGAGATGGGGAAGGATAGAAAGAGGGGTGAAGCAAGAAAGTGTTGTACAATTTAATGGAAGATTCTCAAGCTTTCAGCTCCTTCAGATGTTCTCAAAAGAAAAAAAACAACAAAAACTAGAACTAATGTCTGAAACCTTTCCAGACCGGCCACTTTAATTCATTCGTCCATCTTTCTATCCATTCATTGTATTCGTTTCTCCCTCCACTCATTCACAATCTGTCCATCTTTACATCTTTACCTCCACAAGTCTTTCTCTCTATCCATCTGATGATAAATCCACCCGGAACTTTCTGAGAATGACCCAACGCAGTCACCTCAACATCTAAACCCACCAAAGCCTTTGGTGTAGATCCTTCTCAGTCTGAAGTGGCGTCTTTTGAAAATTTCTTTGATATATTAATTGGTCGATAAGATTTCTTTCAAGTCAAGCGTTGTACCCGAGACACAGGATTTCAGTGCGTCATTATTCCGTCCGCCGACTTGCGCGGGTATCATCCATGCCAACAATGCAACACTTTTGCACCATACCCCTTCATAATTGGACGAAAAAGAGTAGTACTCATGGTATTTATACGCGCGCAGTCCGTGGACCTATACTGGGAGAAGGAATGGTTCTTTCGGTATTCTTTGTCTCGGGTTGGACTTTGCATCCAGCATTTCAATAACAAAATAAAGAAAAGGAAAGATGAAAACGTCAGAGAGCAGCCACTCTCATTTTATGGAAGGTTTTAAGATTTTTAAAAAAGAATGTGGTACAGAGTGTTAAGCTAAGCAGCTAAGTCAGACTTAGGCCAAACCAGAATGTACCTGTTAGGTCATTGCCCTATCCATGGTGCATCTATTAATGTAAAAATCATTCAAAAGTGCCAAGCCATTATCCTGGACATAAAACTTTGTAATGGCCTAACTCATTCATAGACGTAGGCCATTTTGGTTCTGGGGTTGTTTCAGCCCACGTGGATGATGGCCACTTTTACCTAGAGTCATTTTGACCTAAGTCTGACTGCATTGCAAAAGAACTTAAATGAGTTTTTTTGCTATTTTCTCAGAAGTGCAAAAAATGACTTAGGCCAAAAGGGGAATATCTGCTGTAATAATTATTGATCAGTCTCTCGTTAGGTACTGTGGTTGGCTTCAATGTGGCTATCTCGGATCACTTACTTTTGCAGGTTAAAATAAAGATCTTAGTCTGTCTGTCAATCCCTCCATCAATCTCTCTGCCTCTCTGTCCATCCATCCGTCCGACCGTCTATCCATCCGTTCTGAATCCACATATCCACCCACCCATCCATCTCTCTCTCCTTCTCTGTCTCTCTCTCTTTCTCTCTGTCTCTCTCTCTTTCTCTCTGTCTCTATCCATAAAAAAATACAAGCAGGAATCCCGAGCTGCAAAAATCTCAGAACCCCTGCACCAGAGAAAACTTCAGAAACGGGAGGATAGACGGATGAAACAGTGAAAGAATGATAGTAGAAATGAGAAGGCATGCAGTTTGTTAAGGGGATAATGTACTTTCTCTCTCTCCCTAGGTGAAAAACAGTGGCAGATACTGACTAGCAGTTAGGCACATCAGTTTTTGCACGGATATTATTATTGCATAAGACTGTAAGTTGACTGAACCATGTTGACATAGAACGGTGTCAGAGTTGAAAGATACGTACTAGAAAATAGATAGATAGACAGACAGATAGATAGATAGATAGATAGATAGATAGATAGATAGATAGATAGATAGATAGATAGATCTATAGATAGATAGATAGATAGATAGATAGATAGACAGACAGACAGACAGACAGACAGACAGACAGACAGACAGACAGGCAGACAGACAGACAGACAGACAGATAGATATACAGACAGACAGACAGACAGACAGACAGACAGACAGACAGACAGACAGACAGACAGACAGACAGACAGACAGACCGATCGATCGATCGATCGATCGATCGATAGATAGATAGATAGATAGATAGATAGATAGATAGATAGATAGATAGATAGATAGATAGATAGACATATGGGTACATACATGATACACGGTTACAGAAATATAGATATACTTATTGTTATGCATTGATATGAATACAGACAGACATATGGACATATAAACAGACAGACCGACATATTGACCTATCCAAAAAACATTATCACGAAACTCATAACAACAGCAATGATATCAACCATCACATTGATATAAAACAACAACTACAACAACAACACCTAACTCACTTCGTGCATGAAGCGACGCATCCTGCAAAATGGACCCATAATTTGTTTTCGGATCATGCTCGTCGAAGTCCCGGTTGAACGGTTTATAAGGCAAGTACTTGGTAGAGTCTTGAAAGATAGCCTCAGCAGAGAAATAGCAGTTACGCCTTTCTGAGTTTGGACCTTTTTTGTCGTTGTATATGATGGCGATGTGTTTCCAGTTGAACTTGGCAAACATTATAAAGACGAACTGGGAGCCTTTTGCAA
This sequence comes from Onchidella celtica, assembly GCA_963931925.1. Taxonomy (NCBI): domain Eukaryota; kingdom Metazoa; phylum Mollusca; class Gastropoda; order Systellommatophora; family Onchidiidae; genus Onchidella; species Onchidella celtica. The sequence continues at coordinate 7,671,490 of OZ007584.1, read as the reverse complement.
TAGGGCCCTGTGGGAGGTACGATAATGGTGGTGAGGATGTTGGTTGGCCCTTCATCGTCATCAAGATTATAATCATTACCAAAATCATCATCATCATCATCATCGTCACAGCCATCATCATCACTATCATCAGGATAATCGCCTCCGCCGTCGTGGTGTCCTCTTCCTCATTATCGTCGTCATCTTCCTCCTCCTCCTCATCATCACCGACAACATCACCTTCATCATCAACATCATCATCGATCATCATCACACCCATAACCATACTACAACAACTCACAGTTTTACCACAAATGAAAAGATTAACCAAGGACTGGAATTGAGATTAAAAAAAAATAATTTAAAAAATCAGGTATTGTGTGACTCTGGAAATTTAAACGTTTGTGATATATTTTTTTTCCATTATAAATAATTATATCCTTCATAAGGTACACACCTGTGTGTTTCACTTGACATCATCAGAACTTGTGCTCCTATGAAATGTTTTGTTCTCGTACGACTTTCAATTCATCCATTTTGGATTAGTCGGAAGTTCTAAAACCTTACTGCTTCGTTCTCCCAGAAGTTTCAAGAAAATTCTTTTTTTTTTTTTTTCATCACACCTAGCTAATCTTTGTGAGTGAGCATGTTCAGCTGCCGTGCCAAGAAAGAAATTTTAGGAAGTCCGCATGCTCAGCTGCCGTGCACTAGTGAAAGCAGGTTGGGGGAGGGGGGGGGGGATGCTGGGATGTCGTATGTTCAACATTACAAGTTTGGGTGGAATAAGTGTAAGAGATCTGTTGGCTTTTCTTCACCAACGACGACAACAACAACAAGAGAATGTTGCTAGGGGGGCCTGATCAAATTACAAAGCCAATTAGAGAAAATACTGAGTTGTGTTCACTGTCCATCAATGGCTAATAATGTAAAATACCACTCGCCCCTGGCAACAGCCACAACAACAACGTAACTATCTCCTTACCTGAACTCTGGTCAACAGCTTGTATTCATTCTTGTCCTCGAAGGCTGACACCACTGCACCGGCAGTCAAAATGGGAATTCCCCAATAATATGAAAACCTCGCTACCGGCGCGCATGCGTACGCACACGCAGGCCCCAGAAACACATGCGCAGTCTTGTTGATATACATGTTAATGGCCTCTAGAGGAGCCATTGTTTCGGAGCACAGCGTATCTGCTACTTTCAATTTGAATTCATATCCAGGTAAGATCGTCGACGAATTCTGCACGTGTTCAACTGCTATCTGTATCGCTGGGAGAGTCGCTGGTAACGCCCATAAGAAATTCCCCTTTTCCGGTAATAGAACACCAACTTTGATGACGTGGGAGGGCGTGTGGGCTATTTTTGAATCAATGCACACTTTGGTGCGCACGCCTGCGCACCAGATGTTCATCCCCGCCAAAATGAACGTAATCACGACGTAACCACGCCTGTTCATCGTCCACATTGTCAAAGGGTTACCAAAAACACCGGTTCATCGTAAAATATTCATGGCTTTGAAAAGGTTAAACGTCACATAGGACTCCGTAGTCTCAGAGTGAGTCAAATGCCTATTCACAAGTCAAAGGGTTAACGAAACACCGATTCATATTAACACGTTCATCGTGATGGAAAAGTCAAAACTCACATAGAAATCTTTGGAAACAACTCATTATGATTGATAATATATGCCTATTTATAACCATTTCAGCGCCAACAATGTCTAATAAAACACGATATTGGTTAAAAAGACCCATTTTTAACTCTTCATGAACAGATTCTTCCCACTGCACAGACAACAATTCAAACCAAAACCAACTTTCCGATGACAGTAAAGCTGTGTTTTCATATGTACAGAAACAGAAACGGCAAACGGAATGGTAAAATAACTCGTCAAGTAGTGAAACAGAAAGGATGTTTTAATTTCATATGGACGGAAACGCCAACGGCAGCGGAGAAAGTTAAAAAAAAAAAAAGCCTCCTTAAGCAGTGAAATAGAAGGACTATTTTAATGTCATGTATATACGGAAACCGAAACGGCAAAGAAAAAGGTAGAAAAATCCATTAAGTAGTAAAAAGAAAAAGTGTTTCCATGTGTACGGAAATGGCTTGAAAACATTCTCTCTATTATTTTCAACATTTGAAGGGTTTTGATATTTCCATTGTCTTTTCCGTTTCCGTACACATGGACATACGGCTTAAGAGAACAAATTACATGATTATGTGAAAATGACCTAAGTTCAGAGGAATTCACTAAACCTGAGACTTTAACTCCACCAAGAGCCGCATGACAAACTATCGCAACTCTACTTTCCTCCAAAAACTGAGATATTCGGCATGATTGTAGTCCTTGGGAGCTGGCAGATTGTTTTGTAAGGTGGGGGTGAAATTCTGAAAACTAAAGGTTAGATATCGTAACTCGTAAGACTGACATTATAGAAAGTCATTCAGTTTATTCGTTTCTCCTGAAAATTTTGTATAAATGGGGTTACGATAGTCTATTTTGTGGCTGTCGATTTCAGAAGACAAGAAACTAATGAGAAAATGATAGGCAGATCCAAAAATACCGGCGATGCCACTTTTTGTTGTCAGATCTTTAGTTACATTACAGGAATTGTCATGATTCAGATGTTGTTAAAACTCACGCAGAGAGTGAGTTGTTGTTGTTTTACCAGGGCCATGAGAAATTGGCTGGTGGCCTTGAACGGCCCTCGCGAATTATAGTTGGTGAGTAAATAAATGTAAAGTTAAACTGTTAGATGCACGCTTGTCGGTTTTAATGTTCGTGATTAATAAGTAATGGAGTAGGGGTGAAACAAGGTGGGGCTAGTTGACATTGTTAAGTATGACTAGACAAGTTTTTGCACGTTAACTGGCTGGTAGAATAGTGCAGACGTATTACTACAATTAAAATGGTGGGAGGTTTCGACCTATGAGATAGCTGAACTAATTGGGCCAGCGGACTAGCACGCTGGGTAGTTAGATAGTATAAAACATCGTGTAACGTTCAGATTTGGGGAATACAGACGAGCAGAAGCATCGTGTCGTGAAGTACCTCCGGTTGACCAGTACCTGAACTGTGTGCTTTGAAGACAAGAAGTCCTTGCTAACGGACTGACTGAGCTCTAGAAAGAAAGGTCTGAGTGGGCTGACCTTTGAAAGCCCACGCTGCGCTATATTGATGTTCGCGCCTACCAGTAGGCGTGACCAATGGTACTATATCTTATTTATTCAAGCATAATAGAGATCGGAGATAGAGAGAGAACTACAGCCTCATAGGAAGACTAAGGAAACCCCAGCTGGCACTCGACCACGAGTGTCCTGTATCATAGATCTATTGCCATAGTATGATTAGAATAATATAGCACATTGTTGATGAATTGAATAGTGATTGTGCATAAAATATAGTCTTTTGGCAACTGCTTAAATTACCTACAAGCCGAAGAGTGCTTCTGTAGGCTTTGACGTACTGGGCTCTCCTAACATTTAAGCCCATATGATTTATGGAGAGTTTGCCTGGCGACTGGCCAGTGGCGACTCAACTGTCACTTTAAATTGATATCTAGTTTCGTATAATATACCTATTTGCTATTGATTGCAGTACCTCCATAGTTACATGAATATCATTGGTTAAGTTATTAATTAGAGTTTTTTTTTGGTTTGGATATATACCCCTATTGTCTTTTGTTTTGTTATTAATATTTATGTAAACTATGGCCTGACCGGCCTGACATATATACGCTCTAGTTATTTAATACTTTTCTTGTGTGGTTGTGTCCGAGTGTGAGTTAGCTGCCTCTCGTGCAGTCGTAACATCCCCAAGACCCTAACTCTGCTCGTGACAGGAATAGTAGGTGATGAAATCGCCCATACCATACTAAGTACCATAAATGTTGCCTAGTAGAGAAGGCAGAGAGAGAGAGAGAGAGAAATAGACAGATAGAGAGAGAGAGAGAGAGAGAGAAACGTGAAGGTACTTTTCATCCTCATTAACTCATTCGCTACAGTAAGCCGAATATTCGGCTCATGGATTTGGATTTTTGCTTCGCTACGGAAAGCCGAACATTCGGCTCGAGTGGACACAGATTGTCCAACAGTAATATCAAAGCAAATCCTGTAAAATATCGAATCCTATTCCGGTTCATTGATTTTCCTTTACTTCATAATACAAGATGTATGATCTTGTGTTTACATTGATTGAAAAAAAAACCACAACATCTTTGAACTGCGTCTAAATTTCAGACTGGACAGTGTTGAGAGTTCCCGTCCACCCCCACACAAGTTACATAGGGAATGGGTTAAATCAGTGGGTGAATGTGACGAAATCGGGCTTACGGTGAAATTTTACGTTTCTTTAAACAATCAATTAATTTTTTATTTCTGTGACGATTTCAGGGAAACTGTTTTAACTGGATGCAGAAAAATGGTTAATCTTTCATTTTCCAGGCAAATCTCAGCTCGTTTAGAAAATGTTTGGCCATTTTTGGAGTTGTTTCCTCAGGAATTTGGTCTTTTATAATTATTTAGCCCGACCTCGCCAGATCCATTGACTGTCAAAGCCCCGGTATCTCCCGGTGTAAAGTCGACGCGGTGCAAGGGACACAATCGTGTAATTACAAAACTTTGAAAATGAAATCGGCGGTTGTCTTCCCTTGGGTACTTGCTGTGTGGGGGCCGGTGGGAGAGAAGTCGTTCTAGAAATGTTAATGTTTATTGGAATTTGGCGGATTGGAAAAAGAAAATAATTCATGAAGAGAATAGTTCCATATCTTATTTGCCTTTTTTCTTTAGTTCATTCCTTCCTTTTATCTGCTTTCTTTCTTTTCTTTCATTCCTTCTCCATACTTCCTTCCTTTTTTCTTTATTCTTCTTCTTCCTTTATACCTTGCTTTCTTTCTTTCTTTGTCTCTTTCTTTCTTTCCTTCTTTCCTTTTCATTCTTTCCTTCTTTCTATGGTTCTTTCTCTCTCTCTCTCTCTCTTTCTTTTTCCTGTTTTGCTGGCCCTATCATACACAATTACAATGAAACATAATTATTTGACTGGAGAGACAACACCCACGACCATTTTACTTAAAATATGCACATAATCTTAGATTTATTCTTAATTATATAGATTAATCAATATTTGGAATATAGTCAGACAGACAGACAGATCGACAGACAGGCATGCAGGCAGAAAGCAAAGTAGACAGACAGACAGGCAGGCAGATAGACAGACAGGCAGACAGACAGACAGGTAGGCAGACAGACAGACAGGCACATAGACAGACAGACAGACAAACAAATAGTGAGGCAGATTACAGACAGGCACACAGACAAATAGTCAGGCAGACAGACAGACAGGCAGATAGACAAACAGACAACAGGCAGACAGAGAGACGGACAGGAAGTCAGATGAGTGGCAGACAAACAGACAGACAAATGGCACTCAGACAAAAAGTCAAACTGAGAACCAAACAAGCAGAAAGGGAGACAGCCAATCAGACAGACAGACAGACAGAGGCATGGATGAATAGACAGACATATAATTTTTCTTTGAATGCAAGGACAGATGATTAACACTCATCATTATTCGTAGGCTTATATAGTTACAGTTTCATAGCGGTATCTAAGACATGTGTAAATAGAGCGTAGTGACACTGCAACGCAACGCAAAAACAACACTTTCCTTTACTGTTAATATTCAGACTGTGTGTCTATCCGTCCGCCTGTCTGTCTGTTTGTCTCTCTGTCTGTCTGCCCATCTGTCTATCCGTCTGTCTGTCTATATCTGTCTGTATGGAAAACACCACTTTCGCTTATAGTTAATATTTTATTGTCTGTCTGTATGTCTGTTTATCTGCCTGACTATTTGTCTGTCTGTCTCTCAACAAAAACATCACTTTGGTTTACTGTTAATAGTTTCACTGTCTATCGATCTGTCTGTCTATCTGTCTATCTGCCCGCCCGTCTGTCAATCTCTCAGCAAAAAAAACATCGCTTTCGTTTTACTGTGTGTTTGCCTCTCTGTCTGTTATTATTTTTACTACCTCTCCTTCTGTCTATTCTGTCTGTCCGTCCGTCCGAGACCAATCAGTCTCGCCAGTGTGCCAGGTCCAGCTTAGTTCCACAATCCAACATCTCGCACTTTAAACAGAGACGAAACACTATTGAGTCAATGCGTCATCCGCCCTCACAGTTTCCAGAAAACATCCGCAATCAAGCACGACGCTCAATGACACTTTTAGATTCTAAATTTAGAAAAGCTGCCGACATTTCCAAACAATTCAAGTCCCCAAAATACGGGAAATCCCGGCCATT
>OZ007584.1:7630211-7660211 GCA_963931925.1 Onchidella celtica | reverse complement strand
CATTAACGGTTTCTCAGCTATGTATTGTATCGGCGTTTATGTTATTTGTTTCTCCAGAAATCTCGGGCTCATGGATATATTTTTTTCATTTAGTTCATCTTCTTATCTTTCTGTTATATATTTCTTCTTCCTTCTGTCTTTCTCCGTTCTTTTATTAGTTATATTTTCTGCCGTCCGTCTGGTTTTGATTTTTCATTCTTTCTTTCCATCATTATGTTCCTCTTCTCCATTCTGTCTTTCTTTGTTTACTTTATATATTTTATTATTTTCTTCGGTACTTTCAGTTTTACCATATAAATTTATTTACTCATTTTATTTATTCATTATTTCATTTTTCATTCCTTCATTCATTCATTCATTCCTTTTTCTTTCCAAGATTAAATCTCTTATTTTGTTCTGTCTTTCTCCATTTATTTGACATGATTCATTAAGGTATTATCTACGTTGGATTGACGTAATGATTCTGACTGGGTTACTAAATGTCCATGATAAGATCCTACCACCTTGTAAAAGATTTACGTAAGATTGGTAAAATTACCATACGGGCGGATTTCCTACTTCAAACCGACGTCAGTACGATACCGTAACCAGCGGACCTGCCTAGGAACAATGTCATTTCTACATGCAAACTTGACGACATTCTTACATATGGGAATTCCGTAGGATCGCCAGCTGGGACATACTTTACATACGGCCCTTAAGAAATGTACACCAATTCCTATTTGAGATTGTCTCCAATCGACCATCTACAAAATGGACAATATCAGTCGCATTGTTACATTTTTCTTATCAGTCCACACAAAACATCCTTTGTTCACGGCTAAGATACGGATTTCTTCCTCAATACAACGCGCCTTCGGTTTCAAACGAACGCCTATTGTGCTGTCCAAACTCACAACAATGCGTTGGCTTTTTGTAAATAAAGTCTGGTAAAAACCCACTTCTTGAAATGAATGTATTATATAACTAAGAATCGAAATTTCCCGGAATTATATTATAAAAGAGAGCCATATGAGTTGCCCAAAATGGCGCATAGAAATGTTTCTGAGCGCGTACTTTTAAGCGCGTATAAAAGATTGGGTTTAGGAACTTGCGATTATCGGAATACAGAAAGAGTCTGGATATTGTCAAAGTAGATCTAGTTGCTGATGTCTGTTTTTTATTTCCGGCCAGATGGAAAAGAGGGCGAGAGGAAGGACAGATGGGGAAGAGAAACGATGGAGAAAGAGATACAGATAAAGGGATTGGAGATGGAGAGACGGGGAGAGGATACGAGAGGGAGAGGGTAAAGAAGGATTGGGAGATGGAGGTACAGAGAGAGAGGAAGAAGAATATTAAGATAGAGGATAGATAATATAGGGAAGGGGTGAGATTGGGAGATGGAGGTACAGAGAGAGAGGAAGAAGAATATTAAGATAGAGGATAGATAATATAGGGAAAGGGTGAGATTGGGAGATGGAGGTACAGAGAGAGAGGAGGGAAAATAGGAAAGCGGATAGATACTATTGAGAGGGAAGGGGTAAGATTGGGAGAGAGGGAGGTACAGAGAGAGGAAAGGGGTAAGATTGGGAGAGAGGGAGGTACAGAGAGAGGAAAGGGGTAAGATTGGGAGAGAGGGAGGTACAGAGAGAGGAAAGGGGTAAGATTGGGAGAGAGGGAGGTACAGAGAGAGGAAAGGGGTAAGATTGGGAGAGAGGGAGGTACAGAGAGAGGGAAGGGGTAAGATTGGGAGAGAGGGAGGTACAGAGAGAGGGAAGGGGTAAGATTGGGAGAGAGGGAGGTACAGAGAGAGGGAAGGGGAGAGAGAGAGAGAGAGAGAGAGAGAGAGAGAGAGAGAGAGGGAGAGAGAGATAAGGGAGGGGAAGTGAGAGGGAAGGAGAGATTCGGAGTGGAAAATCAGAGGGAGGGAGAGATTCGGAGTGGGAAGTGCAGGGGCAAGAGAGAGGGGAAGGGAGAGAGATATAGAATGGTACAGAGAGATCGAAGAGAGGCTGAGTTACGGGGTGGGGGTCAGCAGAGAGAGGGACAACGAAATCAGGTTTATAATAAACAGATCTCTCCCTCCTCACACCCACCCCCACGCTCCAAAACAAATCTCCCTCCCCCGCCCACATTTTCTGAGACAAAAAAAAAACAACAAAAACATTGAGATAACAAAAAAAGTGTAAAACTAAGTTCTTGGCACTTGAGCGGTTTTGTGATAGGACCGGCGTTAACGGAAGAATAAACAAACACAGAACGTTCGATAATCTCGTAAAAAAAAAGGTAAGTCGCGAGAAGCAACTTGTGAATATTCATAAACATGGCAGCTTTAGCAAAGCCTTTTATATTCCTGGGTGCAAATCGTTTAGAAGGTTTCCGGTTTATTGGCTGTTGTAAGATGAAATAGCTGCTCTCTCCCTCCCCCCCCCCCCCACCCCCACCCGGGCCAACCCGCAAAAAAAAAAAATTGTTACAAACCCTCCGTAAGAAATAGCAAGCAAACGTCACAATGCACAAAGCTTTCGATCGATCAGGACAGATGGATGAATGGATGTATGGATGGATGAATGGATGAATAGATAAATAGATGGATAGATAGATAGACAGACAGACAGACAGACAGATAGATAGAAAAATAGACAGGTGGGTAGGTAGGTAAGTCAATAAATACCTTTTTAAATAGATGTAAAGACAGACAATCAGATAGATAGATAGATAGATAGATAGATAGATAGATAGATAGATAGATAGATAGATAGATAGATAGATAGATAGATAGATAGATAGATAGATAGATAGATAGATAGACCTCGCATACAAGCCTACCATTATATAACACTAGTCTGAATCTGGTACACAGTACAGTAACGGACCGACGGGCCGTTTGGATTCAGAAAAGGCAGTGGCTACGTTTACGGCAGATTACGCTCATATCCCAACAGAAAAAAACAAAGAAAGAAAGCGCTGCTGTACGAACGGGAGTAAAGCCGAACAAAGAAAAATGATGAGTTGTATTCACCGGCTGCCGTAACCGTAGCCACTGCCTTCAGAAAAACACAGTAAATTCTAAGATACATATATTGACAACACAATTATAGCATGGAATTAAAAAAAAAAAAATCCATTGGCACAACAAACAAAGAAAACTACAAAGGGATACCCCCACTTTGATCTGTTTCGTCTCTAACCAATGAAAACTGTATATCTCTCACTACAGAGGCAGCGGCAATTTACGACGTCATATAAATTCCCGCGAAAGCCTCAATCGTTTTCCTTTTTACATACTCCCTGGGGAGAATTGGAATTATATAATAGGCTGAGATAAGAGAACTGTCTACAAAGTTCGACATGGCTATATCATTGTAGGGGGAGGACTTGATATGGTAAGTTGTTTGTCGAATGAAATGTAAGTTATAACAGTAGAATGATAGGTGAGGGATAATGAGTCACAGATGGAGAGAGCGATGGGTGCATGATGAATATGTTATGTAGATCGGTGGTTGGATGGACCGGTGAGTTGATGAATGGAAGCAGGGGCAGATGGATAGATGGATGTACGGTTGGTAGGTGGCTCGATTAGTGGATGTATATAAGGATAGACAAAGAGGTAGGTGGGTGGAGGGGTGGAAAGCTGGATGGATGGATGGATGAATAAATGGACGGGTGATGGGTGGCTGGGTAGATAGGTGGATGAATGGATGAATGGATGGATAGATGGATGGATGGATGGATGGGTAAATAGATGGATGGATGGATTGACGGATTTATGGATAGATGGATGGATGAATAAATCGATGGTTGGATGGATGGATGGGTACGTGGGTGGATGTATGTATGGATGTATGAATAAATGGATGGGTAGATGGATGGAAAGACGGATGGATGGATAGATGAATGGTTGGATGAATAAATGGATGGGTGGATGGATGGATGGACAGATGGGTGGACAGATGGATAGATAGATATAGATGGATGAGCAAATGGATGGACAATAGATGGATGGATGGTACGAGGGCCTAATGTATTGACTGTAACACATTCTTTCCAATGTATCAACTTTTCATTTTATACATTTCATTATCAACTCCAGAAACACAAACAAAACATCGTTGAAAAAACAACAACAAAAAACAATCAATAATTGCTGTGAACGGCGTGGGAATTTAAAACGTGACATTCGCTATATTTCCCACATCACTCAAAATGCCAAAAAACCAGATTGGATTTTTTAGCAAGCTATTTGAGAGAATTCTTTGATTCAATTTAAGCTTGGCAGATTCCGATCCGATAAACGACCTTTCAAACTGACAGACGTAACGGCCAGGGGGTCTAGGCAGAGCTTGTGTTTGAACAGATTAAAAATGACAAAAACTTCCTGATGTGTTTAGCAGGCCGTGCCCAGGTGTTCATTGTTCAAAAGTTTAACATTCATCGTTTAGAACTCGGTGATTTGAAAAGGTTCCCCTGTCGATGACACAAAGGTAGGGTGTGATCAAAGCAGAACGGTCTAGATTGGCGGGTAGAAATGAATTGCAAATAACCAGTCAGATTCATTTAAAAAAAAAAAAATTTGTTCAAGCAGTATGGGCACTGGTTTATCCATTAGCCAATCGATTCATCCATCCAACCTTGCATTATTCTATCCATCTATCTATCTATCTCTCTCACTATCTATCTATCTATCTATCTATCTATCTATCTATCTATTTTTTATCTATCTATCTATCTATCTATCTATCTATCTATCTATCTATCTATCTATCTATCTATCTATCTATCTATCTATCTATCTATCTATCTATCTATCTATCTATCTATCTATCTATCTATCTATCTCTCTCTCTCACTATCTATCTATCTATCTATCTATCTATCTATCTATCTATCTATCTATCTATCTATCTCTCTCACTATCTATCTATCTATCTATCTATCTATCTATCTATCTATCTATCTATCTATCTATCTCTCTCACTATCTATCTATCTATCTATCTATCTATCTATCTATCTATCTATCTATCTATCTATCTATCTATCTATCTCTCTCACTATCTATCTATCTATCTATCTATCTATCTATCTATCTATCTATCTATCTATCTATCTATCTATCTATCTATCTATATATCTATCTATCTATCTATCTATCTCTCTCACTATCTATCTATCTATCTATCTATCTATCTATCTATCTATCTATCTATATATCTATCTATCTATCTATCTATCTATCTATCTATCTATCTATCTATCTATCTCTCTATCTATCTATCTATCTATCTATCTATCTATCTATCTATCTCTCTCACTATCTATCTATCTATCTATCTATCTATCTATCTATCTATCTATCTATCTATCTATCTATCTATCTATCTATCTACATGTACCTAGTTACCTATCTACGTACCTACCTACTTACCTACGTACTTACTTCCGCACCCACCCACCCACCCACTCATCCATCTCTCTTCCGCTCTTTTCCTAAATCACTGAAAAAACGACCCGCCAAAGTCACAGTGTATATTTAAGACCAAGAAGACCTCACACACTCATTGCTTGAACACCCCTGACACTCACTCGCTGCTACACGAGAGACCGACCGGGAGGTTGAGACAATACTTTGAGTATTTGCTAACGAGGTTAGAGCCTCTCGCGACATCTTGAGACGGTCAACTCGAATCGAATCCACGTTTTTTGCCCTCTTGTAGGTTCTTAGTCAGTCTTGGGCCCTGATGAGGTCATGGAAGAGGGAGGTAACTCTAAATGTGTTTTGGTTTTTTATTTCTTCGGTTTTTTTTTTGGAACCTGGTGATGGGGAAAGATGAGTTTTTCGAAGAGGGATCGATATAAATGAAGGAGAGTGTGGGAGAGGTTAGAGAAGAATGAAACAGGTGTTGTATGGAAGATGGATGTTCGAATGAATGAATATACAGACAGGAGGATGGATGTATAGATGGATGGATAGATGTATGTATGGATGAATGGATGGATGGATGGATGAATGGGTGGATGAATGGGTAGACGAATGGATGGATGAATGTATGGATGGGTGAATGTATGGATGAATGAATGAATGGATGGATGGATGGATTGATGTATGGATGTATGGATGAATGAATGGATGGATGAATGGATGGATGGATGGATGGATGGATGAATGAATGGATGGGTGGATGAATGGGTGGATGGGTGGATGGATGGATAGATGTTTGGATGGATGGATGGATGGTCATGGATGAACGGATGGATGGATGAACGGATAGATGGACGCATGGACAGGTGGATGGATCAATAGATTGTAGCACAGACTGATGGACAGATGGATGAATTCCCAGACAGATAGATAGATGGATGAATGATAAATGGTGGACGGATGGAGAGACAGATGAATAGACGGACGGACTGATAGATTAATGAGTGGATTAATGGATGGATACATGGTATTACGAATACTAGATTGAGCAAATCACAGTTATTGTAATGAATGGATCGTGGAGGAAAGCTGCCGAACGTATGAATGGATGGATGTCTGTCTATCAGTCTGTCTGTCTGCCTGTTATTTTGCCTATCTATCCCAATATTATCCCCCCCCCCCTAAACCCCACCGTAACCAAACACATACTCACTTTTCAAGGCCTTTACCAGTTTTCAAATTTCGATCTTAACAACAACAACAAAAAGTTCCTTTCAAGTAAAAACTCTCTCATTATTTTAGCCATAATTAAAACGCGCGAGATTTCTTAAGATCTGACCATACCATTTAACGCCCGCTCCTCTTCCCCCCTCTTCCCCTCATCCCCTTTTCACCCCGCTCTTCCATCACATCAATCAGAAATTAGTAACGTATTATCCACGAGACGCCCATCGCGCGCGCGCAAGCAGATTCTACGGAAGGCGCATGCGCCGGAAGTCAAGAGCCTTACTGTAACAGGTAATAATGCTCTACGCCGGTGGTTCTCAACCTTTTTCAGCCAGTCGCCCCTTTAGGCTCCAATCCTTTCTTTATTTTTTCATCGACCCCCCCCCCCCCTCCATATCACTACTGAACTCCAAAACATTCACTTCACAAGAAGACACAGGCTAAGTACACACACATTATGGAAGACACGGTAGTCTAGAGGCAGGGTACTCGCCTCTCATGCAGAAGGTACCAGGGGTTCGATCCCCGTCGTTGCACGCACGTCGGACTTTTTTTGGAGGGAACCAACAACCGCCGACCGGCGCTGCACTGTGGCGACGACGTGCCTGCTCTAGTTGTAGGTGCAATGGCACAAAGGCAAATTTCCCAAATGGGATTAAAGAGTTATACAAATACAAAATACAAATTATGATGTTGAATTTGTCAAAGTCTTATCAATGACAAAAGGCGTGTTAAATATTTATTATAAAAGACAAAACAATCTTGATCAAATGCGCTTTAAAAGTTGACCTCTTCTATTCATAAACCCATCTACAGCTACTGTTGAACAATTCAGTGGCTGCCCTGTATTTGACATCCACCTATCCACATACTCTTCCACCTATCCATCGATCCATCCGTCCATCCATCCACCCATCCATCCATCCATACATCCATCCATTCATCCACCCATCCATCCATCCATCCATCCATCCATCCATCCATCCATCCATCCGTCCGTCCATCCATCCACCCATCCATCCATCCATCCATCCATCCATCCATCCGCCCCTCCATCCACTAATCCATCCATCCATCCATCCATCCACCATTCAATCACCCACCCGTCCATCCGTCCGTCCATCCATCCACCCATCCATCCATCCACCCATCCGTCCATCCATCCACATACCCATCCATCCATCCAGCTGTACCTAGGTATCGTCGGAGATCCACCCATCCGTCCACCCATCTGGCTGTACCTATGTGTCTCTGTCTCGTGAATAATACGGGTGGGTGGGTGGATGGATGGGTGGGTGGTTGCTGAAGTAAGTAGGTGGATAGGTAATCACAGTGCATTCATGTCCCTTTCCCCCTCAGCCCCCTTTCACCCCCCCCTTCCGTTCCCGTCGACCCTTCTTTGTTTTCGCCCCTCTGGAAATCAAAATTGCCCCCCCCCCCACGCGCGCCGGGGTCGTGTTTGCCGATTACAGTACAGACCAGCAAATTCAGGAGCGGGGCTGCAACACACCCACATCCCAGGGATTTTCGGTGACGTTCAGAGACATTTTAGGTATAGGGTTAGAGTTAGGGTGCACAGTCCAGAGGTTGCAGCACCCATGGCAGTGTTCGATAGGACGAGAAATCCCTTAACCGATGACCTGTGTTGGGGTCTGTTGCTGCGACGCTCTTGAATTTGCTGCTCTGCACTGGAAGCGGCAAACAGGCGACCCGGAGTACGATATCTCCCCCGTTCAGAACCACTGCTGAAGCAGGTCGAGCACTATGCAATTTCAACATCCATCGCTACGGATTCACACTTTTTTGTTCAGTAAGCCGGCCCCCGGGGCTACAGAGGGTTAACGGTTTATGGGGAAATAAATATTGCATGAGAGAAGATGGCAGAGCTTTGCTATGATAAGACCTCTTGTTCGCTGAAGACATGCTATTTAAGAACAATGAATCTGGCGTAAAAATTTAAGATCTCAAAACATTCGAAAATGGGGTAAAAAACTGCTGGAATTCCCAGTTCTGATGGGATCTCTCTCTTTCTCTCTCTCTCTTTCCTTCTCTCTCTCTCTTTCTTTCCCTCTATCTCTCTTAGTATTCTCCCTCTCTCTTTTTCTCCCTTTCTCTCTTATTTTGTGTCTCTCTCTCTTTTTTTCTCTCTCTCTATTTCTCCCTCTCTCTCTTTCTTTGTCTCTCTCTCTTTTCTTTCTCTTTCTCTTCTCTCTCTTTCTCTCTCTCTCTCTCTCTCTCTCTCTAGATGTATCTATGTGTCACTGTCTATCTCTTTTTCTGAGCCACCATTAATCTCTGTCCATCCGTCTAAATCGCTCTTTCTCTTTCTCTTTCTCTCTCTCTCTCTCTCTCTCTATCTCTCTCTCTCTCTCTCTCTCTCTCCTGTTCGCTCCCCTGCCCCGGACCCCCCCCCCTAAAGAAAAATAGACCCGGTCTCTCACTCATTTTTCAGTAACCTTGTCTGTACAAACATAATCAATCCTATGTATTTGTCTTTGTTTGTACCTCTCTCTCTCTCTCTCTCCGTCCGCCTGTCTGTCTGTCTGTCTGTGTGTGCATGTGTGCGTGTGTGCGTGCGTGCGGTCGCGTGTCTTTTGATGGGGGAATAAATCTAGTAACTGTCTTCCCAAAACGGGATATCATACACCATGATCGTCACAACGCAGTTGCCACTTGCAAGACCTCCTCTTCCATACAAATTTATGGCAGACCGGGTAAAGCTATAATTGTCACTTGTACGTACGTGCCCTATGCGTTTTGCGTTTGGCGCCAGGGGTGTTTACGTATACATACCTATCCCTAATCTCGTCCTTATCCTCAACTCTAAATCTTATTGAATCGCTAACCCTATTCCTGCCCCTTCCCCTTTTAACCAAACAACAGAAGGAAAACAAAACACACACAAAAAAAAAAATCTGAAAGAAAAATTAATTAAGGCCGTTGTTGGGAGTATTTCGGGAGGAGCTCTCTGGCTTTGAAGTCACGAAAGCTTTAAAATACGCAACCCTGGCGCATTTGGGAAATTTGCCTTAGTGTCATTGCACCTCAGTCACATACTGGAGCAGACACATCGTCGCCACAGTGCAGCACGGGTCGGCGGTGTTTTTTTCGGGGGGGGGGGGAGGGGGGGGAGAGAGGTAGTAGATACATTTTTCTTTAATTTTGCCCGGGCAGCGGTCTGTTCGGCCTGCTCTTCTCGATTTCCAACTGCCAAGGTATCTTTAACCTGCGCAACGTGCACACGGGCCCTCCGAATATTTCGTACTTATCCTAGAAGACCAGAAGACTAGGTGCTCGATCCTACCTACCATTGGACCAGGGACAGGAAAATATGAGAAAAATCCCCAAATTCCAACATGCCTGCACCGACCGGGATTTGAACCCGCTACCTTCGGCATGAGAGGCGAGCATCTTGCTTCTAGACCACCGTGTCCCCAATATATAGCGTAGAATGTAAACTACCACCACGTTCCTCTAACAGCAGCCCTCTATTGTCATATCAATGCTGACCTTTAGCTTACCATAGACCAGGGATTCTTAAACAATGAAAATGTCACCCTTAAAGATATTCATCCAAACTGAACATTGGGGAAAACCCATATCCAAGCTATGTTGACCTTTCCGATTCCTTAGACCGTCGGCTTTCGTGTTAAATAAAAAAAAAAAATGCCCTAAAAAAGGAAAAAATCGACACCATGTCTCATTAAGAAAAAACAATCCTGACAATCATATCGTGTGCTAGAGGAATATCCCGCTCAAAGAGCATGAGATAGATCAGAGATCTAAGAATCATTTTATTATAATAATAATAATAGTTCGTCCATCAGGTATGATGATGACCTTAACAACACCAGAGGAATAAAGAACAGAAATTGTTGAGAATTTCAACACATGGACAATAAAGAGAACTAAAGGACACAGAGGACAGAATGGAAAGACTGTTCTTTCATGACTTATGGCTTCTCATGTGACTGATAAGTCCTATTTTTGCCCTGCAGACCCTTCCGCATAAATGACAAGAGTGCTCCGTTGGTTCAGTACCACTGGGCCTTTTCTTGCGCCGTTATCTTTTTTTGATAGCCTGCTGGACTCTGTCAGCTTCCCATGCTTTGCTGCCTCTGGTAAGGGCCGCCCTCCAATTTGCACGATCAAGCGAGAGCTTTTCCCACTCACTCACATCAATGGCAAAGGCCTTCAGTGATTGCTTGAGAGTGTCTTTGTAACGTCTCTTTGGGGCCCCAACATTCCTCGTTCCATTGGAGAGCTCAGAGAAGAAGATTTGCTTAGGGAGTCTGGAGTCGGGCATTCTGACAACATGTCCTGCCCAACGTAGCTGAATTTTTTTCAGGTGGCAGAAGATGCTCAATTCCTTGGCAAGATTGAGGACCTCAGTGTCTGGAATTTTATCCTGCCATTTGATCCTTAGGATCTTTCTAAGGCAGGCCAGATGAAAGTGATTTTATTATAATATGAGGGAAATCCTCATTGAATAAGTGCCACAACACATTTTAAATATGTGTCAAAGTGTGCATTGGTGGCACCTCTTCTACATACTAAAAGATCTCCCAGGGTTTCAGAAAATGGAGGTAGAACAAACAACGACTAAAGTCTCCTTTTGCTACAGTCTCATTACCGCATACACTCATGAAACCAAGGGAACAAAAGAATAATAACAATTTTTACAAAAAAAAAATGTCTTTTTTGTGTTCAGCAGGACATCATAATTCTTATTTCTGACCCCGGAATTTCCGTTGCTCTGAGAGAACCCCCCCCCCCCCCAACCAAAATCAACTTAATTCCCCCATCCCCATAGAACAGGATGCACATTTCTCTGCAAGTACCTTTCATCTTCTCTTTCCTCTTCTGCGTCTTCTTCTTCTTCTCCATCCATCCACTTGTAAAGTCTGAAGAGTTACGCAGAGAAAGAGCTAACGGTTAGCAGTAATCGAGCTGAACAGCTTCGAGAGGCTGGATATTGAAAGTATCTTTCGGATGTGCACCAACAAATATCATTAAAGAGGCTATTGTCTTTAAAACGCATTGTTGTTGAAGCTTGGACACTCTGAACTTTCAGCTGAGTCTACTCAATTTCCTTCGAGCTGTAAGCGTTGAAAATGTCAACAACTTCAACAACAACAAACAATCAAACTGAAAAAAGTACCCCAAATCTCTTCCATTCATGTATTCTCTAAATATACTAGGGGGGGGGAAGGGGGGGAGAAACACCCTTTTCCCCCCAACCGCCGTCCGAATGTACCAACTTTGTGACTGTTTGAGCTGGATTTGAGTTTGGGTTTGATTGGGTCTGACTATGAGTTTGGGTTTGATTGGGTCTGATTATGAGTTTGGGTTTGAGTTTGAGTTTGGGTTAGGGTTTGAGTTTTATTTTCAGTTTGAGTTTGGATTTGAGTTTAGGTTTAGCAGCTCATCATGATAACAGACGTTTAGCTCCTGAGAAAGTTTTATTTTCGATATCTTACTTTGGAGTAGCATTCAGTTATTCCAACTCTCAAAAACGTGGCGGATCCGTTTCGCTGTAGAAACGTCATATCAAATCGATACAAAAAAAAAATCAAAAAAAAATCAAGGGGACCTCACTCTCATACCACACTAAGAGTTATCCTCCCTTAAGTGGGCGGGGTTATCTCCCGGAACGTCCGTAACAATACGCCGTACGTAGACCATTTAGTTTTTAATCTGTCGGTAATTTGGCACGCTTGATATAATAATTATAATTATGTCTGAAACTCACTCAACGTGAAAGAATACACATCATAGCGATTCTCGGTCGTGCGTGAATTATCACATAGAATGTCGTATCTCATTTCCTGGAACTTGTTATTTTGGGGGAAGGACAAACACTGACAATTCTAATCAACAATGAAAATAACTAAGTGAATTTTATCCTGTCTACACAAAATGTGTCCAAGGCTCTTTACAATAAAATAGTAATTATTCTTCTCTCTCTCTCTTTCTCACTCTCTCTCTCTCTCTCTCTCTCTCTGTCTCTCTGAGTCTCCTTCTCTCTCTCTCTCTCATTCTCTGTCTCTCTGTCTTTCTCCTCTCTTTCTTTCCCACTCTTTCTCTCTCCTTCTTTCTATCTCAGTTTCCATCTCTCTGTCCCTCTGTCTTTCACTCCATATTTCTCTCTCTCTCATCCTCTCTCTCTTTCTTCATCAAAAAAAACAAAACAATGTCGACCGACCAAATGAGTCAGTACCCAGCCAGGCCAGATTTACATGAGATCAAAATAGTTGGATGACCAAAGTTTCATCAAAACTCAGAATAATGACGTCGTGATCCAAGTAGGGGACCGATCAAATTCAGCCAGTCCGCACCTACACTAAAGACGCTAGAATTGGCAAGATAAGACAGCTAGTGCTTTAAGCGTGCACAGATTTCGCACCGCCACCTAGCGGCAAACGCGCGGAAATCATGAAAAATGCCGTATTTTACAAAGCCAAATAGGCAAAATATTGAATTTTGTTCACTTTTCAGCTATCGCTATATGCCTTGATTGACAACACTTATTGTGGAATTGTAACCTCAATCACTGTGGGAAAACTCTGGCTATTTTTCTCTTACTTTCAGTAGCAGTAGTACTGTAACAATTTTGGATCATAAATTTACCATTAGATCAAGCATTCTTTTCATACTATGAGCCATGAGGCCCCCGATCAGCGGGCATGTTTTTTTTTTAGTGCTGCGAAGAAGACAATGTCTCATCTTACCGTTTCTCGTATCTTTCCCTACACTCAGCCGAATTAAGATCAAACTAGTTGGTTTATGAGCAAAATCTCAATAAAACCAGGGAGTATGTATGTATAGAGAGGTTTCACTATTGGTCGAGTTGCACTGCGAGACACGAGAGGCTCCGCGAAACCACTGTTAGCCTGAAGCGGAAAGTAGGTCGCTGCGTTAAACAATACCCGTTTGTGCATTTCCACGGGGCGTAAGAGCTTACAACCGGCTCTCAATAGCTTCAAACAGCTCAAAACGATGAACAAATCAAACATGTATGCACACAATTTTAGGTGAAGAAGGTCTCCTTCAATTCTTATTTCCCGCGGCGACTCTGATAAAACTCGATGTCATGACGTCACGATTTAAACTAGTCCGCCAATCAACATCCGCTGGCGAACCCCTAGGCCTCTAAGTGCAGTGTGTCAAGAAAGAACACAGACAGGGAGTCTATAAATTTATAAAGTTCCCCTGTAGGGCAGTCTTGAACTTTATGTCACATTTCTCCAAGACAAATACTCTAAATGTCAGGAGATACGATATGTTTTGTCACAGCCATGACACTTGAATAGTACTTAAAACAAAAGAAATGTAACAAAAAAAACAAACTTAGAAAACAAAGAAATGAATTTTTTTGATCAATTCCGTTTTGTTAAACCTTAGGGAGGTATCATACTTAGCTCGGAACGTGACAGCCAGTTTATGCCAGTAAAATGCACACCAAAGAAATAATGGCAGCAGCTGACTTTGTCTGACCGGGCTTTGTATGATAGGGTCTTCCTGGATTTACCCAGAAAATGTAGGAAATTATGGTATGGACTCCTTGTCTACCAGCAGCTTACTATGTCTGACCGGGCTTAGTATGATTGGGTCTTCCCGGATTTAGTCAGAAAATATAGGAAATTATGGTGTGTACTTCTTGTATGCCAGCAGCTGACTGTGTCTGACCGGGCTTAGAATGATAGGATCTTCCCGGATTTACTAAGAGAATACAGGATATTACGGTGCGCACATCTTGTCTGCCAGCTGAGTATGATACCTCCCTTACAAACTGAAACGCAAGCGTGGCTATTGAAAATGGCAAAAGAAAACAACAACAACAAAAATGGTTGTAATTTTGTTGTGAAGCCTCGGGTTAGAAATAAAACAATAATCAAAACAAAAAGTAACGCTATAATAAATCACAAAAGAATTAGAAATGAAACTAACAGACAAAAACTGCATTACTCTTGACAGCTTTGTGCTAGTTTTGCGTTTGTAGAGGGTTGGATGGACAGGGGGAAGGAGGGTGAGCTACAGCTGAAGACGCGTTTCTTTACTCATGGAGCTAGAAAGCTGATGTTGCACGCATCTTAATTCTTATTTGTTCAGACTCACTTCTATATCTATATAAAAAAAAACAGCAAGGAAAAAAAAATCACTGCTGCGAGGAAGAAATGCCCAGACCTGAAAAAATTACTTGTGAAAGATAGTTCTTTTTGCTACTATGTCTATTCCTTTGACATGAAAACGAAGTATCGTAATTTTGTAATAAATGAAAATAAGCCTAAAAACATCGAATAGTATTTTCTCCTCAACAATGATGGCCTCCCTCCTGCCTTTGTTTTGTTTCGACTTTAGTACCGTGCATGTCATAAAAAAATAACCATATCAAGCTTGGTGCGCAGTGTCCTGGCGCGCATGAGTTCTGAAGCAGGACTGCAGATGACTACTTTTATTGTAAGAGAGAGAGAGAGAGAGTACCTCGTCGAATAATGCTTGCCATGCGGGTGCTACTGTGCCAGTTGTGAGCTGTTTTCTTCCTAGATCTGCATAATCTGTGTGCTGATTGTGCGTGTTGTTTGCAACCCGTTCTTTGAACGGGCCCTTACACTAGTATAAAAAAAAACAGCAAGGAAAAAAAATTCACTGCTGCGAGGAAGAAATGCCCACACCTGAAAAAATTACACGTGAAAGATAGTTCTTTTTGCTACTATGTCTATTCCTTTGGCATGAAAGCGAAGTATCGTAATTTTGTAATAAATGAAAATAGGCCTAAAAATATCCAATAATGCTTTCTCCTCAACAATGATGGCCTCCCTCCTGCCTTTGTTTTGTTTCGACTTTAAACTTCCGGTTGCGTTTCAAAGTTTGAAGGCATGAGTTTCTGTGCCGTCTGCCTCATGCACGGGCCATGCGGGTGTTACTGTGCCAGTTGTGAGTTCTTTTCTATCTAGATCTACATAATCTGTGTGCCGATTGTGCGTTAACCCATTCTTTAAACGGGTCCAACTAGTTTCTGAAAAAAAAAAAACAACACTGGAGATCTCTTAGTATGTAGAAGAGATATAACAAATACACACTTTGACACTTGTTTAAAATACGCTGTGGCACTTATCAAGTTGTTTCACAGTTCCGGTTTATTCTAACTCCTTATCATAATAACTAAAGCCGCAAACGTTTAACGTGGAATTTCTCAGTTGTGCAAAAAGTGGAGTTGGAAACAGACAAGAATTAAAGTTGCGATTAACCAGACATTATAACTCCGATCATAATTATTACAATCCGAATTTCATTATGTACAAGTATCATTCCAATCCCTGTAAAATTTTTCGAGATGCGCGTTGATGATGTAATGTTGTAGGCGTTTTGGCCTTTTTGCCGACCTAGATCTACTTTCAATCCTTATTTTCTGAAAAAAAAGGCAAAAATGCACATACGATATACAACAATATGGCAAATATCCGACAATTTCAAAGAAAATTATTTAAAAATCTTGCATCTTTGTCTGGCTTTTTTTTTTCTTTTAATGTACTTGAGACATTTTACTTAACAGCGTTTGACAATGACAGTTTTCATGTCTTGTTCCATACTCTCGTGAGGAAAAGAAATCCACTCGGGGGAGAATGCGATGAATATTATGAGAAAGGGCAAGACTTCAGACATTAATAGAGGAAGAGTCCTCAGTGTGGACCTGAAGATGTTCGCTGTGTCTTAAACTAATAGTGTTTAACTTGATCTTTCTTTCCCTGGTATTTTGGGTTGGTTCTCGGATTGGCCCGTTATCCACTCGGGGTAGAATGCGTTGGGATATTATGAGAAAGGGGCAAAACATTAAACATTCTGAACAAGAGTCCTCAGTAGATCTGAAGATTTTCGCTGTTTCTTAAATTAGATTTTTTAAATTTTTTTAAAAACTTTTTCTTTTCTTTCTCTTTTATTTCTAGTTGCTTCTCGGCTTGGCCCCTTTCAAAGCTCTAATCACAGGCTATGTATTCCATTTTTATAATTCTATAGTGCGACCACTCTGTTTTTTAATAATAATAAAAAGCCAAACTGTTTAATTTATGCCAATATAATATAATAAAGAAAAATTACAGTGCGTACGCACGCAAAGTCCCCAGATCCCCTCTCCATCCCCAAAACTCGCTACTCACCTCCCCACCTACCCTCAACTCCCTTGTATGTGCTGTTTGTTTGACTTTGATTTCGGGCTCAATTTCGCGTCAGCAGTCCGCATGACAACGGGGCAGTTTGCGAATTTCACGGATATTATTATTATTATTATTATTTTGATATTATTTATTTATCAATGTATACGCTTGTCATACACTGTAGTCAGATACACCCCCCCCCTCTTCTCCACCCTGCCCCCCCCCCCCCCAACCACCATCACTACGACCAACCATGCCTGCCGAGCTCTCGTACTGTCTAGATGTGTGCCATATTTCACTAAGGTTCAATGCCATGTTACCTCATGTAATATGCCTGGCGACTGAGTTATGATTATGTTTATGTACTGATGCGTACTAGGCGTTTTCATGTATTGTGTTCTTAAGCGCCCTGTGAAAAGTAACTTCCCTCTTGGGGGAATAAAGGGGAAAGCGGTGGTCGCATCTCATGCCGAAGGTCCCGGGTTCAAATCTCAGTCGGTGCAGGCATGTTGGAATTCTAGGATTTTTCTCATATTTTCCTGTCCCTGATCCTATGAGAGGTAGGATCGATACCTAGTCTTCTCGGATCAGGACGAAAAATTCGGAGGGGCCCGTGTGAACGCTGTGCACATTAAAGATACCTTGGCAGTTGAAAATCAAGAAGAGCAGGCCAAACAGGCCATTGCCAGGGCAAAATAAATTAAAAATTATCCCCACCACTCCCTCCTACCCTTCCCCCACCCCCCGAAAATAACCCTTCCGACCGGCGCTGCACTGTGGTGACGACGTGCCTGCTCCAGTTGTAACTGGGCTGCAATGACACTAAGGCAAAATTTCCCAAACAGGTTTAAAGATGTATACAAAATACACACAAAAAAAAGTGATTCTTATAATCATTGTCTTCTCTATCTATCTTAACTCATTTTATCTCATTTTCATGGAGGTCCACAAGTTGAGAACCCCTGACCTTAAAGAACTCAGCAGATATTTCTGTAACGCGAAGGCCAGACAAGTTATTACCGGGTTGTTTCTGAGAAGATCCTTGAACAGAAATATTTAGCTGGAAATGTCTGTCATTAAGACTCAGTGCTATCCTATCTTCTGAAGACCTCCAACGTAATCATACAAGACTTCTTAACCGATGAGCTTTAAATTCTACAAAATATCGTACTACGCACAGAGAAACGTAAAGGTGTACATTGGGCATACTTTAAAAGATCTTGAAGTTCGATATATATGTTCAATACCTTCGTTAATTCTGAGCCACAACTGAGTTGAAAAGAAGAAATTTTCCGACATTTGGATCCGGAAAAAAAAAAAACAACAACCCGCATTTTCTTCGAGTAGAAGTTTAGGATAAGCCAGACATCCATTTCTAAATACACAGAAGAATCATGCAACAATCTTGGAAAACACACACCAAAAAAAAGAACGGCCATGCACTGTCTCCGCTCCCTGCTGCCTACAACAATTTACACACTTACTTACAATAGTATACAATAAAATACAACTTGTAATTGCCAGCAGCAACCATCATTTTTCAATTTTGACGTGAGGAGCGACATTCTAATTATGTGCGGTACCAATACAGAGACTGCGTACCCGCAAAGCTTAGAGGGAACATTAAACAGGCCATCCACACCCCTTGTACACTTTTCATACACTGTAAGGCAACGAATCTCCTACCCTTCTCTCCAAGGGCCCTTACTCTATGGAATGCACCCCACTCCTTCGGCCTACGTGATTTTTTTTTTCCGTACGAGCTTTAGCAAATTCAGGAGCGGGGCAGCAACACACAACCCCCGAACACAGGTCATCGGCTAAGGGATTTCTCGTCCTATCGAACACGGCCATGGGTGCTGCAATCTCTGGACTGTGCCTGATATCAATATCACCAACAAAAATGTATAATTCATTATTAAATAAATATTAATAGATATTTAAATTATTATTATAATACTTTAGAATACAAGTTGTGAGTTGTGAACTGCGCCTAACAAGCTGCGGTTACAATTTGCTCTGAGCTCACTGAGATAGAGAGAGATAGAGAGAGGTAGAGAGACTGAGAGAGAGAGAGGGTGAGAGAAAGAAAGAGCGAGTGATAGATCTTCTGTAAAGCGCATAGAGCATTTCTAATGGCAATGGATATGCGCTATATAAATGCCATCCATTATTATTATTATTATATGACTCTGAACGTCACCAAAAATCCCTGGGATGTGTTGGAGCTGTCCTGCGTTTGAGGGTCTGTGGCTGCCACGCTCCTGAATTTGCTTAAGCTCGTACGGAAAAAAAAAAATCACTCCATCCCCCGCCTCCTCGAACTCCCGCATGAGAAAATGACCAGAACATTCGCTATCAGCCCCCATCTGTGGCGTTCCCAGAGAGGTTAAATGAAAAGTTCCAGAATTTTCTGAAGGCGGGGACACCCCCAAAAAATGGAAGTAAATCAAATCAAATGAAGTACATTTAAATAAACAAAAAATCAATCAAACCCGAGAGCAAAAGTATCAACATCTACTTTTTTTCTTCGTTTTCTTTCTCTTTTGTCAAGTTTGTTTGACATGTCCAGGTCAATAGTTCATGATCTTTGAGCAAAAAAGACCTGCGGTCCAGCGCGACCATTTCCGCTCGCTACTCTAGAGTTCAGGGCGCGTTCAGGCATTATAAATGTTCCGTCTTTGAAATTAATTATTATTCCAGATAACGAGGAAGTGGCAGTTCAATACACGATTGCATTTAATCAAGCATGACAGTGAAAATATCATAAAGAAAATGAATAATAAATGAATTAGTAAGTACAGAAGTATGTAAATAAATGAACAAACCAATCAATCAATATATTACAAAATAAATATAACGTAAGATCCCAGACACATGATACCGAGAGGGATCAATTCGTCATATTCCGTCCGTCGACCTGTCCTCGTAATATCGATGTCAACAATGCAGCAATTCGTGCTACACTCCTTCATAATTGAACGAAAAAGAGTGGTTCTCATCGTTTCTATACGTTTACAATTTGTGGAAATGTAGCGGGAGAAGGAATGGTGCCTCTAGCTAGGTATTCTGTGTCTCGGCTAAGACAACGAAAGAGACAGAGGAAGATAGACAAACAGCATGAGAGAGAGAGGGAGAGAGAGAGAGAGAGGTGGACAGAGAGAGAGAGAGAGAGAGAGAGAGAGAGAGAGAGAGAGAGAGAGAGGTGGACAGAGAGAGAGAGGTGGACAGAGAGAGAGAGAGGACAAAGACAGAAAAGGGGAGAAAGAGACAGAGAGAGAAAGAAAGTGAGAAATAATGAGGAGAGAGACAGACGGACGAGAGGGAGAGAAAGAGAAAGAGAGAAGGAAGTGGGAGGTTGAACTAGACAGGGAGTGAGTGAAAGAGAGAGAGAAAGACAGAGAGAGAGACAGAGAAACGGAGAGAGAGAGAGAAAGAGAGAGAGAGAGAGAGAGAAGGGGCGTTAGGGGAAGTATGCAAAAAAAAAAAAAAAAAATTCCTGCCAGTTGATCAGACGTTTAAGTTTGCCTTATCTAATAAATCATTTCTCTTGGGCAGAGATTAACGCAAAATCAAAGCTGATGTGACATGTGGGGGTGGAGGGGTGGAAAGGGGGGGGGGGGGGGAGGTATTTGAGGGAGTGAGGGTGTGGGGTGTGAATGGTCATTGGAACTGACAGGCAGAGAAAATGATTTTTCGAAAAAGAGTGGTAGGAGGGGAAGGTGCGGTGGGTGGGTGGGTGAAAAGATGTCGTCTTTCTTTCTTTCTATCTCTCTTTCTTTCTGTCCTTTTTTAAAACGGGCCGAGTATATGTGTGTATTTTGTATTTTTTGTATTGTGTATTTGTATTTTAATCCCATTTGGGAAATTTGCCTTGGTGCCATTGCAGCCCAGTTACAACTGCAGCAGAAAGTCGCCACAGTGCAGCGCCGGTCGGCGGGTTTTTTTTTTTGGGGGGGGGGGTGCGAGGGGTGGTGGTTGGAATACGTTTGTATAGTTTTGCCCGGGCAGCGGCCTGTTAGGCCTGCTCTTCCCAATTTCCAACTGCCAAGGTATTTTTAGCGTGCGCAACGTCCACACGGGCGGTCCGAATTTTTCGTCCTTATCCGAGAAGACCAGGTGCTCGATCCTACCTACCACAGGATCAGGGGCAGTAAAGTAATTATGAGAAAAATCCCAAAAATTCCGACATGCCTGTACCGATCGGGATTTTAACCGGGTACTTTCTGCAGCGTGGGAGATGAGCACCTTGCCTCTAGACCATCGCGTGTGTGGGTGTTTTCGTATGCATGTGTGTTTTTGTGTGTGTGTGTGTGTGTGTGAAAATAATGAGTCCAATATCATTATTGTCAAGATGACACCGACTATTGCTCAAGAGATGAAAACTTTCGATAGAAGAAAAAAAAGTAAATAATATGAAGACAGAAGCCAAGGTAGACATCTGGAACTTGGAGCAAACTGGAGAGACGAAGTTGCATACACGTGTACGAAGAAAATATTGCTAGTGAGTAAAAGAGAGCGTAAAAGAGAGATAAAGGTGAGTGATGGAAAGAGATGAGAAACATGGAAAGAAAAAAAGAGAGATGAAGAGAGGGAGAGAGAGGGGGAGAGAGAGAGAGGAGGAGGAGAGAGAGAGAGAGAAAGAGAGAGGGAGAAAGAGAGAGAGGGAGAGAGAGAGTGGGAAAGAGAGAGAGAGGGACAGAGAGGAGGGAGGGAGAGAGAGAAAAATAAGACAGTGAATAAGAGGGAGAGAGAGAGAGAGAGAGAAATAGAATGAGAGAAAGAAAAAAAGAGAGAATTAGTAAGTTAGTGAGAGAAAGAGACCCACACACACACAGATATTGAGAGTGAGAGAGAGAAAAAAGAGAGAGTGGTTGAATGAGAGAGAGAGACACACACACACACTGAAGCAGACAGACAGACAGACAGACAGACCGATAGACAGACAGACAGACAGACCGACCGATAGACAGACAGACAGACAGACATAAAGATAGAAAGGCAGAAAGACAGAAAGACAGACAAACAGGACAGAGAGACAGACGGACAGACAGACAGACAGACAAATTGCAACTGAGTGCATGCATGTTCGGTAATAACAGGCCTTCTGATTGGCTAAACGGAAGACGCCAAATGAAGGGGACAGAAATGCATTCATTTGCTAACGCTGGGCCATTTTGTACTTCAGGATTCTCCCCTTTACTTGTTCCAACCGTTTTTTTTTCCTTCCTTAAAACTCATTTCTTCTGCCTTCACTTCTTCGTTTGTCTTTCCATCTTTGAGTCTCTACTGGATGTTTGTACTTTTTTTTCCCTCCGGCATTATTGTTTTTTTTTTCTCTCTGTCTCCTTATGGAATTTAGTCAGTTTAAGGACGTTGGCCCATAGAGTGAAAAGTGATACGTCTCGGCTTTAGCGTGAGGCGTGAACTAAATGGGGCACCTTGGGGGCCAACAGCACTACGCTGAGGCCCCCGAGAAACAAAAGACCTCATCTCTCTGAAATGGGACACCGTGGCCTAGAGGCAAAGTGCTCGCCTCACATGCCCAAAGGTACCGGGTTCAAATCCCGGTCGGTGCCGGCATGTATGTTGGAATTTTTTGATTTTTCTCATATTTTCCTGTCCCTGATTCTATGCACCTGGTCTTCCCGGGACAGGACGAAAAACTCTGAGGGCCCGTGTGCATGTTAAAGATACCTTGGCAGTTGGAAATCGAGAATAGCAGGCCGAACAGGCCGTCTCCCGGGTAAAATTAAATAAAATTTATCCCTACCACTCCCTCCCCTCCCCCCTCATCTCTCATCCCCCCCCCCCCAAAAAAAAAACAACAGCAAAAAAACCCCGCCGACTGGCCCTGCATTGTGGCGACGACGTGCCTGCTCCAGTTGTAACTGGACTGCAATGACACAAAGGCAAATTTCCCAAATGGGATTAAAGAAGTAAACAAATTGATATAAAATAAAGATTGAAACGGGACATCGCACACTGACGAAAATGAAATAAAAACGTCTTGTCCCAATAGATCGACCGTTTCAAAACTGTCTGAGTCAAATGGCAGAGAGAGACAGAGAGACCTTGCGCACGGAGACAAAAATATCTATCTATCTATCTATCTATCTATCTATCTATCTATCTATCTATCTATCTATCTATCTATCTATCTATCTATCTATCTATCTATCTATCTGACTGCCTGTCTATCTGTCAATCTGTCTGTCTATTTATCTGTATGTCTGTCTATTTATCTGTGTGTCTGCCTATATTTGCCTGTTCGTCTGTTTGTCTGTCGGTCTATCTATCTATCTATCTATCTATCTATCTATCTATCTATCTATCTATCTATCTATCTATCTATCTATCTATCTAATCTATCTATCTATCTGTCTGTCTGTCTGTCTGTCTGCCTGTCGGCCTGTCTGTTCTCTGTCTGTTTGTCACCCCGCCTGAGTATTTAGTTCTCCAGCTGTCTATTTGCGTCCGTATCTGGCTATCTGCCTGCCTGCGCGCCTCTATTTGCCAGCCTGCCTTCCCGTCTATCTCTCTGTCTGTGTGCTTGTCTCTCTCTCTCTCTATCTCTCTCTCTCTCTGCCTGCCACAACAAGACAACTTTCTCCAGCAAGAATCCCAACTCCAAGTTCACAGATTTACATAATCAACCCTCGTCCTCATCCCCGACGTTTATTTGATGAAACACACAAACATGCTTGCTCGTGACGTATTGATTTCTCAGAAAGACACGCAACTTTTCTTGCAAAGGTTTGGCAAGTACAAAATCTGATTAGATTAAACTAGTTGGCCCTGCTGACTCGGGGAATCCACAGATGTGATTTTTTAAAGTTGGGTTTCGGCCACCAATGTGTAAACTGAGGCGCAGAACGAAATTTCCTGTTATACTTTTTAATTCCACTCAAAGAAAATGCGCAATTTTTTTTCCGGGCTCAAAAAGTCAGAACAATTTCTTCTGTTCAACTCAGTTGTGGCTCAAATTCAACGAAAGTATTAAAAATATAACGAACTTCAAGACCTTTTAAAATATGTCCACGTAAACGTTTACGTCTTTCTATGCGTGATATGATATTTTGTAGAATTTAAGGTTCAGCGGTTAAAAAGTCTTTCATGATTACGTTGGAGACCTTACTGCCTTTATAATATGATATTTTTTTCGAGACCCAAATATAGTGGGACACAGTGGTCTAGAGGCAGGGTGGTCACCTCTCAAACCAAAGACACCGGGTTCGAATCCCGGTCTGTGCAGGCATGTTGTAATTTTGGGATTTTTGTCACATTTTTCCTGTTCCTGGTCCTACGGTAGGTACGGTCGTGCACATAGTCTTCTCGGATAAGGACGAAACAAAACTGGAAGGGCCCCTGTGCAGGTTGTGCAGGTTAAAGATACATCGGCAGTTGAAAATCGAAAAGAGTAGGCCGAACAGGCCGCTGCCCGGGCAAAATTTAATAAAATTTATCCCTACCATTCCACCCTTCACCCTCACCCCCACCCGCCCCCCCCCCCCAAAAAAAAACCAAGAAAAAAAAAAAAAAAAAAACACACGCCGACGGGCGCTGCACTGTGGCGACGACATGTCTCCTCAAGTTGTAACTGGGCTGGAATGACACGATGGCAAATATCTCAAATAGGATTAAAAAAGTAAACAAAATAGAAAATATATATATTTAAAACTGCTCGCATAACATGTCATGTATAGATAAATATAATATATATATTATTTTTTTGTTTTCTCGTGATTTGATAATCATCCAATTGGTTGGCGTCTCTCACGTAAGCCAAAAATTCTGAGGCTGACCGAGCTTTTCGGTCATTACTTTCGGAATGTCGCTGCTGGCTCTTGACATTTACAACTCGCTTTTCTTGTATTTGTTTCTGTATGTATTTGTTTCTGTATGTATTTGTTTCTGTATGTATTTGTTTCTGTATGTATTTGTTTCTGTATGTATTTGTTTCTGTATGTATTTGTTTCTGTATGTATTTGTTTCTGTATGTATTTGTTTCTGTATGTATTTGTTTCTGTATGTATTTGTTTCTGTATGTATTTGTTTCTGTATGTATTTGTTTCTGTATGTATTTGTTTCTGTATGTATTTGTTTCTGTATGTATTTGTGGTAGGGATGAGGTTTGTTCCTTTTTTTGTTTGTTTAGAATTTTGCCCGGGCAGCGGCTTGTTCTGTCTGCTCTTCTCAATTTTCAACTGGCAAGGTATCTTTAACCGCAACGTGACGCAAGAGCCCTCCGAGTTTATTCGTCCTTATTCGAGAAGACCAGGTGCTCGATCCTACCTACAATGGGATCAGGGACAGGAAAATATGATTAAAAAAACCCCCAAAATTCCAATATGCCCGCGGCGACCGCGAATTGAACCAAGTACCTTCGGCATGAAAGGCGAGCACCTTGCGTCTAGACACTGCGTCTGAGTGAGAGAAAATTGACACTATTAGAAGAAGGAAACATAACGGTCTAGGAACTCCCGACTAAAGACAGAATAAGATCAGAGAGTATAGATATATAGAGAGGGTTCACTTCCACCAAATCGCCAAACTAGGTCGCTGCGGTAAACAAGAAATTGAAGAATTGAAAGATACCGTCTTCACCAAAGATAGTGTGCATGTCTGTTTACTGTGGTTTGTTCATATTTTTTGGGCTGATTGAAATTATTTTGAAACCGTTTGCAAGTTCTTACGCCCGGTGGAATGCCCAAACGGATATTGTTTACCGCAGCGACTTACTTTCCGTTCCATGCTAACAATGGTTTCGCAGAGCCTCCCGTGTCTCGCAGTGCAAATCGACCAATAGTGAACCCTGTCTATACATACAATTACTCTCTGACAAAATTCACATTTCGTAAGAGCACAAGTTTCTATGACGTCAACAGACCAAAAAAAGCCAAAGGGTTAACATGTACGCACTCAAAACTTAGTGACTATGTCAACAAAAAAATATGACAATTAGTGTAATGGTTCCATTTACGACGATAACTTCCGTGGACACATCCATTTGAGACGAAAATCTTAGTTTTATTATTATTCATTTTGCCATAAATTTATCTTTGAGTCGCAAGAAAAAAGCAAAAAAACGTGCCTGCTAAAGCGGCCTGTTTACTTCCCCATCTAACGAAAGCAAATTTTCTCCGCTGATCTACATGTAGGCAAATAACGTGTGGGGCTTTTGTGACAGGGGCGAGGCGAGGAAGACGGTTGAGGGTTGAGTGGAGGGGGCAGAGAGGAATTTGCTAAGGTTGTCCGCGCACTGAGTCTCCGTTTATAGTGTGAGATGCATTGTGATCTGCAGGAATTAACCCTACTGATGTTTGGCTACCTATCTATCTATCTATCTATCTATCTATCTATCTATCTGTCTGTCTGTCTGTCTGTCTGTCTGTCTGTCTGTCTGTCTGTCTGTCTGTCTGTCTGTCTGTCTGTCTGTCTGTCTGTCTGTCTGTCTGTCCGTCCGTCCGTCCGTCCGACCGTCCGTCCATCCGTCCGTCCGTCCGTCCGTCCGTCCGTCCGTCTGTCTGTCTGTCTGTCTGTCTGTCTGTCTGTCTGTCTATCTATCTATCTATCTATCTATCTATCTATCTATCTATCTATATATCTATCTATTTCTTTGCCTCTCTCTCTGTCATTCCTATCTGCCCCTCTGGTTCACTTTCTGCCTGTCCCTCTCTATCTGCCTCTCTTTCTCTTCTTGTCTTTCTGTCTCCCCGTCTCTCTCTTTCTCCGTCAAAAGAAAGAGCTGAGGGCAGAGGGCGAGACAGAAAAAATGAAGAAAAACAAAATGTCGCAGAAACATAAAACATAATTATTTAATGATAAAAGCCGGGCCGTTCTGGCAATCAATTTCCTTCTTTGGCCAGGACATTTTCTAAATAATTTCTAAATTTCCTTGAAAACCCGTTTTGCCATGACGCAAATGGGACAATCTTGGAATTACACACTATAATATAATGTTTTTAAAAACCATTTTACTCTGTAAGATTTTCAACTTTTGTGGGTACGCCCCCCCCCCCCTCTCCCCCCCCCCCCGTTATTTGTAGTAGAACTAGAATTCAGTTTTCATAATGTGTTTTGGACTAATTATTTCGAGTGTGGCGTGGTAGACTGTCGTAACTCGGTTTCTTCAAAAGGAACTCAAACTGGCGTTTAGGTCATTATTATAGGAGGTTCCCTGCTCTTGGCATTTACACCTCACTTTTTCTGTTTGTTTGTTTTTTTAAATTATTTTTCATGTTCTCGTTTCTGGATGTTTTTGTATTAAAGAATAGTTTTTTTTGGTTCTTTTTTTTGTTCTTTTTAGAATTTTGCTCCCGCAGTTTCCTTGTTCGGGCTGCTCTTCTCGACTTCCAGCTGCCAAGCTCTCTTTAACGTGTACAATGTGTACATGGGCCTTTCGAGTTTTTCGACTTTATACGAGAAGACTAGGTACTCCATCCTATCCATCAAAGGATCAGTTTCCGGACTCCCCCCCCCCACCCCCCACCCCAAAAAAAAAAAATAAAAAAAATTACAACTTGCCTGCACCGACCGGGGATCGAACCCGATACTTTCAACCTGAGAGGCGAGCACCTTGTCTCAAGACCAACGCGTCCCCTTATTATTAGAGTGAGTCATCTAAAAGAATTTAACTCATACGCTACAGTAAGCCGAATATTCGGCTTGTGGATTTTCGCTCCGCTAAGGAAAGCCAAAATAATATTCTGCGCTGGTGGACACTGATTTTCCAACACTATTATCAAAACTAACTTCTCAAAAATACTGAATCCCACCCTGGTTCACTGACTCTCCTTTACTTTAATGTCTAATGTATTATGTCTAGTGTTCATACTGAGTGAAAGAAAACAAACACATCTTAGAATTACGTTTGGATTTCAAACAGGATAGTGTTGAGAGTTAGCGTCATAACCCACAGAAATTTCCATGGGGAATGAATTAAGTTTCAGAATCATACCATTCACCAAAACACATTTCGCTTAATATCTCAGTTACAGCCTTTTGTAATTTAGGCCCGATATAGAGCTAGGCCCGTCTATTCTAAAACAGTAATGAATGTTGTTAGAAGTACGTATGTACCCCAGGTTTTCTGCACCATGCCTACGTAATAATTATAAAGTCTTTTGTGACTCCAGAGCCAGCAGAGAGCCCCTCCCGAAATACTGGTAACAACAGCCTTAATTAATAATTCTTTTAGGTTTCCATTTTGTTTTCCTCCTGTTTTTTTGGTGAACAGATATGTAGACGTACGCGCCGATAGAGCAACACGCTTGGGGAACGTACGTACTTAGAACAACAGCCCACAGTAATTTCTCTCAGGGGCGAGATGTTTGACTCTGGAACCGTTTTCGTGAGTCGGAGATTATTTATTTGAACGCCCTCGCCATCTATCAAATCAGTTTCTCCCCCTCGCGACATCCTCGATTGGTTTAGGGGGTAGACCCATTTCTTCTTTATTTCCTATGACAACATGTTTATCTATTTAGTATGAAACTCGGGGCGTCTGGGAGATGTGGTTTTCTAGAGAATTCTCGTTTGGTCCGGTACTAGTGCTGTTAGTAGTTTTGGGTCGGGCAATGAGAATGTGTCTGTTTTTGTGTCTGTCGTTGTGTTTGCTTTTGAATTGTCGGTGGATGTGAAGTTAGTCTACACTTCTACTTGTGTGTTTAACTTTGATACTACAATTTTTGTTGTTGTTGTTGTCGTTTTTGTTGTTGTTGCGGCCGCTGTTTAGTATTCTTATAAATACTTATCTGATAAAGAAAGTTATTCAGTTGAGGGAAACGTTGGTGTGGAGGCAAAGTACTAGCCTCTCATGCTGAAAGTACCGAGTTCGATATCCCAGATCGATGCAGTCGTGTTGGAAATTTTTTGGGGGAGGGGGGGGGTTGGGGGGGGGGGGAAGACAGAAATATTCATATCCCTGATCCTATGGTAGGTAGGCTCGAGCGTGCACGTTGCGCACGTTAATGATACAAGGCCGCTGCCCGGGCAAAATTTAAAAAAAAAACACCAACACAAGAACTAATCTTTACCACAAAAACACACAGAAACAAGAATAAGTTAATAAAATGGGGAAAGTGGGGTACAAATGCCAAGATCGGCGGACCTGCTAAAATCAAGACCTAAACCCCAGACACCGAATAGGGAGACGAATCAACTTGCCGACTTCCGTCCGTCCATTTCCGCGCGTATCATCGATGTCAACAACACAACAATGCCCACCACACCCCTTCATAATTAAAAGAAAAAGACTATTACTCACCTGATTTATACGCGCGCAAGTTATGGACTTATTATAATGGAAAAAAGGAATAGTTCGTCTCGGTACTCGGTGTCTCGGCCTAAGCACACTCACTCTAATAATAACAGCCCTAGAATAGTGTACTTTGAAGACAGTATAGAAGCTAATGTGTAAAAGTTTGAACTATGATATTGAAGAAAATAAGAGTGCTTTCCCTGCATGGTGTAATTCTCAACACGTCAGTTCTTTCAAGATGAGTCACCCTATTGATAACAGTCCTGGGTCATTGTGCTGTGTACAGATGACGTGTACCTGATGATCTCTATGTAATAGTATCTATTCTGTTTGCTTTCGAGTTCGGATGGATTAAGAAATAGTATAGAATTATTCTCTCTCTTTGTCTCTCTCTGTTTCTCCTCTCTGTCTGTCCCTCTATCACTCTCTCTCCTTCTCTCTGTCATTCTCTCTCCTACTCTATCTCTGTCATCAACCTCTCTCTCTTCTCTCTCTCTCTCTCTCCATACCCATCTCTCCCATTCTCTCTCCCTATCATTCTCTATCTCTCTCTCCTTCTCCCTTTCCCTCTCGCTTTCTCTCTCCGTTGCTATCCCCCTCTCTCTCCTCGTTCTGTCTCTCTTTCTCTCTCTCTCTTCTTTGTTATAATAATCAATAACTAACAAAGACTCAATTTACTACAATCTAAAAGAACTGACAGTAAATTATAACCTGACTACAGACAGATCAACGGGGCGTGGCTGTTCAAAGGAACCAATGCTGGGAGTGGGGGGGGGGTGGGGGGTGAGAGAATTGTTTTCAACTTAGCCTTAAGCCCAGGCGCGCACTAGAGGATTTTCATTGGACGACTGGTCGGATGGTGGCTTCATGACATTGAGACAGGCAGGCAGACAGACAGACAGACAGACAGACAAATAGAGACACAAAGACAAAGCGAGCAAAACATACTTAGAAATA
>OZ007584.1:7571791-7630011 GCA_963931925.1 Onchidella celtica | reverse complement strand
CCTGGTCTTCTCGCATATGGACGAAAAATTCGGAGGGCCCGTGTGCACGTTGCGCACGTTAAAGATACCTTGGCAGTTGGAAATCGAAAAGAGGTGGCCGTACAGGCAGCTGGCCTGGCAAAATTAAATAAAATTCATCCCTACCACTCCCCCCCCCCCGCTGCCCCTCATATCCCCCCCCCCCTCCAGAAAAAAACAAAAAACCGCCGACCGGCGCTGCGCTGTGGCAACGACGTGCCTGCTTCAGTTGTAACTGGGCTGCATTGACACTAAGGCAAATTTCCCAAATGGGATTAAAGAAGTATACAACATACAAAAGTACAAAAAAAATTAGAGGGTTAAACGGAATTTTTCCAACTCCAGCCGCGCATGATATGTGAGCAGGCGGGAGCCCTTAATACCAATCCATAGTATGAAACAATTTCATCCCAAAAACGTACCCAGCGTTATTATATTATATATTAAACTTCAGCACAGCCAACTCATATTCCAGAATGTTCGACTTGGCGTGAACAGAGTGAGATTAGTACACTCAGAGTTCACAAGAGAGAGAAAAAAAATAACCTACAGCTATGTCAAACCTCATAGCGAGTGGCGAGTGGACGCTTCTGGTAGAGTCTCCTTCTGTCCTATCATTCTGTTATATTCTGTGTATCGTTTTGCTTCATCCTAGCTCAATGTGACCGTTCGTTATCGTATCGACGTGCTTTTTTTAAGCTCAATCTCAAACGCTGAACTCATATTTCCTGAGTTTATCCTGTTCTTCGTTTGCTTTTTCAGAAAGTATTTATTGAGACCTCAGTTCCTCAAACAGGAAGTTCATAAGCAGAGACCGAATGGGGAAAACAGCATTTTTTTTTCTCCAATGAATTCTGTTGTAAGTGAAGTTTTGGTAGGTTGAGATTCCTCAGTTTTTCTCTCTACCTCTCTCTCTCTTTCTCTGTGTGTATGTGTGTGTCCCCCGTGCTCTCGCTCTCTCTCACTCTTGTTCTCTCTCTCTCCCCCTCTCTATGTCTCTCTGTCTCTCCCTCTTTCTTTCTCCCTCTCTCTCTCCCCGTGTGTGATAAAGAGAGAGATAAAGAGAGAGAGAGAGAGAGAGAGACAGAGAAAGAGAGAGAGAATGAGACAGAGAGACAAAGAAACAGAAAAACAGAAAGAAAAACAAGTCAAAGAGGAGAGAAACACAACAGCTGGAAATAGAAACAAAACAAAATATAGAGAACTGCGGGTTGAACGGAAAACATAGAAGGGCAAATCACAAGAAAGCGGAAACACCCCTGAGCCTTGATTGGCATGGAACATGCTAGAAATTTCTGCCCATTCCCGGCATGTCTTGGGCGTGACCCCAACTAGCACACCCTGCCCTCACCCACCATCTGTTTTTACCCCGTTCAATCAATGGGTGTCATCGAACAGCGCGGACTAATTTCCCTTGGAACTATATTATTGGCATCCTTAAGGCGGAATAACACACCTGCCTCCTGGCAGTGGTGAGATATAATTATAATTATGTTTATTAAGCTTCTTTAGTAATATCGCGTTCCGTACATCGACTAGGCGTTATAATAACGTATAATTATATCAGTGGTTTCCTAGCAAAGATGGTTATGTGCCCAAGCCAGATAAAAGAAATGTAGCCCCCTGTACCCCCCCCCCAACCCACCCATTTCAAACTGCCAATTAAGAATTTTTGTTTTAATGCCATAAAGGGGTAAATATCGCGAGCCCAATTCTTGTTTGTTCTCATCTCCGTTTTCTGAAAAAACTGGAGATCTTTTAGTATGTAGAAAAGGTATAAAAATTGGACTCTTTGGCACTTGTTTAAAATGCGTTGTGTTTTTTCTTTTCCTCTTTTTCTCTCAGTCTCTATCGCTCTCCGTCTCTTTGTCTCTGTCCCCCACTCGCTCTCTCTCTCTCTCCCTATCTCTCTGTGTATCTCTCACTTCGTCTCTCTCCTTCTCTCTCTCTCTCTCTCTCTCTCTCTCTCTCTATCGGTGTCTGTCTCTCCTTCTCTGTTCCTCTCTCTCTCTCTTTCTCTGGCTCTCTGTCTTTATTTCTATCCACCACCTCTCTGTTTCTTCCCTCCCTTCTTCTGCTTCTCTCTCTCTCTCTCTCTCTGTCTCTGTTTCTCTCCCTCTTCCCATCCTCTCTCTGTTTCTCTCTTTATTTCTCCCCATCTCCCCCTCTCCCTCTCGCTATCTCTTTCTTTCTTTCGCCACCTCTCCTCCTCCCTTCTCCCTTCTCTCTCTCTCCCTTCTAACAGACTTCGAGAAACCCTTGCCAGCACTGGCTTGCAATCATAACAACCGAGTCGATTTCTTTAGTAACAAAGCCTTGCGTCAAGGCGTACAAAAGACACGTTTCAAGTTTCTATTATCCATCATCACGGCTTAACATTGTGTCATTGTAATACCAAGGGTGTTCAGTTTAGAGCCAAACAGACTCTCTTTTCTACTGTTGTAGTAAAGACAGTGGCCAACTCCGAGGAGGGACAAGTATTAGCAATCTGGCTATTTCTTTCTTTTGTGTTCTAGAAAATACCATAGGTTCAGTGGTTCTTAACCCGTGGCGGCCCGGGGAGGGGTACGTTTAGGAAGAAACAAAGACCAATCAGTCAATCATTCAATCAATCGATCGATCGATCAATCAGTCAATTAATCCATCCATCCATCCATCCAACCATCCATCCATCCGTCCATTCATCCAACCATCCATGCATCCGTCCATCCATCCAACCATACACCCATTCATCCATTTATCCAACCATCCATCCATTTATCCAACCATCCATCCGATCCATCAAAAGAATCCAGCGTTCCATCCAATCATCCATCCATCCATTCACACATCCATCTATCCATCCATCCATCCATCCAACCATCCGTCCATCAATCCATCCATCCATTCTTCCATCCCCCATCCACGAATCCATTCATCAGCCATCCATCCATCCAACCATCCATTCATTTAAACATCCAACCTTCCATCTATCCATCCATCCATTCATCCAACCATCCATCCATCCACCCAACCATAAATCCATCCAACTATCCTTCCGTCCATCCAATCATCCGTCCATCCATCCAACCATCCATTCACCCAACCATCAAACCATCCATTCATCCATCCATCCATCCTTCCATCCATCCATCTATCTATCAATCAAATCAATAAATTTAATAATTTAATGATAAAAATAATAAATAAACAAAAAATTAAAGCTTCTTTTCCCTAGCTGTACTCAGTTAAGAATCAATCGGAGTGATTTTCAGGATATTACAAAATCGATCTCATTGGAATCTGATCACTGTTACTTCGCTTAAAACTGTTATTATTATTTTTGTAAATCTTCATCTATCGAGCGTATTCAACACTGGTAAATAATGAAAGAAAGAAAGTAGGAAAGAAAGAAACAGAGGGAAAGAGAGGAAAGAAAGAAACGAATAAAAAAAAAAAGAAAGGAAGAAAGAAAGAGAGAGAGAGAGAGAAACAGAAAGATAGAAAGAAAGAAACAGAGGGAAAGAGAAGATATAAAGAAACAAAAGAAAAAAAAAAGAAAGAGAGAAAGAAGAAAGAAGGAAAAAAAAAGAACTAGATAGGTAACTACATAGATAAATAAATGAATAACAACAATATTGAAGGAAGGAGTGTGAGAGTTCAGAAACGCGAGGATGTGTAGACTAGTACAATTACAACTGTGAGAAATTTATATCCAAAGACACAACTTCCAAAATCTCGTGAACCGCTGTTCTGGCGCGTCTAAGCTTCACAAACAAGAAACTGATATTACTCTGGTGTGTAAAAAAAGATGAATGAACTGTAAAAGGTCGGGGAAGAATATCTTGTCAGGTCCTTGTGATAAATTCTGCTTAATCCTCTCAAACGATGTTGGAAAAAGCTTTCAACAGGACGCGAAGACATTTAGGACCGGCGCGATCCAGCCCCGATTTTTAATCGCTCTACAAGTTGGATTGTGACGTCACAAGGCTGCGTTTCAATGATATCTCCAGCATTAGTTGGATGTATTTGGAAGTCAATGTCGGGACATGATCACCCGATTAGTCCGCCGACCAAGATCGGCTGGTGTGCGCCGGACCTTAGCTAAATATCATATCGGTGGTTTTATTAGAGAGAATTACTTAATAATACAAGGAAAGAAAAATGCCACAGACAGACAGACAGACGGATAGATAGATAGATAGATAGATAGATAGATAGATAGATAGATAGATAGATAGATAGATAGATAGATAGATAGATAGATAGATAGATAGATAGATAATAGATAGATAGATAGATAGACGAATAGATAGATAGATAGACAGATAGAGAGAGAGACGGACGGACGAACGGACAGACAGACAGACAGACAGATAGACAGAGAGAGACAGACAGCAGACAGACAGACGGACAGACAGATATATAATAGATATATAGATCGAAAGATCGATCGATAGACAGATAGATAGATAGATAGCAGATAGATAGACAGCTTATAGACAAACAGAGAGACAGACAGACAGACAGACAGATAGATAGAGACACAAACAGACAAATATATAGACAGACAGACAGATAGACAGACAGCCAGACGAACAAACCAATTAGAAGAAGACCAAACTAACCGACAACAGAATCCTACACCTAAAAAAAAAAAAAAACCCACCAAATTTGATGTGCAAATCAAATCCAGTTTGGCCGCACGGTGCAGTCACACAAGGTACGCACGTCAGACGCACAGAAACGGATGTATAGTTGAACGCCCGCTCGAAGATTATACCAGATCAACGTGTGAATTTCCTGTCCTCATTGTCATGTAGAGTGCATAATTTAATTTGCATGCGGTGACCTTGGTCATATGAATATTTGATGAGGGTGCTAACTAAATTTGGAGATTCCCACAGAGATAATTCCTTCTTTAAGTTTCTCCCAGAAAAGGCTAAGCGTAGGCACGTCTATGATGTCCTCACATTACTTGTCCTCACAGGTTATGGTGTACCCAGGAGCGTAGCGTCGGTTGCCAGCCCTTCTGGGAGGGGGGGGGGGGTGACGGAGGAGAAAGCCATGGCAAATAAATATAACTCCAGAACATTCTATAATAGACCTGTCCGAGATACGTGGTTTTAAGATAGGAAACATGGCCCATAGAGAGAAGCACCGTGGAATATTTGGCCATCGGCAGCGAGCTGGCAGCTGACTGTGGACTCTATTGCAAAGGACCCCTCGAGGGTCTATATGAAGAGCATTTCTTCAAAAACTGGATAACTCAGATCAAATATTTCATGAGTTACGGCCGCTTAAATTAGTGTAAGACGCGATGAAAGCGTTCAGTTACAACTTCGGATAAAGACATGACATAGTAATTTTGACTGACTATCCGAAAGGTGCCATAAGTCACGTAAAAATTTGACTTAACCACTTTTGGAAAAACTCGATTCATGATTATAGTCTGGGTATTTGAAACCGAACCAAGAACAAGAAGAAATATAAATGCCGCTGGGAACATGTTATCCAATGTTGAGAACCACTGGCCTCAGTCGCTTACAACAATTCATCACAAAGTCTTGCAAGAAAACAATATAGTCATTTTTCCTCACTTTCTTTCCGTTTTCTGTTTCCATTTACGTGATGAAAAAACTCCCAGTTCTCGGTTGCTATAGTAACCATATTGATGACAGCTATCCGGCCATGGATACCAAAGGCATAACTGGAAGGAGAGAATAGGATGAAAGACGGGTGACTTATGTTGTTAGCGATAGATAATCCACTCTGACAGATGTATGGAGAAGGCGAGCACATCGACTTGGTTGGGGAAAGCGAGCCATCTTGACTTGGTGAAGTACATTAGAGGGGTATCATACCAAAGATACTAGATACAGTAAGAGGAGACAGCTAGCGCGTTTGGAGTACACAGATTTGGAACCTAGCGGCGAATGTGCGGAATGTGTGGAAGGTGCTCGCCTCTCATGCCAAGGGTATCGGGTTCAAATCCCGGTCGGTGCGGGCATGTTGGAAGTTTGGGATTTTTCTCATATTTTCGTGTCCCTGATCCTATTGGGGGCTAGGATTGTGTATCTAGTCTTCTCGGATAAGGATGAAAAAATTCGGAGGGCCCGTGCGCACGTTGCGTACGTTAAAAATAGTTTGGCAGTTGGAAATCGAAAAGAGCAGGCCGGACAGGCCGCTGCCCGGGCAAAATTAAATATTCATCCCTACCACTCCCTCTCGCCCCTCCCCCCCCCCCCCGCCCTCATCCCCTGAGATCCCTTCTCGTTCTAAATCCCTCCTGTGCA
Organism: Onchidella celtica; assembly: GCA_963931925.1. Classification (NCBI taxonomy): domain Eukaryota; kingdom Metazoa; phylum Mollusca; class Gastropoda; order Systellommatophora; family Onchidiidae; genus Onchidella; species Onchidella celtica. The sequence goes on along the minus strand of OZ007584.1, from coordinate 7,623,718 downwards.
AATGGCACTTAGACCCCTTGTAATTCTAACTCTCTCATTTGTGTATCCATGTGTGCAATTGGTTAGTTTCCTGAACGTCACAGACACTTGTGCTCCTACGAAGGTCTAAATATTATGTCGTCTTTCATCGGGAGTCCCACGGCCCTTTATGTTGCGTTCTCCTGCGAGTTTCGATTCTTCCTTTTTGGATTACAACTAATGTTTACGAGTGCGCATGCTTGGTCTCCGTGCGCCCCCTCCCCAAACCAAACCCCCCCCCCCCCAAAACAACAATAAATCCTCAACCCCAAGAGTTGGGGGAGGGAGGGGGAGAGGTCAAGATCTCAGTTTGGGTGACATACGAGATACAAACAAAATAAAATAGGAGACGAAAATCCTGCCTCGTCTCTGAATAAACTTCCATTACGTAACCCATAAGGAAAATTCCAATTTGGTTTAGATGCGTTCCTTAAGATCATCTTGAATATTAATTATATTTTGCCATTCCCAAATGTGTGTATTTATTGTAAAAAGCTGCATTTAGCATAACTATTTTATGTACATGCCGCACTCTTGTCTCATTCTGCCAAGAATTCCAATTCTCCTTTTTGAAATAACTTTAAAATGCATCATAATTATTCGTTATGTGAACGAATCAAAATTGATAATCATTCATTCTCCTAGACTATGAAGTATCATGTTTTACACAAATAGAAAGCAATTTATATAAAAATGTGCAAGGTTTGAATATGGTAACACTGGTTATTTATGAATGAAATATAATAAATATAGACCGAGACGGTTCAATTCGGCAAATTTCGTCCGACGTCTTGCGCGCGTATCATCCATTTGAACACTGCAGTAATTCTCACCATACCCCTTTATAATTGAACGAAAAAGATTAGTACCACATAGCTCTGTGGGTTGTACTCACCGTGTTTGTACGCACGCAAGTTGTGGACATAATAGTGAAATAAGGAATGGTCCGTCTCTTGAGGTATTGTGTGTCTCGGATATAGCAGAGCCGGCATGAGAAGAAACAAAAAAACAAAAACAAAAGCAGACTTTTCCCCGAGGGTGCGTAAAACGAAGGACAACATAAAGCTTTTGTCCCATAATCTACTTAACTCACTTAAGTTGAAAAGGTAACTTCCAACACGCTACATCTGACACAACATAACACTGAATCTGAGAGGATACTTACATTTTGAATGAAAAACACATTGACTCCGCATGTTTTGATTGCCATAATGTTTTAGCTGTAGACAGGCTTTACGGCTGATTTGATGTTAAAGACCGCAACTCATTTTTTGTTTAAAAAATTGACTTTGCCGGTTTTGCTAATTACCTCCTCAGCTATTCTTAGAGATGGTAAATTGAGGAAGAATGTTGTAGCTTTTTCCCCTTTGATTTAAATATTACGGTGAGAGAAAAGATACGAAATAATTATTTCTTATTAGGGGAGTTTATTCCATTGAATAATGAGAAGGTCCTGTAGACGCTGAGAAGGTTATGGGATATTCCACAATAATTGACGGGATGTTCAGACAGTACTATTTAAGGAAGAAAAGGTCACCTAATAAATAACCAGGGGACAAGGTGGTCTAGAGGCAAGGTGCTCGCCTCTCATGCCAAGGGTCCCGGGTTCTAAACCCGGGCAGTGCAGGCATGTTGGAAAGTGGATTTTTCTCATATTTTCAAGTCCCTGGTCCTATTGGGGGGTAGGATCGAGTAGTTCTTGGAAATTGGATTTTTCTCATATTTTCAAGTCCCTGGTCCTATTGGGGGGTAGGATCGAGTACCTAGTCTTCTCGGATAAGGACGAAAAAATTCGGAGGGCCCGTGTGCACGTAGCGCACGTTAAAGATACCTTGGCAGTTGGAAATCGTAAAGAGCAGGCCGAAAGGCCGCTGCCCGGGCAAAATTGAAATTAATAGATTAAAATTTATCCATATCATCTCCCCCCCCCCCCCCCCCCCGCCAGAACAAGAAATAATAAAACAAGTAAAGTGAGGTGTAAATGCCAAGGGCAGCGAACCTCCTAAAATAAAGACCTCAAATCTAATAAATAACCAATCATCTGTCTCTAAGTGGATTAATCAGACCCCCAGATAAATGGTACAGAAATGACAAAATACAAAAATTAAGATGAGCTCATTCATTTGCCTTCACTTTAGTTGGTTACTGATGGGACAGAAAAAAATACCATGATTTCCACATAGCAGAATGAAACTGCAAAATTTGTGAAACCAATCCAATAGAATTAGTGAACAATGTTTTTCTACATTAAAAAAAATGCATTTGAGCATACAGAAAAAGCATAAATAATAAAGCTTTACTTTTAAGCACCCAGGGGGAATTGGTTTGAGTAACTGATGGGACATATACTTGGTAACTGATGGGAGGTTGTAAACATGTGCTCTTTTCCAAGATAGTCGCTAGGACACAGACATGATCACGCAAGGAAGATAATGTTAACCAAAAATGTTAATTTAAGTACTACCCTTTACAACACAACCATTAATTTTTTCCCCAGGCATGGTGTGAAAATGGCTCTTAGGTAACCTGTTATGTGGAATGTCCCTCATCTCAGTTTGCAATAAAAATGGAGTTAGACCAATTTTCGAGTCAGCATGATTCAAAGATTCGCTGAAGAGAAGCATTGAGAAAAAAGCGAAAAACATCGTTTCAATATAAACAACTGTAATTTAATATTTTAATGGTTTACCCGGTATTACGAACGCTTATTACATTTTATTGGTTTCCTACCGAAATGTTGCCTCTTTCCTCAAAAGCAGTCAAATGTCAAATTCCTTTCCATTCTACCTCCTCCTCCCCTTCAACTATAATAAATATCATTATGGTTTTGTCGTATTGAAAGACGGAAGAGTAATATTTCGCGACAGGCGATGAAAGAGAACCCGAAGCACGTTTACTGTCCACGCCCATAGTAAAGTTAAAGTAAATAATAATTAAAAAAGAAAAAACAGCCACATTATAAACTTCTTGACAAAACGGACTTCCATACTTTCCCTCCATAAACGTAAAGCACTATCCCAGCCGGATCATTCATTTCCGTTTCTAAAGAATATTTGTATCCTTGTAAAAGTAAAAAACTAAAATATTTTTTTTTTAAAAAGGGGCTTAGTGGCATTACTGACTTCCATAGTTTCCACCCACAACCGTAAATCACTGTCGATACTAAAGCCAGCAAAGAATCTTTATCTCTGTGTCAAAGTAAAAATAAAATTAGAATAAAGAAAAAGAAATAAATCAATGACACAACTGGGCTTCCATACTTTTCTTCCCCGATCATTGTCCCACGCGAAGCCCCGCCTTTCGAAGGAATAATAATATCTAATCTATCTCCTGTATCTTGTTATTACATTGGACGAGCTGTTCGAGTTTCCAGTCTACAGTTTTTTTTTTTTGAGTTCTGTAAACTGATGTTTATCGGTATATTTGCCTCATGAAAATTATGGTTTACACTGTCAGGGATCCGGAGTTTTGGCTCCAACTGACCGGGAGGTGTCAGCTCCCTGAGGGTTGAGCTGTCGTGCGCATTGGTTTATCGAGGGTGGTGCCGGGTGCAAAATTCTTACAGGCTCAAAATTTCAAAGAAAAAAAATACATGAAAAAAAAACTCCCAACACCCCCCCCCCCCCCCCCAAAGCAAATTTCCCAGTGGTCGAACATTCTACAGTTTCTCAACATGAATAGGTAAATAAACGTTTGCTACGTCAGTGCTAACGGTTCACGAGTCGGGCGGGATAGTGGGTGGGGTTTGGGGTGGAGGGCGTAATTCTCGCCTTGCCCCCGGGGGGGGGGGGGCTGGCAACCCACACGCTATACAGTTGGGGAATCCTGTCGGGGCACAGTGAACCTCTGGGCACGATGACAACTATACTGTTGTCTTGTATATATTGTAATTTTCTACTTAGGGCCGAATACCCAGTATAAATCAGAATCTCCAACATACATTCATGCCGTCAACAGAACCAATGAATGAGATCCCCGGGAAACGAAATATCTCTTATTTTTAAGAACGCATGGTAATCTATCGTAACTCAGTTTTCACTCATTTTACACGAGAAGCAAAAATCGGAATAACCTTCGTTTTCAGATACTATGAGATTTTGTTGTTGTTTTTTTTTTTAAAAAGGAAGCTATTTAAGCTTTATTCTCCAAAATTTCAGCCCCAAATTGTGACACAACTGCGGGCTGTCAATTTTGCCCTTGAGCACACAAATATAATTCTTTACCTCTATTTAAACATTAAAATTTTTTTTATAGAAAATTCAAGTTACGACAATTTACCTTTGCGGCCGTCGTTTTTGAAAGTCGTTGCAATGTTTCACGGCTATTTGGAGTAAACGTAGTTCTGAAAATTGGGAGAACCACAAATTCTATGGCGGCTACAGAAATCTACTCAATATTTTTGCAGCCGCTACTTTAAACAACATCGAGTTACAGTAAGAAGAGGGAGAGACGGATGAAGAATCGGAAGAGAATGGAGGAAGAAGATGAAATAAAGATGTGGAGGCAATGACAGCAATCATTAAATGATTAGGAAGACAGAAAGAAAAAAAGAAAGAAAGAGAAAGATTGGGGGGAAAAAAGGACGAGGTTAAGCAAAGGGGGCATAAACTCTAGACATCTGTCATGTAACCTGAACGGCCGGGTGCGACAGTTGTCAAATCACAGCTGTCTACAGAACACGGCTAATAACGGCTTTAAGGTTGTTAAGACTCCATTTCAAGTAGCTGTTGGAGGGGACTTTGTCTCATAGAGGTGCTCCATCACAAATGTCGTGACTTTTATAGGTTATTAATTTGAGAAGACAGTAGGGGCGCAAAGAAAAGATACACTTTAGTATAACAGTGTGGACATTATACATCTAATTGTAGATAATAAAGATCATAGTGGTTGATGGATGGAAGGGTGGATGGATGGATAGGTGGATGGAAGAAAGGATGGATGGAAGGAGGGATGAGTGGATGGATGGATGGGTAGGTGGATGGATGGATGGATGGATGGATGAATCGATGGAAGGATGAGTGTATTGATAGATGGATGGATGGATGGATGGATGGATGAATCGATGGACGGATGAGTGTATTGATAGATGGATGTATGGATGAATCGATGGAAGGATGAGTGTATTGATAGATGGATGGATGGATCGATGGATGGATGAATGGATGGATGGATGGATGGATGGATGGATGGGTAGGTGGATGGATGGATGGATGGATGGATGAATCGATGGAAGGATGAGTGTATTGATAGATGGATGGATGGATGGATGGATGGATGAATCGATGGACGGATGAGTGTATTGATAGATGGATGTATGGATGAATCGATGGAAGGATGAGTGTATTGATAGATGGATGGATGGATCGATGGATGGATGAATGGATGGATGGATGGATGGATGAATCGATGGAAGGATGAGTGTATTGATAGATGGATGGATGGATGGATGGATGAATCGATGGAAGGATGAGTGTATTGATAGATGGATGGATGGATGGATGGATGGATGGATGGATGGATGGATGGATGGATGGATGGATGAATCGATGGAAGGATGAGTGTATTGATAGATGGATGGATGGGCGAATTATGGACAGACAGACCGTAGGGCGGTTAGAGGACGGGCTGAGGACAAACAGACAGACAGACAAACACAGATAGATAGATAGATAGATAGATAGATAGATAGATAGATAGATAGATAGATAGATAGATAGATAGATAGATAGATAGATGGATAGATAGATGGATGGATGGATGGATGGACGGACGGACGGACGGACGGACGGACGGACGGACGGACAGACAGACAGACAGATAGATAGATAGATAGATAGATAGATAGATAGATAGATAGATAGATAGATAGATAGATAGATAGATAGATAGATAGATAGATAGATAGATAGATAGATAGATAGATAGATGGATAGATAGATAGATAGATAGATAGATAGATAGATAGATAGATAGATAGATAGATAGATAGATAGATAGATAAATAGATGTCAACATTAATAATCATCACCACCACCGTTTCAAAAACGCATATACACCATAAAATCATCAGCTGTATTAACTCTACAACATTAACAACACAAGAAAGACAGTTCGACAAACCACAATCATCAATTCTCACAACTTCACAAAACACAAAGATGAGAACTGTCTAACAAACACCTTTAAATAAAATGAAACACTACCAAGGACACAAAACCATCACGCCAAACTGTCATTTCACACAATGACAGACAAACAGAATAATTCACTTGTCGAGAAACACGTTACACTAAAGACACCATTAATGTTTCCCCTCGAGAAATCACAATGCGATAACCAGGCGTAAACATTCGCTCTATAACGCCAAGGTGTACAATTTCAATTTTAGCTTTTGTAACCATGCTAAACATCACGTGCACCCGTCTTGCAAGTAAAGAGATTAGAAACAATAAGATGAGAATTTCGCTTCTTCGCGCCTTTAAAAAAAAAGCATTCAGAGTTCTCGCACTGATCGGTGGCGGGCCCGTGACGTATTGCATGAAAAGAATGCTTGATACAGTATCTATAACATTAATAATGCTGATTTGTTACCGTGCTACTGCGACTAAAGAACGAGAAAAAAGAACAGAGTTCTGCTACAGTGTTTGAAGTTATAGTTACGAAATAAATACTTAATCAAAGCCTGCAGCTAGAGCTGAACAATGAACAAAATTCAGTATTTTCCCTATTTGGCTATGTAAAATACGGCACTTTTCATGACTTCAGTGATTCGCCGGTAGGTGGCGGTGCTATATCGATGCACGCCAAAAACGCTAGCTGTCTTATCTCATTGTATCTAGCATCTTTTGTTACAAGGTAAAAAGACTTTTCTGACTGAATCAAAGATGATGGCTATCTTGCTCTGCGCTATCTTTTAGTGGTTCTCAAGTTTTTGAGTTTATTGAGTTGTTCCATGTTTATGTAATGATGCGTTAAATACATGTAACATGTATATTATGCTCTTAAATGCTCTGTGAAATTGGGGACAATAAAGTGATTCTTGTCTTATTCTATATTAAAAATCAAAATTTTTCAATTAATTTTTCAACTCCAAAGATTTCATGATTTCATGACCAATCGTTCACCTTTTTCTTCTTAAACCGAAAAAAATGACAGCATAGTCTACATGTTACCAAATTATAAATCAGTAGGCTATGCGCAATTTAAAATGCGAAAAGTAAAAGCCACTCTGTACTTGCCACAATACATTTAACCCACATTATTTTACCACTTAAGTATTTCCCGGTTAAAATCTTGAAATGTCCCCTCGGGGATATTTTACTGCTTTTAAGGACTACTTAAATTCTTAAATTTCCTTTGGGAAAGAATTTTTCTCGGGTTTAGTCTGGTGGCGTGTGGATTCAAGCCTGTTTATTTCCCCCTGTTTTGACTCAGTGGGCGCCGTCTTCCTTTTCGTATTTTTGTATTAATGTTGTATACTTCTTTAATCCCATTTGGGAAATTTGCCTTGGTGTCATTGCAGCCCATTTGCAACTAGAGCAAACACGTCGTCGCCACAATGCAGCGGCGGTCAGCATTTTGTTTTCTTGGCGGGGGAGGGGGGGGGGGGTGAGAGAGGGAGGAGTTAAATTTTATTTAATTTTGCCCGGGAAGCGGCCTGGTCGGCCTGCTATCCTCGATTTCAAACTGCCAAGGCATCTTTGACGTGCGCAGCGTGCACACGGGCCCTCTAAGTTTTTCGTCCTTGTCCGAGAAGGCTGGGCGCTCGATCCTGCATACCACAGGATCAGGGACAGGAAGATATGAGAAAAATCACCAAATTCCAACATGCCTGCCCCGACCGGGATTCGAACGCGGTACCTTCGGCATGAGCGGCGAGCACCTCGCCTCTAGACTAACGTGTCCGTCTGTTGACTTAAGACAAAATACTGAGTTATGTTCACTGCTCATCTGTAGCTTATCATGTAAAATACTACGTTGCTCTAACATCAGTTCCGGCGTTGACTCTATGGCACTGTCAATACGAGAGCATTCACCCGAGACACAGAATACCGAGAAGGACTATAATGAACTTGCTTGTGAATAAACATGGTGAGTACTACTCACAGAGCTCTGTGGTACCAGTCTTTTTCGTTCAGTTATGAAGGGGTGTGGTGCGAATTGTTGCATTGTTGACATGGAATATACGCGCGCAAGTCGACAAGCGGAATTTGGCGAACTGAACCGTGTCGATGTCCTATGTCTCGGGTACTACAGTAAATAAAAAACAATGAGTTTCGCCCTTTGAGACCGAGAAAATTGACTGTAATATGTCAGTGTTTGATATCCTAGGGACTTTCAGGCTCATTTCTAAAGTAAAAGTTCATAATATTTTTGTGAGAAGAAATTGTAAAATAATTCAAAATCTATTAGGAAGAAATCTTTGTATTTTTAAGTGGAAAAGAAAGAAGATGTGACGAAAGAAAAAAGCGATAGAAAACATTTCAAACAACAAATACTAATGGAAATAGAAGAAAGATGGCATAAGGGTAAAGGGGGGGAGGGGGAGGGGGAGGGGGAGGCTGGGTGACAGAAAACTGTAGGGTGAGAGATAGAGGGGAAGGAGAGAGAGAACGAGAGAACTCCGGGGAGGGCGATGCAGAGAAAGTGAGAGAGAGAGAGAGAGAGAGAGAGATGTTTAACAGAATCAACAAGAAAATAGCAGGGCTCCAAGGCACAAAGATGAACAGAAAGTAAAGAAGAAACAATAACGGAAGTGAAAAGTGAAGATCAAAGAAATGAATTAAATAATGAACACATAAACAAATAAATGAATGAATAAGTAAATCAATAAAGATGATGAAACGAATAATAACATCTTAGACCGAGAGTTAAAAACGATGACAGATTTCAGACAGCTTTGAAATCCACACCAAGTTTCCAAAGATGAAACCATTCGTGTGAAAACAGCCTAAGTAACGACGAAACCACTCGTGTGGATAAAACCTAAGTCTTCAAAACTTGACAACTTCTCAAAATTGATGAGTTTCACGCTGTGTTTCACCAGGGATTTTATTGGGAGAATCTGGAGCTCCTAGGAAATTGGATCATGTTATTAATGGTATTGAGACTTTGTGGCTTCAAGAGTAAATGTATGACTTTGTTGGTAAAAATGGTCGAGGTTCTGTATAGAAAGTAAGGGCATCTCTCTTTAACACCCGTAGGGAATGGAGGTTTGGAAAGGAATAAATGCGTTTGAAGAAGATTGTAGATTATTATGTTTGCTGTGGTGATAGATACGGATTTTGGGGGAGAGAGGGAGAGAAACAGAAGGAGTTGGAGGGGAAAGAGACGGGTGGGGCAGAAGGAGGGCAGACGCAAAGAGGAGGGAGGGGAGGGAGAGAGAGAGAAAGAGAGGAGGTGTCGGGGAGGGCGCACGAGAGAGAAAGAGAGAGAGAGACGGACTGAGAAAGAGGTTGATGGTCAGACAGAGAGGCAGGGAGAGAAGGAGAGAGAAGCACAGAGAGTTTCAGACAGAGAAAGATGAGGAGAAAGAGAGAGGGAGAGAGAGAGAGAGAGAGTAGGGGAGGGCGATGAAGAGAGAGAGAGAGAAAGAGGGGAATGGGAGACAGACAGAGGGGCGAGAGACATAGTGAGAAGGGGAGAGAAACACAGAGGGAGGACGAGAGAAAGAGAGAGAGAGAGAGAAAGAGAGAAAGAGAAAGAGAAAGAGAGAGAGAGGGGGAGGCCTAGAGAGGGATAGAGCGATAAAAGAAAAGAAGGGTGGGTGAAACGAGGCACGAAAAGAGGTAGATAACGCGAGAGAGAAGAGGAGAATGAGTGGGTGAGAGAGAAAGAGACAGACAGAGAGGGAGAAAAAGAGGGAGCGAACAAAGGGAGAGAAAGAGAAACAGAGAGACAGAGATAGGGAGAGAGAGATGAAGAGAGAGAGAGATGAGAGAGACACAATGGAGAAAGAGTAAGAAAGAGGCTGGGCTAATCAATAAGAATATCACCAACAGTAACAACAGTAATGATTACGGACTTATTGTCAAGACGAAAGACACCCGAGTTCCTCCTCCATTAAATTAACCCTTGCAAAGGTTTCTATAACTACTTCATCCTTCCTTTAAAATTAAAAGTTAAAAAAAAAAAAATATATATATAATAATAAAGAAATCTGAAAGGAAATCCACGAGCCGAATTTGAACTCTAGAAGGAAAGGAAAAGAAAAAGAAAAAAAAGTTCCGCATAAATGGGGAGAATTTAAAATTCGTTAGTTTTTTTCCTTGACGTGAAAGGGACATCATCTTGGTGGGATTGTTAATCTTTCTCCTTCTCTCCCCCTTTTTTTCCCCCCCTCTCTGTCGCTTTCTCTCTTTCAACGTGATTCCTTCTTTTGTCTCTCTCTCTCTCCCGTTCTCTCTCTCTCTCTCTCTCTCTCTCTCTCTCTTGTGTTATGTTCGTTCTCTTTCTTTCACTCTCTTCTTCTTGTCTCTCTCTCTCTCTCTCGCTCGCTGTCTCTCCTCTCTCTCTTTCTTTCACCCTTTCTGTTTCTCTTATTTCCCATCTAGTTCTCTATTTCTCTCTATGTCCATTTCTCTCTTTCTATCTCTATGTCTCTCTTCTTTCTATCTTGCTCTCCATTTGTCTCTTTCTCTCTTTCTGTCTCTCTATATATATCTCTCTTCTTTCTATCTCGCAGGCTTTCTCTCCATCTCTCTTTCTTTCTCCACCTCTCTCTCTCTCTCTCTTTCCCTTCTTCCTTTCTGTGCTCTTTTCTTTCTCTCATTCGGCGTTTCACATGGAAATGACATATTTTTTGTCCGGACATTCTTCCTAATACAACTTCTTTCAGAAGTGCCATTCACCAAGTCACAGATCTCTAGAGATTTTTCCACATCTCTCCAGCCAATCAGGGATCTTCATACTTTATTGGACACGAGCTTAGAGATTAATTTTTCCAGAAGCTCATCGCCACCTCAGTTCTTGTTAGTTCTATCTCTGCATCTTCAGAAAAACTGGAGATCTTTTAGTATGTAGAAGAGGTATAACAAATGCACACTCTGACACTTGTTTAAAATCCGTTGTGGCACTTATCAAGCTGTTTCACAGTTCCGATTTATTCTAACTCCTTATCATCCATATTATTACAAAGGAAGTAAGGGCTCCAATGTGATCATGAAAGGCTATTAAACCGGTGAGACTTAAATTCTACTATAATTACAACGCATAGAAAGACGCAAAGGTACATGTAGGTATATTTTAAAAGGTTAGCTATATTTTTAATACTTTCGCTGATATTTAGCCACACTTGAGCAGAACAGATGAAAGGACCCTTTGAACCGGAAAAAAAGACGCATTTTCGTCGATTAGATAGAATTAAAAAATATGACAGGAGATTTCGTTCTGTGCCTGAGTTTACACATCGAGGGACCTTAGTTCTTGCAATACTAAAGCCACAAACGTCTAACGTGGAATTTCTCAGTTGGGCGAAAGGTGGAGTTGGAAGTAATAAGAACAGAGGTCGCCATGACATAATCTTCAAATTTGATCCGCTCCTTACTGAGTGTTATTTTTTCGTTATTGCTTCAAGTTAAAAGTTATCCACACGTCGGAAAAAGGTTCAAACGGATTATTTTGAATTTAATAACTTTCTTCCATTTACGACATAATTATATCAGTCCATCTAATTTGCCTTCGGCGGAGTTGTTCGAGCGCAAACTCTTCAGAACGAATACGGATACCGGCTGCAGAATTATACAGAGTAAATACTCTCCTAAAGCAAAAAGAAAAAAAGACGTAACTGACGGGATGGTCTTTTTCTGCTTCATTGTCTCTGATTATGAAAGAGTTAATTACGTTGATTTGCCACCCTGGAAACTAGCATTTCCGTAGCAGATACGTCTATGTGCCTTTGACACGAAAGAATACACTAGAAAAAGGGCCATCCTGTCAGTTACGTCGTTCTCCCTTTGCGTGACTGTATTGTTCCATATCGTCGGGTATTTGCCATGTTGTTGTGTGTGCATTTTTACCTTTTCGGAGAAAATCAGGATTGAAAGTTTGGTCGGCAAAAGGCCTAAAACGCATGAAACATTACATTGTATTTGTATAACTCTTTAATCCCATTTGGGAAATTTGCCTTTACGCCATTGCAGCCCAATTACAACTGGAGCAGACACGTCGTCGCCACAGTGCAGCGCCGAAGCGTTTTTTTTTTTTTTGGAGTGGGAGGGGCGGGAGATGAGGGAATGGGAGGGAGTGTTGGGGATGAATTTTTATTTAATTTTGCCCGGGCAGCGGCCTGTTCGGCCTGCTCTTTTCGATTTCCAATTGCCAAGGTTTCTTTAACGTGCGCAACGTGCACACGGACCCACCTAATTTTTTCGTCCTCATCCGAGAAGACTAGGTACTCGATCCCCCCCCCCCCCCCAAATAGGATAAGGGACACGAAAATATGAGAAAAATCCCAAACTTCCAACATGCCAGCAACGGTCGGGTTTTGAAACCGCGACCCTTGGTATGAGAGGCGAGCACCTTGCCTCTAGACCACTTTGTCCTTACATCACAAACAAGTCATATCTCAAGAAAGTTTCAACCGATTAGAATGATACCTCTACATAATGAAATTAGGAGTGAGAGAACCACTCTCATGACCAAACCTCAGCATTGGCAAAATGTGACATACTATAGCACTTGACAGACACAACGGGCAGATACACAACCAACTCAAAACCGTCCAGCTAAGTGTAAATCTCGAGAGTCGTTTATTTCTGTTTTTTACCCGAAGTCCTTCTTGGGTTGACTCCGTTCAACACCTCTGCGCACCTCTGCGCACCACACATCTCCCCCTAGCACAGACATCTCACAGAGTTATTGGTAGCGCCTAGGTGATCGCACTGGTCGTCCTGAACGGGAAGTGAGCTGTCTGTGGTCAAATACAGTTGTGGGTGGATCATTATTGTTTCTAGTTCTATTGTTAAGTTGTGGCTCTTGTGAGACAAGAGGACGGCCTCTGCGCACCGGCTGCTGAAGTTGTACCGGTTTTGATGAGTCCACTCGTGCAGGCTTAAGGCGGTCTACTGACATGCGTTCGGCACGACCACCTCTGTCTATGAGAAATGTTTTATCTCCAGGAGTTAGCACCTTATAAGGACCGGTGTAAGGCCTTTGTAATGGACTTTTCACTGTATCTGTGCGTATGTAGACATATTTGGATGATAACAAGAGCGGTGGTAAGTGCGTAGATGGGTTACTATGGTGGATGGCTGGCCTAGGTACACGTAGACCGTTTTTGTCTCGGAGAGCTGTTAAAAAATCTGATGCAGACCAAGACTGAGTCTGCGACGGAATTAACTCACCGGGGATAGTCAACGGTTCCCCATAGACAAGTTCTGCCGAAGAAGTTCCCAGGTCCTCCTTTGGAGTTGTTCTGAGTCCGAGGAGTACCCAAGGTATCTCTTCTGCCCAATTGTTCCCTGTTAGTCGTGCCTTCAAAGCTGATTTGAGTGTGCGATGAAACCTTTCCACCATCCCATTGGCTTGGGGGTGAAATGATGTTGTCCGATGGAGTCTGACTTCTAGGCGTCTCGCAATTTCAGCCCACAAGGAAGATGTGAATTGTGAACCGCGATCCGACGATATGTCCGCGGGAACCCCGAAGCGAGAGATCCAGCCTCCAAGGAGAGCCCGAACACATTCTGGTGCTGTAATGTTTGTCATAGGAATTGCCTCTGGCCATCGTGTATTACGGTCAATGATGGTTAGGAGGTAACGGTAACCACATGACTGGGGTAATGGACCAACAATATCGATGTTGATATGGGAAAATCTTTTGTCAGGTACAGTATATGTCTGAAGGGGTGCCTTGGTATGTTTCTGAATTTTTGATGCCTGGCAATTGTGGACACTCCTTTACCCAATCGCTAATTTGGCGGCTGAGGCCATGCCATACGTATTTCTCTGCAATGAGTTTAACAGTAGCCTTAACTCCTGGGTGAGCAAGGTTATGGACAGCCTCGAACACCGGGCGTCGATAATCTGGAGGAACGATAGGGCGGGCTCTACCAGTTGAAATGTCGCAGAGAAGCTCTGGTCCTTCATCAGTCAGCTTTGTCGTAGCAATTTTCATGTTTGTGATGGCAGTTTTGTACGCTTGTATGTCTGGGCTCAAAATTTGCGCCTTGGCCATAGCTGTAAAGTCAATGCCTAACGAGACCGCGTTTGTGGAAGTGGAAGCGCGAGAAAGGCCATCGGCAACCACATTCTTCTTTCCCGAGATGTGCTTAATATCGGTGGTAAATTCTGAGATAGCAGTCAGTTGCCTTTGCTGACGGGCTGACCATAGTTCAGATGTTTTCGACATTGCGTGGACTAGAGGTTTGTGGTCTGTGTAGATGGTAAACTGCCTCCCTTCAAGCATATAACGAAAATGGCGTATTGCCAAATGGGCGCCCAGAAGCTCTCTGTCAAAAGTACTGTACTTGATCTCCGGACTACGTAGCTGGCGACTAAAAAAGGCAAGTGGCTCCCAGCGACCATGGTTGTACTGCTCAAGGACTGCGCCGACGGCCACATCAGATGCGTCACATGTCAAAGCTAATGGACAATCTGTACATGGATGTACCAGCATGGTTGTATCTGCCAATGCTTGTTTACCGGCAAGGAAGGATTGTTTCATTTCCTGGGACCAAATGAGATCTTGGCGTGGTTTGGATATTTTCAGAGCTTGATAAAGGGGACGCAACATCAAAGCTATGTTTGGAATGAAACGGTGATAAAAGTTTATTATCCCAAGGTACTCTTGGAGTGCCTTTACAGTTCTTGGTTGTGGTAACTTCTTTAGTGCCTCAATACGAGACGACATTGGTGCTGAGCCTGACGCAGACACTCGATTTCCCAAACAATCAAGCGATGCCACTCCAAAGAGACATTTTTCAAGCTTGATTACCAGTCCGTGGTGTTTTAGTCCCCGGAAAACTGCATTGAGGTCCTCTACGTGAGACTTGGCTGAGGAGCTAGCCACTAAAATATCATCAAGGTAGACAAATGCGCTGTCTAAATCTTGGAGCACAGAGTCCATGAGCCGTTGAAACGTCTGCGCTGCATTTTTAAGGCCAAATGGCATACGTAAAAATTCCCATAAACAAAAAGGCGTGATAACAGCTGTTTTAGGTATATCTTCGGGAGTTATAGGAATCTGATGATATCCCCTCACAAGGTCAATCTTGGAGAAATATTTTTTTCCAGCCAGGCGAGCCGAAAAGTCTTGAATATGGGGTATCGGATAGCGATCAGGAACTGTGGCATCATTCAGTCTGCGGTAGTCGCCGCAAGGACGTGAGTCTCCGTTACTTTTAGGTACCATGTGTAGTGGGGATGCCCAGAGGCTGTTGGATTTCTGTACAATAACCACCTTTTCCATTTCCAAAAATTCCTTCTTTGCAGAGGCCAGCTTGTCTGGTGCTAGACGACGTGCACGAGCGAAGACTGGCCTGTCTTTAGTTGGGATAAAATGTTTCACCCCGTGCTTGACTTCAGCAGTGGAGAAGGTTGGCTGTAACAGTTCCGGATAGTCACTGAGAATTTTACGGAACTTATTGCTCGTGGGTTCTATGAGAGCAAGATCCGAGTTATCTAAAACTGAACTGACAGTGCAGTGAATGTGAGCAAAAGATTCTGCTTCTATCAAGCGACGTCCTCGAATGTCAACCAACAGGTTGTGCTGACGGAGAAAATCAGCCCCTAAGAGAGGTCGTTTGACATTAGCTGATATAAGACGTGCTTTGAAAATCCGGTTGCCAAAATGCAAAGGTAAGATTCGTGAACCATAGGTGGCTATGGAGGTTCCGTTGGCGGCTTGCAAAGGTGTTCTTGTAGCAAGTGACGCTCTTTCTGCCCATGTTGCTGGTATTACAGAGACTTGTGCGCCTGTATCCACCAAGAAGCGTCTTTTAGACTGTGCGTCGGTCACAAATAGTTGAGTTACCTTTGTCTCTAGGTTTTGTTTAGTACATGGTGTAGTGGGCGAACATGGCGGACCAGCAAGTAAAGTTTCTACCGCTGGCCCGCTCTCCGGTTTCCCTGGTTCTTTTTAGTCTTGAGGTTGCTGAAATATTTACATGGGCTGGAACATCGCCTGGCATTTGAACCAAACTTTCGATGAAACCAACAAATCGTGTCAATCTCAGACAAACCTGCATCATGTGCTACGGTTGGTGTTGGTTTAGGTGGTTGAACCGCAGTGCAGATTGTCGCGTTTGTTGTCAGAGAGTTAAATAGGTTATCAGCCTCTTTCGCCAGTGCTCGGTAGTCAGTGATATTGGGGGAATTAGCAAGTGGAGCACGAATAGATTCAGGTAACAGTCTGAGAAACAGGTGGCGGAAAAGGAAGCATGGCTTGTGGTCTCCCAAAAGAGCTAGCATTCTGTCCATTATTTCTGACGGTTTGCTGTCACCTAGTACTTTAATGTTTAGCAAAGTGTCTGCTTTCTCTGCTTCTGATAACCCGTAAGCATCCGTAAGGAACGATTTAAGTGTGTCATACTTACAGGTTGGAGGAGGTGAGGATATGATTGATAAAGATCTTGAAGCTGTGTTAGCGTCGAGTGCTGCTACTACATAGTAGTACTTCGTTTCGTCTGTTGTGATTCCACGCAGCACGAACTGAGCCTCAGTTTGAGCGAACAACGCTGAAGGACAAGTGGTCCAAAACGTTGGTAATTTAAGTACTACTGTTTCTATTGACATCGTGGACGAATCGTCGTTGAAAGATTAAGAATAGGAATATTCTGTCTAGATCTAAAGATCACGTCGGGGTCACCACTATAGCACTTGACAGACACAACAGACAGATACACAACCAACTCAAAACCGTCCAGCTCAGTGTAAATCTCGAGAGTCGTTTATTTCTGTTTTTTACCCGAAGTCCTTCTTGGGTTGACTCCGTTCAACACCTCTGCGCACCTCAGCGCACCACAATACAACAATAATTATGGCAAAAATATCCTTCCATATAATGTCTAATCTTTGAGTCAATACCGACCAGTATCTAAAGCCTTGGGGGGTAACACAACTCAAAATCACTCCCCTGCTTTGCCTGGAAGTGTTCCAGGTGTCTAATCTCACTACACTGCCATGTACCCGGAACTGTTCCAGGCTTAGTTCGCGTGCACTTCTTGAGTGATCAGATGGAAACAGTTCCCGAATTAGGATTTTTTTGGGTGTATTTCGCATTTCCTAGTTAAGTTTCCCTAGTTACTTGAGTCATTTGTGTAGCTTTCATGGTGTATAAGTTTTGAGATTTCCTTGCTTTGTCCCTTTTTGCACCTGGCATATGTGTGGTAGGCAAGGGGTTAAATCTCCAAATAATGTCAGTATATAAAAGAAAAAAAAAAAGATAGTTCATTGCTGTCTGTGGCATTCTAAAATGTCAAAACAAGAACGAGGCACGACGCGCACGAGCACCAGCCGACCTAGTTGGATGGTGACGTCACGTCAGTGGGGGTTTCCGTGACATTGAGCGAGTTGGCTGGTGGGCGGGGGTTTCCTTGACACTCAATGTTAAGACGTCATCACCCAACTTGTTGGCCGATTAAAATTGGCTAGTGCCAGTTGGGCTTTAGATTACTAAGATCCAGAGACTAGCATGTAACTCCTAGCCAAAGACGGCAGAAGAACACATGACTTAATTAAATGGGACCAAAGCCCCCCCCTCCCCCCCCTCCCCTTCCCCCCCCCCCCCAATAAAATGGACGGAAGTCAATAGTTGAAATACTTGTTTCATGGAAGTTCTCTTCATCCGAAGGTCTCCTGTAGTATCCCCTTGCCAACACTTTCTATAGAATGTACGGATTTTAAGGCTCAAAACAAGTGTTTGACGGGGATTCTCATCCTCTGAAGACCTGCCGAAGTCTCTATCTAGCAAAACTTTTCCCACAGCATCCAGATTTCAGGGACCGAAACACTCATTCGGCGAGGACTTCCTCTGAAGATGTGTAGTCTCGACCTGCCAACAGTTTCTATAGAATGTACAGATTTCAGGCATCGAAACACAATGTTTGACGGGGATTCTTAACTTCTGAAGATCTCCTATAGCCTCACACTAAACAGTTCCTATAAAGTGTACGGATTTTTAAGAACCCAAACACTTATTTGATGGGGATTCTTTTCCTCTGAGGATCTCCCACTGTCTTGCTTTCCTCGTGCTTTCTATAGCGCGTATGGATTTCAAGGAATGAAACACTTGGTCTTGTTTGACGTGGGTTCTCTTCGTCAAGATCTCTAGAAGTCTAGCTCTGTTAAAAGTTTCAAATACCTGTATGACAGTGGATTCTCTTCCTCTGAAGATCTCCAGTGGTCTCGCTATCCCGAGACAAAATCTTGCTGAGCGTTAATCTCAATTATTGCTCCAGGTTAAAAGTTATCCAGAAGGAAAAATGGTAAAAAGGAATATTTTAATTTGATAACTTTCTGCCATTTAGGACATACTTATATCAGTCCATTTAATTGTCCTTCGGCAGAGGTGTTCGAGCGCAAACTCTTTCTTTCTCCATCGCTGTGTTACCCTTCAAGGCCTAAGATACTGGTCGGTATTTACTCAGACATTATATCGCATGGTATTTGCCATATTGTTCTATGCGACATTTCTTTTTTGTTTTTTTTTAAACATTTTTAAATTTAAACAGTGCCTAAAGAATTCAAAGGCCAAAACATAATTCTATCTGACGGGGATTCCGTCTCTTTGAAGCTCTGCTATAGTCTCGCTCTCAAGAGAATAAAATGATTTTTGGGTGTTATCTTAATGGGAGTTTACAGAATCAATGTCTGCCTCCACTCATGATCTGCTCTTGTCTCTCTCCCCCAAGATTTTAACTTTGCAACTGAACACGCGCACTTGCAAAGCCTTGTTTGGATTTTTCTTTTTGGGGGTGGGGGTATGGCTTCTGAGCATGCCTACTCACAAACATTAACTGAAATCAGAGAGTAGGTATATATAGAGAAAGGTTTCATTATCAGTCGATTTGTGGGGACAAGGTGGTCAAGAGGCAAGGTGCTCGCCTCTCATGCCAAGGGTCCCGGGTTCTAAACCCGGGCAGTGCAGGCATGTTGGAAAGTGGATTTTTCTCATATTTTCAAGTCCCTGGTCCTATTGGGGGGTAGGATCGAGTACCTAGTCTTCTCGGATAAGGACGAAAACAATTCGGAGGGCCCGTGTGCACGTTGCGCACGTTAAAGATACCTTGGCAGTTGGAAATCGTAAAGAGCAGGCCGAAAGGCCGCTGCCCGGGCAAAATTGAAATTAATAGTTTAAAATTTATCCATATCATCTTCTCCCCCCCCCCCCCACCCCGCCAGAACAAGAAATAATAAAACAAGTAAAGTGAGGTGTAAATGCCAAGGGCAGCGAAACCTCCTAAAATAAAGACCTCAAATTTATATCAGTCGATTTGTACTGCGAGGCACGCTATATACTTTTATAGCTCAGAAATGGGTAAAAAAACAAGGCTGTTGTTATAAGCGTTTTGCGATAGGTGCCCGTACGTGTACCTATCCCTAACCCCGTCCTTATCCTCAACCCTCAGTTTTATAGAATGCCTAACCTGCCCCCCCCCCCCCCCCTTACCCTTTCTCCCCCCAAAAAACAAAAGGAAAACAAAAAGAAAATTTGAAAGAAAAATTAATTAAGGCTGTTGTTAAGAGTTTTTCGGGAGGAACTTTCTAGCTCTGGAGTCACAAAAGCTTTAAAAGACAAACCCTTAGCACACACACACACACACACACACACACAAAAAACAACTTAGGGGACGGACGTACTTGTAACAACTTTCTAAAATATTACGCAGTAAGTGACATGCCTCCACCCTAAACAAAGCATTGGCTAGTTGAGGTTAAACCAGGTTTTTCGTGAATAAAAAGTCTAAATGAGTTGGGTCCGACTCCATAATTACCACGTTAATATAGCTTGATTACCTGCTTGATCTGGCAGCATGCAATTATATCAACAACCTGCATAGATTAATGTCATAATTTGCGGTTCGTAGACGGGGCCAGTCAGCTAGCAATTATTATGACTACCCCGTTGTTAGGTAAAATAACAATCAACATTCCGTCCAGCGCTGCACTGTGGAGACGTTGTGCCTGTACCAGTTATAACTGGTCTGCAATGCCACAAAGGCAAATTTCCCAAATGGGATTAATGAAGTATACAAATCTCATATAATAATGGAGCTTGGGCCCAACTTTGTTCCCGCAAAGGCTTTTTTACTACGCAACGTAGAGAAATGAAACTTGGCACATGGATATAAAATGTATCAAGCCGATACGTGTCGTGCTCATTTTTCCCCGAAACTCTTTACTTTTTCCAGAAATTCAGTTATAATTATCAGTTATCAATTCATGATTGCGAATACGACGTGATAATGTACTTCCGTCAATTTCGTCATTTCCGCCTCTTACCGGAAATGTAAACTAGGGTTCACGATCCAGCCACGCCAAGAAAACTTTGATACCGAGTATATTGTTATACAGATGAGATGAGTGCCATTCATTCATACCAAGAAAACTGTGTAGAAATATTTAGAGTGTGCTTCAAGCTCGGAAGGAAATATTTTTATTATAGTCTAGATCTCGGAGTGTCAGTCATGCCAAGAAAACTTTGTCGAAAGGCTAGATCTAGGCCTCTCACGGCTCGAGGATCGAACTAGAGCTACTGCCGCTCACACAGCTCGGATTTGCTTGAAATTTTACATGTGCCTGCCCTTCGACCCGCAAAAGGTTTTCTTTTAGATTTGGAGTCTTGAAAAGGTGTGGAAGTATTTTTTTTAGTTTGCTTTATGCCGCTAACTGTCTACCTCCGATCCGTCATTTTTTACGAACACAGTCATGAGTCCATGACATCATCACTTCCTGAAAAATTCTCGGTGTGCACTACCTCGCACAATATACTAATAATATTATCCTATCTATCTGTTAATCGCCGATTTTATGTGGATGACCCAAAGTGTCTCGACATCAATGACTTTGTGCTGATTCCTTTCGGTCTTGATTGGTGAGCTTTGTTTTTCTACCATTCGAAGAATGGGGTAGTTACTAGTACAAATAATGCGCGTATGAAATACAGATCATAAGAAATGCTTCAACATAAGCGAGCACTCGGCTAACTAATTGGGTGGTGACGTCACCCATTGACTTTTTAATACTGTCCAATTAATTGGCTATTGACGTCACGACATTGAATTTTGACGATGTCCAAGTAATTGGCTGGTGACGACACTACGTTGAATTTTAATGAGGTCCAATTAATTGGATGGTTTATTAACCTTTATACTCGTTTACAAAAAAAAAATCCAGATCTATACAAAACAACTTTTTTTTTAAAGAATTGTACCAATGGGTTAAAATTATATAATTTCATTCCATGTTAACGCAACAGCTCTGAATACGAAATACAAATAAAGAAAGTGCATCCAAACAAACTTTGGAGGGCGCAAAGTGGCCTCAACGACCTAAACTCAAACTCAAATAAACTCAAACGTGGCGACATTGAGTTTTTACCAGAGAGTAAGTATGTATGGTTAAAAATGACTTGCTGAGGGGAATTCCGGAAGGCAAAAACGATCTTCTGTATCTTTCTCTGTTTGTTTTCATGTGTATTATTCTGTTGCTCTTGGATGATCTAGAAATTTGATGAAACAGGGGATGGTGGCTGTCATTTAAGATGGATTATGAATTTCTTCACCCAAACATTTGAGCGCAGACGGTTAAAATCGAAAAATGCCGTGTCTGTCATAGTGCATATTTTCTTGATGATTGTGTTATTATTATGGTATGTTTATATAGTGATGCGATAGATGTGTGTGCAGCTGACGAAATATCCAAACCAGAGAAAATCTGTAAGGTTGTAGGCAGGCTTGAAACAAAGTCAAGATACGTCAAAAAGAAAACGTTGTATGTAGCAAACCCTCGCGTGAGAAATAATACTGAAATGATACGATAAAATGCAAAGGAAAAGGGAAGAGAAGTATAGCTTCCGCTATATTAATTACCTTTCTCATGACAAGAAAGGAGCCTCGAACAATTTTATTAGCAGTCGCAGGGAAGATCAAAGGCAGGAAAAGCAGGGGTAGACAGAGAAAAACTTTCACTGAAAGTCTTACTTCATGGACAAACAACAACTCCTTCTTGAAGCTGGCTGATGATAGATCCCAGTGGAGGGCCATGATCGCCAATGTCTGTTCCAGACAGGGCAACTCATGACGATGATGCTGATGATAATGATGATAAGAAAAAAAATGAATGTGCTCATAAACGCTCTATGTAAGTGAATATTCCTCAAGTAATTCTTATTAATTTTACCTTATTTCATCCATATGATTAAGCTCGTGTCAAGTAAATTAAAAATCGACATTCCAACATCAGTACGCATGAATGAGGTCTGCTTTATTCTCCTCATGTATTTCAATAATCCAGTTAAGTTTATATATCGCTTTCGTTTCCTTTCAGGCCCCCGAGAAGCATTTTAATTCACTGATGGAAACCAAACGCTCGTTCAGAAACGGACAGAACACGTTAGTTCCCGGCGTCTCAAAACCACAGACATCCAATTTCTCTGACGTACGGAAGACACCAAGTTCCCTCGGTGCCCTGAAGAGATATTGCTATAAATGGCAAAACCCTCGCTGAGACAAAAGCGGCCGAAACTGTAGTTAACCCTCTAGCGCTGAGAGACAAATTTCCATGTCAATATGAGAAAACTCCCCCCCCCCCCCCGAAAAAAAATAATTAAAAAATTGATTAACCCTAAAGGGATCAGAAATATATTTCCATATAAAAAAACTTATAAATAATACCTTAAAAAAAAAAAGTCAGTTTGGTTAACCCTCAAGGGATCAGAAATACATTTCCATATAAAAAAAACTTCTAACTAATGCCTTGCAATACCGGTATAAAACAGTTAGCAGAGGTCGAGCACTTAGTCTTCTCGGACAAGGACGAAAAACTGGGATGGCCCGTGTGCACGTTGCGCACGTTAAAGATACCTCCGTAGTTGGAAGTCGAGATGAGCAGGACTAGCAAGACAATCGCCGCCTCGAATGCTAACGGGGTGCGTAGGGCATTAACGCGCAAAGACGGATGCACTAAACAGCAACAGACAAAATAAACGGGCGAGGTGATGCAGATCCATCATAATCACCTGGAACTGCAACTAAAATACAGGTTTATCCATGGCTAAGCTGGGTACCTCGGCTAATAAATAAATAAATACATAAATAAAATTTTGAAAATCTGATTAACAGACAATTCCAAATTGAATAGCGTTTTTCCAAACCGGTATGTCAAATTTTGAACGAGTTATGGCCTTTTCCGATAATTCAAAATTAGTGTAAGACCTTTTCTGCTAAAGCCTTGATCTCTCACTCAGTTCCTCTGCCACTTGCCCTTCGCGTGTACGAATCCCAGTTACAGTGGAAAAAAAAAATCACAACAAACTGTTGCTTTTATCCGACTTGCGATGTCGACAACCAAACTTAGCCCAAATGGTAGGCATTGTGACCAGTACGTATAATATGCACAATGGCGGGCGGACGTAAACAAAGTAGGCTAGGCGTGTGACGTCATGTTAGTTCAACCTATACAAATACAAGTACAGCATACAACAACAACAAAAACAGGAACCAGGAAAATAAAAAACAAGAAAAAGAGAGCTGCAAATGCCAAGGACAGAGATCCTGAGAAAACAAAGGTCTCAGCACCAGGTTCTATAAGGTCAGTATGACATTGATTATGGAAGCCCGAAAAACCATATTTTACATGTTGATTATTTGTTCGGTCCATGTTTGCTTTGAACTGAAAAGAGATTAATTTTTTACCACCATGCCATGCCCTGACAATGACTTGACTCACAACAATGTGCATCCAACATCGCCTCTGGCAGTGATTATATAAAAATGCACTGTTTCTTGATTACATCGAAAAAGGTCAGTGTGACTTCTTGGAGATTTTCCGGCCTGTGACTGGTTTTCTCAAATTGGTAACTACGTCACAGATGAAGAGAACTCTGAACGAGGGCACGTTGGTCTAAGAGGAAGGTATTCGCCTCTCATGCCGAAGGTACCGGGTTCGATTCCCGATGGGCGCAGGCATGTTGGAAATTTTCGGGGGAATTTCCTGTCCCTGATCTTATGGTAAGGTAGGATCGAGCACAGAGTCTTCTCAGATAAGGACGAGAGAAACTCCGTTGGTGTGTGTGCATGTTAAACATACCCTGGACTTCGAGAGAAAAGCCGACTGCCGAGGCAACATTTTAAAAAACAACAAGAAGTAATCGCTGCCACAAACACGCACATAGGGACAATAACAAGAAAAAACACACACCAAAAAACACAAGAACATAAGAGGTGTAAATGCCAAGGGTATAGATCTTCAGTAAACAAAGACTTTAATACAGACGAAGAGCACTCAGATCGGTCAATGGTGATTGCGGTAAAAACTGAAGTTTTTTTACATTGTGAATCCTTACTAGCTCTGCTATGTGTGTACAACATGGTGTTTCTTGTTTGTGTTTTTTTTTTTTTGTTAGAAAATGCGTAAATTGGTACATTGTGATTCCATAGTATTTCGACCCAATCCCGCTTCGTTACCGATTTCACTAGATGCGTCATGATTAAACTGAATTGGGTTGGATAAGAAATTAAAAATTTATGAAAGGCTGTTGTTTTAAGTATATACGAACCCCAAGCGTTTTGTGCATACGCATACGTACCTATTCCTAACTCCGTCCTTACCTCAACACTAACTGACTCTCTAACCCTGTCCCTTACCCTTTCAACTGGGGTGAAAACAAAAAGGAAATCTGAAAGAATAATTAATTTAGATTATGGTTAGGAGTATCTTGGGGAGGAGCTCTCTAGCTCTGGAGCCACAAAAGGGTTTAAAATTCTTACCCCTAGCGCAAAAAACTAGTGGGACGTAGGTATTCGTAACAACAATCTGCATGCAAGATAAAACGTCAAAGTAGCTGTAAACCAATATCGGTGTGTAGTTATTGTGTCGTGTGTCTGCACATGTGTTATCAAACTTCTCGTCTATAACACGCAGTGGAGTACCAACAACTTCCCCATCTGACCTGAGAGCATATGAAAATTCTGGTGTGACTGGCATTTCTCATGTACAAACATGCGTGGAACAAAAACGTTACTGTTTATAATTTCAAAACTACTAATACTAGAGACATGGATATGTCGCTTTGTGAAAATAATTAGAGATCTCACGGTAATCAATCGTCCCTTTAGAATGACTCTGTTTCATCAACTTTTGAGAACTTGATGATTGAAGTTTGATGTGCTCACGGTAGCTTTTAGAGATGGAAGTGTATATCCGTACAACATGTTGTATGGATATGGACAGTGCATATCCGTACAACATGTTTATCAAAAGCGCGACTGGCGAAGGTTTGCTGAAACAAAACTTAATATGGTGTTCACGAATTTAAACTGACAACACATGGAATAGTCAGACGGACCCTGGGGCGTGAGGGTCTAGTCAGTTTGTATCAATGGGCGGTAGTCAGATTGACTAATCAGGTGAAAAGGGGTTGGGGTAGCCATTGGTGATCGACGTACACTCAAGTATATTATTAGCGCAGATCACGCAATCTCCGAACAGAAGTCGGATTGTTTTGCTACTAAGCCGATTCATATTTTTAAAAACTATGCAAATTAACAAGGTCAGTAATATGGTATTCCGTTATGTGTTCTACGTCATCGAATTGTGTACGTTGTACGGATATGCACTGTCCATATGCCCTTCCTTTAGAGATACGACTGTCTTTCATGTTGGTTAAACTTACAAATGACAAACCGAATCTGTTTGATATTTTGACACACAATGGAGAATGCCTATAGAAGTAGTGTGTAGTGTTTAATTCAGCTCATCCAAAAAGTGGAGAGAGAACCTTGGCATTTTAAGGGAACGCAATGAACTCAAATTCATCAAAATCATAGTTACGCCACGATGGCAGATGGACGATGGACTGGTGGAATGATTAAAGTTGCATCATGTTTAATTAGATTTTTAAAAAAAATGGAACATGGCTTCATGAGGTTTCTTTGCTTCGTGTAAACAAGAGGTGAGAAAATGTGTGTAGTTTAATTAATGTTCTGATTACTGCAAACACAGAATGTGTGTCCGTTTTCGCGTATGTGTGTGTGTGTGTGAGAGAGTGATGGAGAGAAAAAAAAACAGAAAAGGAAAAGAGAAGGAGAAATAGACATAGCCAAAGAGAGAGAGAGAGAGAGAGAGAGAGGGGGGGGGGAGAAAGAAAAAGAAGAAACAGGGGAAAAAGAGACTAAAGAGAAAGAGAGAGAGACAGCGACAATGAGACAGAGAGAGAGGGAAGGAGAAGAGAGGAGAAAGACAGAGAGAGAAATGGGAAAAAGAGGAATAGGGAGAAACAGTCAGAGAGGGGTAGAGAAAAAAGAGCGAGAGAAAAAAGGAGAGAGAGAGTGAGAGAGAGAGAAAGAGAGAGGTAGAAAAAGAGAGACAGAGAGAGAGAGAAAGAGCAATTTAGACAAACAGAAATATCAGATAGATAGATAGATAGATAGATAGATAGATAGATAGATAGATAGATAGATAGATAGATAGATAGATAGATAGATAGATAGATAGATAGATAGATAGATAGATAGACAGACAGAAAGACATACAGACAGATATATTAGATAGATAACTAATCCAATCAGAAGCCACTGTTCTGCTCAATGACATAACTACAAGCATCATTGCGAAACAAAAAGTTATGGTAGACCTAATGATCCCCTATGGGATACCGTTTTACCACATTACATAATTTAGTCAACTGAACTAAATTTCTTGTCTCTAAGATGAACGGGACATCATTACCGTAGTAAGTCCTATTCAGTTCATTTAATTGGCCCAGCTTATGGAAATGCGGTAATTCAAATACAAAGATTTTAGATAAAATGGGATGTGTTCAAGTTCTGGGTTTTTCGTTCATGTCTCAAAAACAGAGGGATTTTCCGTGACCAACTTCTCGGAAATCCCCCGGAAAAGAGAGAGAGAGAGAGAATTAATGTGACCATTAGGCCGATGAGCAAGGCAATTGTGGTCAAGTAAGTGCTTTATGCTATTCAAAGGACTATGACTTTGTGGGTAGTTAATTTTGGAGGAAGAGTGAGCTGGGGGAGGGAAGGAGACACAGAGAGAGGAAGGGAGACAGTCTGAGAGAGAAGGGGAGAGAGGGGTCCAGAGAGTGAGTGAGAGTGAGACAAGCGGAGTGAGAAAGAGTGAGAGAGAAAGTGTAGACAGATAGATAGAGAGAGGGAGAGGGAGAGAAAGAGAGAGAAAGAAAGAAAGAGAGAGAGAGAGATAGAAAGAAAAAGAGAGAGAGAGAGAAAGTGCAGATAGATAGGTAGATAGATAGATAGATAGATAGAGAGAGAGAGAGACAAAGAAAGTAAGATAGAAAGAGAAAGAAAGACAAAGTGAAACAGTCAGAGAGAGAGAGAGAAACAGAATGAGAGATGCTGCAAGAGCGACAGAGAGAGAAAGACAGTGAACGTCAGACAAACACAGACAGTACAGAGAGAGAGAGAGAAAGAGAGAGAAATGGGAGGCACATGGAGAGAGACACACACAGAAATACAAACAGACATACAGAAACAGTCAGGTTTATCACGAAATTTAGTTCCACCACAGTTCTAAGTATATCTATCGTATAATTATGTTGATTGCTGTACAATTTTAATATGTGTAGCCGCCCAACAAAATGAGGCACACGTCGGCACCACCCGATTCGAGAAAATCGTTAAAAGGCATTACAGGGTCAATTTTATAATTCGGCGTTTTCAGTATTTTTGAAAAGTTTAACCTCTTTACTATTCCTTTTCCAAATAATGTCCTGTTTGAGAAGGGTAAATGCCTCAAAACTGACTTTGAATTGAGTCACCATCAATAATTTTGACTAAAAGCTGAAACTTTAAAAGCGTTTTTCTCAAAACTGTGATTGTGTCACTTCCTGTCTTTGAGAGGTCATATCTTCTCTGATAATTAAATAACAGCAAAATTTTTTTAACCAAATGAAAGGGCTTTGAATGACCTATTTGGTGATACCAATATCTCTATACCACCAAGATGCACGAAGTGCCTCATTCTGTAGGATGCCTACATTATATAACATCTATTAATTATTATAAAAATGAACTTTGGAGGCTATGTTAGCCTACTCCTCCGTTAATACTTAGCCCATAGGCTTCAAATTTTACAGACGTCCACAATATCTACATACCAGGGTTTTCGTCACATAAAACATACGAAAACTCCTGTCCCCGAATTTATCAAAATTAACTATATTTTTTCGGTCATTCTATTTTAATTCACCATTTTGAGTGAACCGGAAGAATGATACCATTTTGACGCTCCGACTGAACGCGGAAGTTTGGTTCCGCACCAAGAAACGAAACCCTACGTAGAACGGGTAATTAAATAAAATAATTCTGTCTGAAATAGTGGTGTAACAGTATGGTCTATTAGTCATAGCATGGAATCCAAATGCCGTTTTAATGTAGCCTAGATCTAGATATACGGTTGTGCTTAGTACATGGAAAATTTGCAAGATATAATTATCTTGCGCGGGTCGGCTAGTACATAATAATGTGTATGTTCTGAAAAACATTTTAAGACAAAAATACGATTCTACAACAACAATAAGACATACACAGAAGTAAACAAACATGCAAAATTGTCCTTTTAAATCAAAAGTGGGGTAGGGGGGATGCCCCCCTTATCGCCCTACCCGTGACAGCCAGACATTATAAGTCAAGCGATAAGCTACTTAAGACAGTCTACAACACGCACCCCGAGGGCCACGGGTAGATGTTCTTCTCTGTCTTAGTTAAAAATGTACCCGGCTAGTGGGAATGAGAGAATGGCTAAGCTAAAAGGTTAAAGGGATGGGGCAGAAGAGGATGGTTCATTGAGGAATCCTGAACTGTAATGTGGGTGATAATGAAATGACTGTGCAGTGAGACAGACTGATAGACAGATGGTCAAACAGACAGATACTAGGATGGATGGACGACCGGATGGCTCGGGCAGACAGACAGACAGACAGATGATCAGATAGAGGGCTACTGGGATGGATGGACGACCGGATGGCCGGACAGACAGACTAGCAACTATATTAACGGACAGACAGAGAGACAGCTTTAAAGACAGACCTATAGACAGACAGACAGCAGACAGTAAGACAGACAGACAGACAGACAGACGGACAGAAGGATGGACGGTCGGAGGGACGAACAGACGGACGGACAGATCGATGGATAGATAGATAGATAGAAAAGACAGACAGACAGACAGGCAGACAGACAGACAGACAGACAGACAGACAGAGACAGACAGACAGACAGACAGACAGACAGACAGATAGATAGATTGATAGATAGATAGATAGATAGATAGATAGATAGATAGATAGATAGATAGATAGATAGATAGATAAATAGATAGATAGATAGATAGATAAACAGACAGACAGACAGAGATATATCACCTAAATAGACAGAAAACAAGGCATTATCAGACATAAAACCATCCACCAACAACTTAAAACTAAACATTAGCAACTCTCCAGGACAGAATATAAAGACAAGAAAAAAAAAAAGTCTTTTAAAAATGTACGGAGAATGAAGGCCTAACAAGGTCCAGCACGCCTTCACTGGTACAAAAGCCCTCCAGGGGTACAAAATACTCTTTACACTGCTCTCTGGTGAGGGAATACCCGTTAATTTGACCTAAAGGAATTGGTCGCAATTTCAGTCCAAGCTCTTCTGTCTCTCTGTCTCTCTCTCCCTCTCTGTGTGTCTCTCTTTGCCCCTCTGTCATTCTCTGTATCTATTTCTCTTCCCCCCTCTTTGTTTCTCTTTCTATCCCTCTCACCCACTCACTCTCTTCCTCTCTCCTCTGTCTCTTTCTCATGTTGATCTAGTGTCAATACTGTGGTAGATCACTTGACAATTGTAGGATTTTCCAAAAAGTACGTAAGCTGGATTTTTGTGAATTTTGTCCTACAACCCATCGTCTGGATTTTGGATGGGGGAGGGGGAGGGGGAGGGGGAGGGGGAGGGGGGGGGGTAAACATCGGCAATTTCGAGTGTACGTTTCTCATGGCTGTCGCCTTTCTTGACTTCTGTGTTTTTAGCACTTTAACAACCAGACAAAGAAATGCAGATCAGAATTCGTCACAAATTACTTGACGACAGGGTATATCAGCGTTTTCATGGAGACAAGACCACGTTGCATTATTTGATATCTTTTCACTTCATTGGAACTCTCTCCGTAGCGAAATTCCTGCTTTTTAAGACTCTATTGCCCAGACGAAAACTGTGTATCGAATATTTTGAAATTTTTACAAAAGGGATTAAAAAAAAAAATATGACCCGTTTGGTCAAGTTAATAATTAAGTCGGATCTTATCCTATGGCAAATGTTCTTCACCGATTTTTCCCTGTTTATCTCTGGCAACCTTTTCGAAAGTAAAATTTACCCCTCTCCCTACATTGTTTTGTTCAGTAATTTCAGTTTAGACTTCTATCATAATAAAGCAACGGGCAAAGGGGGACATTTTAAAATACCTGTTGTTTGTTTGTTAGCTTGTTTTCTGTTTTTTGCAGAACTGCCGCAGTCGGGGCTCTACCCCCTCCCCCTTTCCAATTCATCCAAGTTGATTCAATTCCCCCCCTCCACACACACACACTCCCGCATAATAACTCCTTTCTGAAGACTTTCAAAGGGGAGCCAGTCGATTAAAGAAAAAGGTGGTTTTTATTCTTTGGTCGTCTCCACTCATCAGTGAGCCATTACCTAGGTTAAACCGTAAAATTCGGACATAATTATTATAACTCAAGGCTTATACAAGATGTGTGCCATCATAG
This sequence comes from Onchidella celtica, assembly GCA_963931925.1. NCBI lineage: Eukaryota > Metazoa > Mollusca > Gastropoda > Systellommatophora > Onchidiidae > Onchidella > Onchidella celtica. Next base: position 7,592,763 of record OZ007584.1, on the reverse strand, counting down.
CCACCAAGGCAAACTAAATACTCTTCTCATGGACTGAACATCTCAGAGGTTGTTCTTTTGTTGGAATGAATATTCGAGTCTAGTCAAGAAGACCAAGCCCTTCAAAACATGGCTGTCTAGTAATCAGCTAAAACCTCAGTATAAAAACGCGCCTGTCCTCGCTACTTAATTACCGGTGTGAGCATTTGGGTCCCATTTTCTTTTCTGCCATTTATTAAGTGGGTCGTTTCCATGAAATTACCCGGAGTTTATAATAACGTCATGTTTCCAAAATAATCGTAGCCGTTTCATCCATGCACCCATAAAACTATAACAACAATTTCAGTGTTCTTTTTCTGCGCAATTTGAAGTTTTGATTCCCTGGAAGCCAAAACAGTTGAGGGAATGCGGAAGATGAAACCTCAAAAGGTGTTTGAGGAAATGAATCACAAAAAAGTGATATGGTGAATTTTCAAATATTCTACTCATTTATATATTTAGTTGTTTATTTATTTATTTATTTTCAGATTTAGAACGATCAAAATTCCATGCAGATTAACACTTAAAGTTCCAGAGAATGAAGGCCCTATGGAAGGCATTCAGTGTTCTAATGTCTGTTGTATTGCTAATTTTGTGCATCCATTCAATCACAGGACTCGAAGACTTGGTAGTACAGACCAGATTACTTAAAAAGATTTATTACAATACAATGCCGACCAGTGCAGTACAAGGATAAGAACATGTACAATCTCACTGGTGACGAACATATATACATAACCAGTTACAAATAATTGTCTAACATCAACACCACAATCTCCCAGCACACGGACATGCACATGCAACTCATCCGTGACAAATAGCTATTCTCCAGACGAAACACACACGCCATCAACCCAAACACACACAATTACATTATCAGCACTTTCAGACAAGGGAAACAACTACAGGGGAAAACACTCATGCCATGTCCCATAACAATGTCAATAGGCACGTACGTGGGGTAGGGGTGAATGAGAGGATGATTAACTCATTCCCTACGGCAACTTTTGTCGGTGTGGACGGGAACGCTCAACTCTATCCAGTCTAAAATTTAGTCATAGTTCAAAGATGTTTTGTCTTTCACTCAGTATAAACACAAGACGTAATACAATAGACATTAAAGTAAAGGAAAATCAACGAACCAGGATGGGATTCAGTATTAATGAGCAGTTGGCAAAGGTATTTGTGTTAGTAAATCGGTGTCCACTCGAGCCGAATATTCGGCTTTCCGGAACAAATGAGTTAAGGCCAAACGCCTGAAAAGTGTGTATGGAGGACATAGTGGATAAGAAACAGGTGTGGAGGTTAAAGTTGCTAATCTAAAACGTTTTTTGTATTGGTGAATTCTATGTGAATGGTAAAATATCTGTAAAGGGCTTGGAAGTTGCATTTTGACGGGATGAAAAGATTTAACACCTTCTCTCCATTGTCCGGAACTGTTCCAGGATGTCTAATCTCACTATATTGCTATGTGCCCGGAACTCTTCCGGGATATCAAATTCAATATATCACTGTGTGCCCGGAACTGTTCCAGGATATCAAATTCAATATATTACTATGTGCCCGGAACTGTTCCGGAATATCAAATTCACCATATTACTATGTGCCCGGAACAATTCCAATTCCGGCCTGTCTAATTTCACTATATTGCTATGTGCCCGGAACAATTTCAATTCCGGCCTGTCTAATTTCACTATACTGCTATGTGCCCGGAACTGTTCGGGGACTAATTTGGATGCATTTCTTGAATTATCAGATGGAGACAATTCCCGAATTACGATTGTTTTGTACTCCCTAGTTAGTTCCCCTGCTTAGTTGCGTCATTTGCGTGCATTTTAAAAGCGTGGGATTTATGGTGTGCAATATTTGAGATTTGTTTGTTTTGTCCCATTCTGCACCCTGAAGATTTAGTGCACATACTATTTATTACTATTATTATATAAAGCTGATTTATCTAAACTAATATATATATTTGTGGACTTGAGATTTTTCGTTGCGCAAGGCTTCTGAAACACTCAACACTCAGACTTCAAATTTTATATGGTGCATCAGAATGGATGTAAGGGTGCACAGTTTTTAATAAGAGCCTCAAATCGGTGTAGTTTTTTTTATTGGAAATTTATTGTTTCGCCATCATTTAGATCTATTTCGAGTCATGGTTCGCCATTTTAAGGTTTCGTCATCACTTCCTGCGATGTGTTCACTATCAAACACACTAACCCGTGCGCAAATCATGCTGTTGTACGGGATGCGCAGTGTGTCAACTCACAAAGGCAGAGCAGTAAGACTTATTTAAAAACAAACGAACAAAAATAAAACAAAAAAATAGGAACAGGCCAGATGACGCAGGTCCATAATAACCACACAGAACTGAAACCAGTCTTCAAACCGATTTATCCCGGGCAGGGCCGGGGACCTCAGCTAGTTTAGTTATATTTTGTTTAAACATACCTTCATTTTTTCTTAAGAATATATTAGTCTTTCTCTACTGTCACTTTTGCCACAATATACAAAAGTCTTGAGTTTGAATTTACAGAAAACACGTCGACACGACAACTGACACATTGTGCTAGGAAGAATCAAGACGATGGGCAGACCATGACAGAATAATAGTACAGGAGACCTTACCAGAAGCGTATAACTCTGAAGGTCCAATATCGCTTCAGGGTCTAGATTCAGTTTAAAAAAGTATTTTTAAAAAAAAATACACATCACACCGGGACATTGAGTGGTTTCCAAAAGGACCTTGTGAGCCACTAAGTACTAATGAAGTTACTATTTTTCTCTCTACGGGAGGGAATCCGTATCGGTTCAAACTGGTTATTAATTCTCTCTTGCTTTCTCTCTCTCTCACTCTCTCTTTATCTCTCCCTGTAGCTGCCCCTTTCTCGCTCTTTCTCTGCCCCCCTCTTTCTCTGCCCCCCTCTCTCGGTGTGTCTTAGTCTCTCTGTCTCTCTGTCTCTCTCTCTGTCTCTCTGTCTCCCTCTACCTCTCTCTGTTTCTCTCGATCTCGGTGTCTTTCTCTCTCTCTCTCTGTCTGCCTCTCTCTCTCTCTCTCTCTCGATCTGTGTATGTGGGTATGTGTCGACAGGTCGACCAAATATATATGTGAACGGTGGAGGAGATCTACGAGATGAACATTTTCTTGGCATTTAAAGAAAAAATATCCTGTTTACTTTTTTAATTACTTTTCATTAAAAAAAAAAATTCTTTAAATCTTCATTAAAGGACGAGTGGGGGGGGGGGGCGGGGGCTGCACAAGAAAAATTTAAAACCATGATTATAATGATGTAATGATGAAGAGTGAAAGATGAATGACTGTTTGTGTTATAAATATATTAATTTTCTTTCAATATCTATGACGGTAGGGAACACATATATCTATAATATTGTTATATTGCCTATATTATAGATAACTGTTTATTTATTAACTAAGCCATTTTTCTCTTCTTCTAATGATGTACTTATTTAATTATATACTTGGCTGATTCTAATTACAGAATGAATTCGTTCAAAATCGCATTTCAGCCTCCAAGAATGGTTGGGTCCTTAGTATGGAATTTGCCTTAAAGGGGAATGTTTTTAATGGGATATAACTAAGATAAAAGTAGGAGAGAAGGCGTACAAGTTAGTGTGAACAGAAAAATGGGTATTGAAGAAATGCCTTGAAGGACATTTAGTGGTAAATTAATAAGGAGGGTGTTGGTTGGTTAGAGTGACATAGGGAATAGAGGTTAGGGAGGTGGATGGATGGATGGATGGAAGACAGACAGGCAGACAGACAGACAGACAGACAGGCAGACGGAAGGATGGATGAACAGATAGATAGAGACAGACAAATAGATAAACGTCAGATAGATAGATAGATAGATAGATAGATAGATAGACAGACAGACACGTAGATTAGATAGATAGATGAATAGATAGATAGATAGATAGATAGATAGAGATAGATAGATAGATAGATAGATAGATAGATAGATAGATAGATAGATAGATAGATAGATAGATAGATAGATAGATAGATAGATAGATAGATAGATAGATAGATAGATAGATAGATAGATAGAAAAACATAGATAACATATGAATACATTGCAACAGAAAGACCATCCCACTTCTAGAACTATCCACGTTATAACAAATAGCAAGACCAGTCTCATTACTCACCCCTTTCGTCACCAAATCACACAAAATGCATGTATGGCTTAACCCTCTGACGCTTGTGTCTCATGACAGGTCAGGCAGGGCCCAATGTTCTATTTTTGGAACCCGTTTGAATTTATCAACCAGTAATTGATCCTTTTGAGAGACACCCTGAGCTATCCTTCATTTTCTCGAAATTTCGGATTTCAATGTAAACGTTAAAGCCCAAACTTAGTTTCTGTTTGTTCCATCTCCATTTTCTGAAAACCTCCGGGTCGATTAGTATGTAGAAGAGGTATAACAGTAAATGCACACTTTGACACTTGTTTAAAATGCATTGTAGGACTTACCAAGGTGTTTCACAGTTTCGATTTATTCTAATTGCTTATCATAATAACTGAAGCCGCAAACGTTTGACGTGGAATTTCTCAGTTGTGCAAAATGTGGAGTTGGAACAAACAAGAACTGAGGTCGCATAATGTGGGTTTTGTCAGTGTCCGCCTGTGGATTGTGATGTAAAGAGGCGTCGTCCCCAAGCAACTGCCTCATTTCCAAGTCCTAAAATATGATATGTATAGACATAGATTTTGAATCACTATTGGATATTTCAACCGGGTGGTTGGTTGACGCTTCTGGTAGAGTCTCCTTCTGTCATGTCATTCTGTTCTATTCTGTGTATCGTCTTGCTTCTTCTTAGCACAATATGACCATCTCGTCAATGAGTTTTCTCCAAAATCTCAAACTTAAACTCGTGTTTCAAAAGTTGACTTGAAACTGTCTAAGTCTGTTGACCAGAAGTGTTAAAACCAGAAACTGGACATCTTTCTAGATTATAGATTTTATATCACTCAAACTCATGTTTCAGAACTTCAAGATTTGAAACTATCTACGACTTTTGACCAGAAGGGTTAAAACCAGAAACTAGACACCTTTATAGATTATAGATTTTAAATCACTTTCACTCATGTTTAGGAACTTGAAGATTTGAAACCGTCTTCGTTTAGTGACCAGAATGGTTAAAACCAGAAGCCAGACATCTTTATAGGTTATAGATTTAAATCATTCAAACGCATATTTCATAACTTCGAGATTTGAAACCATCTACGTCTAGTGACCATAGGGGTTAAAACCAGAAATCAGAGATCTTTGTAGATTATAGATTTTAAATCAGTCAAACTCATATTTCAGAACAAAATTAATGAGATTTGAAACAATCTACGTGTGGTGACCAGAAGGTTAAAACCAGAAACCAGACATCTTTATAGATTAAAGATTTTAAATCACTATTGCATGTTTCAAGCAGACGGTCGATGGACGCTTCTGGAAGGGACTCCTTCTGTCCTATCATTGCTGTTTTATTCTATCTATCGCCTTGCCTCTTCCTAGCACAATGTGACAGTTACCGCGCCTACGTGTTTTCTCCAAATTTGAACTCAAACCCACACGCATGTTCCAGAAGTTTGAGATGTAAAACTGTCTAGGTCTGGTGACTGGGGAGTTAAAACCCAGGAACTGGACACGTTTATGACCCCGGAGAGAAGATGGAACCCGCCCCAGACATCGGGTGTCCATTTTACCAGAGCTAAATAAAAATCTCATCACCCTAATCCTGGGCCTGATGGAGTCTAGTCTAGCATGGAATGGGGATGCGGTCAGTTTTGTGTGTGAGGGTTTTAAAGTTGGGAGTCGTAGAGGGCGAAGCCGTGCTCACACATATACTCAGAGAAAGAGAGATACGTGTCTGTGTTAAAATGGAGCAAGTATGAGGGATGCGTTTTGTAGGAGGTGGAGAGGGGGAGACAGATGAGAGAGAGAGAAGAGAGGGAGAAAGAGATGGAAGAGATAGAGAGAAGAGACAACGGGGAAGAAAGGGGGGAGTAGAGATAAGTTGAGAGATAGAGAGAGAGGAGGGAGAAAAAGAGAGAGAGTGATAGAGAAAAAGAGAGAGAGAGAGAGAGAGATAGAGAAAGAGAGAGAGAGAGTGATGGAAAGAAAGAGAGAGAAAAGAGAGAGAAGGTAGGAAGAAAGAGATAGAAGAGGTAGAGAGAAGAGACAGGGGTGGGGGAGAGAGGGGGGGTAGAGAGAGAGAGATAGGTTGAGAGATTGAGAAACAGGAGAGAGAGAAAGAGAGATGGAAGAGAGAAAGAGGGTGGTAGAGAGAAAGAAAGAGAGAGAAGAGAGAGAAAGCGGAAGAGAGAGAAAGAGAGAAAGAAAGAGAAAAGAGAGAGAGAGAGAAGGAGAGGGTGAGACAGAGAGAAGAAAGAGGATGGGAGGGAAGGAGAGAAAGACAGACACGGAGAGAGGGGTAGGGAAAGAGAGAGAGAATCAGACTCATGGGAGTCTAGCCTAGCATGGAATTAGGGATGGGATCAGTTTATGTCAAGGGTTTTAAGGTGAAAGTCGTAGAGAGCCAAGGAGAGCTCACACATAGTCAGAGAGAGGGATCCGTAACGTCTGTGGCTAAATCATAAAATGGCGCAATATGAGCGATCTGGTTTTCTGGAGAGAGAGAGAGAGAGAGAGAGAGAGAGAGAGAGAGAGAGAGAGAGAGAGAGAGAGAGAGAGAGAGAGAGAGGGAGGGAGAGAGAGAGAGAGAGAGAGAGAGGGAGGAAGAGAGAGAGAGAGAGAGAGAGAGAGAGAGAGAGAGAGAGAGGGGGGGAGAGAGAGAGAGGGCGGAGGGGGACAAGGGAAAGAGAGAGACAGACAGACAGACAGAGAAAGAGAGGGGAAAGAGAAGAGAGAGAGAGAGAGAGAGAGAGAAGAGAGAGAGGTAAAGTGAGAAGATGTAGAGAACAAGACAGGGGAGAAGAGAAATAAACAGCGGGAAAGAGAGAGAGAGAAAGAGTGAAAATGAGAGAGAGAAAAAGAGAGAGAGAGAGAAAGAGTGAAAATGAGAGAGAGAAAAAGAGAGAGAGAGAGAAAGAGTGAAAATGAGAGAGAGAAAAAGAGAGAGAGAGAGAAAGAGTGAAAATGAGAGAGAGAAAAAGAGAGAGAGAGAGAAAGAGTGAAAATGAGAGAGAGAAAAAGAGAGAGAGAGAGAAAGAGTGAAAATGAGAGAGAGAAAAAGAGAGAGAGAGAGAGAGAGAGAGAGAAAAAGAGAGAGAGAGAGAGAGAGAGAGAGAGAAAAAGAGAGAGAGAATTTGTCTTGAAATATTATCCCAGTTTTAAGTTCAGGGTGTTGTACATGTTGTACGGATATACACTTCCTTTATAATTCGAATTAACAGAACAGTTGTGCGATTATTTGAGTTATCGCATGAGTTCAAACTGATGAGCAGTTCTGGGCCAGACACTGATGACGACGCAGTTCAGTAGAGTTGCAATAAATAATGAAGTATTTGATTTGGTATACATTGTTTGAGACATCCCACACACTTTTAGGTGCGTAGATTAACATTTGAAATATGCATAGAGTTGACGTACCTTTTTCAAACATGTAATAGAATGATGATTATACTAGAGAGTATGTATTTATAGAGAGATCTCACTTCCGCCAAACGCCAAACTAGGTCACTGCGGTAAACAAAACTTGAAAGAGACCGTCTTCACCAAAGATAGTGTGCATATCTGTTTACTGTGATTTGTTAATATTTTTGGGCTGTCTGAAACTATTTAGAGCCGTTTGTATGTTCTTAGCATTGTGGAAATGCACAAACAGGTATTGTTTATCGCAGGGACCTACTTTCCGCTCCATGCTAACAATGGTTTCGCGTCTCGCAGTGCAGATCGACCTCTATAGGTAAAATGCGCATGACGTCACAGAGTTTTTGTTTTGTACTTCCGCCAAACAAGATGGCCGGTGGATCAGCTGATGAGTGTAACTTCGAGATGTGTCTAAGCAGTTAAAATGCCTGCTGGTTGCATTGCAGTTGACTGTTGTGACAGGGGTGGAAAGGATGGATCCAAGCTGGTCAGATTCCCTATCATCCGTGTAAACAAGGGAAAGGAAGTGAAAGAATTGACCGAACGTCTCCCATGTGCGTGAACACGCGTGTCATTGTTTACAGCAGTGAACTCGCCGCCGATTGGTTCGCGACGCCTGAAGTGGGTCCGGACAGACAAGATGGTGGATATGCGCATTCTACCTATATACATACATACTCTTGTATCATACTACCCCATTCTGCGCCACGGGACCAAAGCTGTGACTTATCATTCCATTATGCACTCCAAAGGGAAAATCCGATTTTCTTTCGCATGCAAGTTCCAATACAGATTTCAATCACATAATACCAATATTGTACTTTCAAACAGCGAACATGTTTGTGTAAGGTGCAGTTTTAAGTCTGTAAGAAAATGATAATTAGTGGTGCCAGGGATTGAATATTTGATCCGTTCACACAGTGAAAAGGGCAGTTTCTGTGTGAAGTCCAAGATCTTAGTTCCTGTTTTTTCAATCTCCTTTTTTCTGAAAAAAAACTGGAGATCTTTTAGTATGTAGGAGATTTGTAACAGATACACGCTTCGACGCTTGTTTACAATGCTTTGTGGCATTATTTTATCGAACTGTTTCACAGTTCCCATTTATTCTAACTCCTTATCGTAATGACTAAAGCCGCAAACGTTTACCGTTGAATTTCTCAGTTGTGCAAAAAGTGAAGTTGGAACAAATGTGAACTAAGGTCGCCAAATGTAAAAAGAAATAATAATAAAAAATATGCATTCTTAAGACAATGAAACCTGGGAGTGCTGCATATTATAAAATATCCAGAGAAATAAACAACGGTATTTTTACGAGGGACGTGCCCATTTACGAATGACAAAAACCGCAGTTTTCGTTCAAGATGATCACAAGGAACACATCCAAAGCCATATTTCGATTTTTCCCTAAGGGGTGCATAAAAATACTCCATTTAGAGACGAGCTTGGATTTTCGCCCCCAACTCCTTTTCGTCAAATAACGCAAAAATGAGCAATTTTAATACGGTGTCAGTTGAAACAAACCCAACTTCCGTGAATTCAGAATTGCTGTTAATTTGAAGTCTTCGGGCAAACAAACAAAAAATGGGTATATCGATTTTTAAATGCAAAAAAAAAGGGGAAAAAATGACAAGCACGGACTTCCATAAGCACTGGGGTCTTTGCCTCCTTTAAGATCTTAATGGACGCCGGCTTGAAAAGATGCTGTTAGTGTTCAGAAAGCTGTTCTGTCCAAAATGACAAGGGCTATTTTCGTTAGAGATTGGAGGATTTTGACATGGTGATTGTTCCGAACGAGTCCTGGTGGATGGGTTTGTGCTTCTTTCTTTCTTTCTTTAGTTTGTCTTTCTGTCTTTCTCTCTTTCTTGCTTGCTTTTTTATCTATTCACCCATCCATCTATGCATACATCCATCCATGCATCCATCCATCCATGCATCCATCCATCCATGCATCCATCCATCCAACCATCCATCCATCCATTCACCCACCCACCCATTCATCCATCCATCCATCCGTCTGTCTATCTATCTATCTTTTCTGAGAGCGAGACTACAGGAGATAGGATAAAATAAGATAAGATAAGATAGAATCATTTTATTATGCCATAAGGATCTGCTGTTTAACCATCTGATGTTCAGACATAATTATATTCACTTAGGTAACACAGCAATTCTAAATCTTAAGACACTAATTTGAAATGGTCAAATGGATGCAGAAATACATGTAATTCTGTTTATCAAGGAAACTCATTAATTTCGTTGATAATTTCCAGAAATGTTCCAATTATAGAACATAAGGCTCTGGTGGAGTGTTCCAGATGTGGCATGCTGGGCATTACAGGGTTAACAGCGCACACGTGGTACATAAATCTTACGTATCATTATATAAACAAACTCCGTAAATCAATAACAAGCATACATGAAGTGACGTGGTAAAGAACCTTAGTGAAATGTTGCGTACGTCTATTAAAATGACTTGCTGAGGCGAATTGCGGAGGGCAAAAACGAGCTTCTGCATTTTTCCATGTTTGTTTTCATATGTTATTATTCTGTTGCTCTTGGATGATCTAGAAATTTGACAAAACAGGGCATGGTGGCTGTCATTTACGAATTTCTCCACACAAACACTTGAGTATAGATGGTTAAAGCTAAAAAATGCCGTGTCTATCATGTTGCATATTTTCTTGATGAATATGTTGTTAAGTTTATTCTTGTCACTTTCTCTTACATTGCCTCCCCATGCTGTAATACAATAAGTTATTAATATTATGCTTATTAAGATCTTCAGAGGAATAGAATTCTCGTCAAACAAGAGTTTCGATCTCTAAGTTTCTTACATGCTGCTGAAACCCTAGTGAGCGCGATATTACAGGAGATGTTCAGAGGAAGGGAATCCCCGCCAAGCAAGTGGTTCAGTCCTTGATTGTGTTACCCTCTACAGTGGCTGGGCCACTCCTGGGTTATGGACCTGTGTAATATTATTGCACTCTTGCCCACAATACTTCTTGCCATTTCTGAAAAAGGATTTGTTTAGGTCTTTTTTTTTAGGAGATTCACTGCCCTGGGTATTTACATCTCACTTTTCTGGTTTTTTATTTTTCTTGTTGTGGTAAAGATTCGTTCGTCTTTTTTTTTAGAATTATGCCCGGGCAGCGGCCTGTTCGGCCTGATCTTTTCGATTTCCAACTGCCAAGGTATCTTTAGCGTGCGCCACGTACACACGGGCCCTCCGGGATTTGAACTCGGTACCCTCGGCATGAGAGGCGAGGACCTTGCCTCTAGACCAATGTAAAAGGCTAAGATCTATAAGAAGATTTAAAGACTTTTACACAGATTTACAACATTCTTTTCAAATCTATAGAAAACGACTTTTTGAGAATGTTCACCAATGCGATCAAGTTTATACAGAACTATTTAATTCTAATTGTGAAATGTAAGCTGATGGTGCTGGGAATACCAAATATAAATAAAGCACTCCCCCCAAAAAAGACTGTGAAAAGCCCGCAATAGGCATTATCGTGCCGACACGCTGTTAAACCTTAACTCAAACTCAAACTCCTACCGGCATACATAAAACGCCCAGGTGATGCCAATCAGTCGTGCGTGGCTCAGAAACCCACCGTTCTCCCAACAAATAACCGTGAGTTGACAGTCGGTACAAATTAGGACACATTCAGTAAAGTTTAGTTCACTACCGTGAAAACACGTACAGTTGACCAGCTGGCCAAACTAATGTGACTTTAGGAAGAGCTCACCACCACAATACAAAACGTTGGGTTGGCCAACTGGCCAAAATAATGACACTTTCCGAAAAGTTCACCGCCATCAAACAAAACGTAGGGTTGGCCAACTGGCCAGAATAATAATATAATGACACTTTCTCTAAAAGTCCGCGACACAAGGATAACTTAAATTGGCAACTGGTCCAAAATTAAAGATTTCGCAGAAAGAATAAAACAAGTCAAGATTTACTTAAGCCTCCCTATTATTGGCTGTTAATATAATGAGTTGTACATGCCATATTGTTGTATACGACAGTTTTGCAGATTTTAATGTTTTGTCATGAAAGTGGTTTTCTCACTCCGAATTTCATTATGTACCAGTGCCATTCCAATCGGTTAAAAACTTTTCGAGATATGTGTTTTTTGTGACGGAATGTTCCTTGCGTTTTAAGCCCTTTTGCCGACCAAACTTCAGTCCTCATTTTTTCGAAAAGGCAGAAATGCACATACGACAATACGGCCAAATAAACGACGTCAACGTCGGGTTATTCCAAGTCACAACGCTGCAAATGGTACTTGACACACTTCATAATGAAACAAAAACAAGAAAGACAACATCCACATTAATAAAAACTGGAATACTTACTAAACGTTGAACTTTCACCTATATAATCCAGTATTTCACCGTGTTTTGTCCATGGATACTTTCACAGAACAGCTTATCCAACTAAACAACGCATTGTAAAAACAAACAAGGCAAACTTTAAAGTTGGTTAAAGACAACATAGAGAATAGAAATAACCCCAAAAACATTAACTTTAACAGTTGACAATAACCAAGACAAATGCTAAGAATATGACAAGTAAGAAAAAGACTACAGTGTAATTCTCTGCCAGTTTAAAATCGCATTTTGAAAAGGTAAAAGTAATTTATCATTATTTGTCCAAAATGTGGACTCTTCATAATACTAAACCTCAAGCCAGAGCAAAGGTATTAAGCAGGCAACTTTCCTGAACTAAGAAGAACAAATTACATTAATCAAACCTCACATCCATTCAGAAAGTTCCGAAACATTTCATTTGATTTTTGTCTATTTTAAATTTTTTTAAAAGTATTTCTTCGAGGGCAACACTTGGAAATAATCGTACGCAACAAAAACAATTAAATACTACAAATACAACCGATATCACAAACAAAAACAAACATCAAAATATAAGCTTAGATCAAAATTACAGTCCTGCATAATAGTCAAACGCACTGAAACAATATTGGAAATAGCGAAACCTTGTGGACCACTGAAATTTCCTTCCAAATCCAACATACTGGCAATTTAGGAAAAACTTAATATTTTGTTCTAGCCATTTCACTGAAAAATAAAAATGAACAAATATCAAAAAGACAGATAGACAGAAAGACAGACAGACAGATAGATAGACAGACAGACAAACAGACACACAGACAGACAGACAGACAGAAAGATAGATAGATAGATAGATAGATAGATAGATAGATAGATAGATAGATGGATAGATGGATAGATAGAGAGATAGATAGATAGATAGATAGATTGATAGATAGACAGACAGACAGACAGACAGACAGACAGACAGACAGACAGACAGACAGACAGACAGACAGATAGATAGATAGATAGAAAGATAGATAGATAGATAGATAGATAAACAGAAAGAAAGAAAGAAAGAAAGAAAGAACGAAAGAAAGAAAGATAGATCGATCGATAGATAGATAGATAGATAGATAGATAGATAGATAGATAGATAGATAGATAGATAGATAGATAGATAGATAGATAGATAGATAGATAGATAGATAGATAGATAGATAGATAGATAGATAGATAGGCACGTAGGCAAGAAGAAAGACAGTGAGACAGATAGACAGATAGATAGGTAGATAGGTAGGTAGGTAGGTAAGGAGATAATAATATCAGGATAGGTAGATAGGCAAGTAAGTAATTATATAAATCGTTAAAAATAAATAAATATGTAAATAAATAAATACATTAATAAATAACCGCTTCACAGTTCACGCAGAGCCAGCCACACCGATAAACAAATCTGTAATTCACATGTGCAAAAACAACAGGCCTAAAGAGTACTCAACATTTTTCTCTTGTCACGGAATGTATAAATCCAACAGCGCGATCTGCAGGCAGTGTGGCACGGTGACAGCCCAGTGGGCGCAGCGACTGTGAGCAGAGACGCTAGAAAGTTGAACAGTTCCATTTTCAGCCGCGGGCTTTTTTTTTGTGCTATTTTTTGCCAGAAATCATCCGGGCTTTTGGCGTGTTTTGGGTGACATGGCGATGTGGTATCGATACTGGTGTATGTAGTATATGGGTTTGGTAATTATGCGATTATACACGCGAGAGAAATCGACGATGGCTGGGTGGGTTTGGGAGGGAGTGAGGAGTTTTGGTGGATAGACAGAAGGATGAATAAGGGAGGGAGGAGGGTGAGGAAGTCGCTTTATCGGTCTGACAGACAAAGTGAAAGAAAGGAGAATGTGTTTGTGAGAGAGAGAGAGAGAGGGAGAGAGAGAGAGAGAGAGAGAGAGAGAGGAGAGAGAGAGAGAGAGAGAGATTGCTTGAATGAGTCAGTGAATGAAGGAGTTAATGAATGAGTCAGTGAGAGAGTCAGTAGACGAGTATGTCAATGAGTGAGTGCGTGATTGAATGAGTGAGTGAGTGAGTGAGCGAGTGAGTGAGTGAGTGAGTGAGTGAGTGAGTGAGTGAGTGAGTGAGTGAGTGAGTGTGTGAGTGAGTGAGTGAGTGAGTGAGTGAGTGAGTGAGTGAGTGAGTGAGCGATGGATTGACTGACTGACTGGCTGACTCACTCACTCACTCACTGACTTACTGACTTACTCACTCACTCATCAACTGACCGACTGACATTCATTCACTCACTCATTCATAACAGTAGTGAACGACTCCCATGTGCGTGCTCAAGTCTGTCTGTCTGTCTGTCTTCCATCCACATCGTCAGGTCATATCCATGCACATCACACGCCTGTCGACGTAATTTTGAGTTCACAGTGGCCTTTGATCCAAATGTTACTGCACGGAAATGGGCAAAAGTTCACTTGCGTACACGAAATCCGATTTCCGTGATCTTCCACTGTTCTTTGATCGCTGGACTGATACGTATTTTCTGTCGGGAAGTCGTTAGGAGGACGTAGACTAATTACAATGCCAAATAGAGAAAATTCTAGATAGTATTCACTGTTCAGCTATAAGCCCATTGCGAATGACGTCACAGAGTGTTTTTGTTTGTCCTTCCAACACCCAAGATGGCCGGTGGATCAGCTGATGAGTGTAACTTCGAGATATGTCTAAGCAGTTAAAATGCCTGCTGGTTGTGACAGGGGTGGAAAGCATGGGTCCAAGCTGGTCAGATTCCCTACCATCCGTGTAAACAAGGGAAAGGAAGTGAAAGAATTGACCGAACCTCTCCCATGTGAATGTACACAGGTGCCACTGTTTACTGTAGTGAACTACTTTCAGCTCGCCACCGGTTGGTTGGTGACGCCTTAAGTGCTCGCAGTGCAAATCAGCTATCGAATCAAAATCAAAGCTACAATCGCCATGGTGATGCGCCTTACATCAAAGATGGCTGATATGCGCAACGGGCCTGTAGCTTTCTATGTAGGGTATTTTTACAGGAGCTTAATACTTTACATTACAACCGATTACTCAACAGTGAACACAATTCAGCATTTGCTCCGTTTGGATTTGTAATTATACTACGCGCCCCGAGCAAAAATTCTATCACTGATCCTATTGTCCTTTGATCGCTGGACTGAGAAGTGCTTTCTTTTCGCTGGTGAGCAGAGCATGTCAGGAAAATATGAAGAGGATTCTAACGTTCTTTGATAAAGATTTCTTTGCACATCCATGATTTTTTGATTTTTTTTGTTTTGGGTTATTTTTTTTGGTGATTTTTCTTGAATGAATATGTGTGTATATGTGTGTGTGTGTGTGTGTGTATGTGTGGCAAGTGGTTGGTGGAAGTTTCTGGAAGGCTCTCCTCTTGCCCTATCAGCCTGTTATAATTATTCTGTCCATCGTCTTGGTTCACCCTGGCACCATTATTATGACTGTTATCGAGTCAAAAATCGTACTTAGGTTACTCAGAACATGCCCCCTCCCACCCCCTCCAAAAAAAAAAGGCAAAAAAAAAAATGGAAGCTTTTCATATGCTGGGATAACTCCCCACCCCCACCCCACCCTCACCCCCCACCCCAAAGCGTATGTACAGTCTGGACAAACCCTAAAGAGACTGAGATGAGATAACTGGATCTCGGGTACAGCAGCAGTTACCCGGAACTGATGACAGATTTAGGACTGAGACCCCTGTGAGATTATTTAGTGTCAGAATTGGCGGGCGATAGTGCTGGGCATTCTTGGTGGGTGTGTGGTTCCAGAATGTTCCATATCAGAAGCTCCTCCCCCCCCCCTCATCATACACACACTCCTCAACCCCCAGACCTAACTCCTTTTCGAAGGATCAATGAGAGAAGGAAGGGAGAGCACCTTGAACTAAGCTGGATAGATAGATAGATAGATAGATAGATAGATAGATAGATAGATAGATAGATAGATAGATAGATAGATAGATAGATAGATAGATAGATAGATAGATAGATAGGTATAGATAGATAGATAGATAGATAGACCGATAGAAAGATAGATAGATAAATAGATAGAAAGATACATGGACAGACAGATAGACAGACACAGAGACAGACGGATAGACAGATAGATAAAGACCGACAGACAGATATATCATTTTCATTTTAAGAGGACAGGCAGTAGATAGATACATATAGACTTAAACAGAAATACATGTTTATGAGACTAACGCACTGAGAATTCTGTCTTTCGACTGTTTTGACCCAGTGAGCGAGGTCTCTTTGTCCCCAGTTGACTCGAGACACTTTTGACGCTCTCGAACTCGCGCGACAGATTGTTTTAGTCTTGCAAGTGTGCAGGGTTCCGTTTAACTCTATAGACCACGTCTCACACTGTAACCCCGACAAAGCCCTCTCGACACAGTGAGCGAGACCTCGTTCAACTTCACAGTAGACATCTTATACTAAAAGCAAAAGAAATCAGACCTATTCTTCAGTAAGCTACAGGCTGGAAGAACACAGAGAATCCACGGCCAGACAACTGACGAATTTTCTAGAAGGGAGATCGTCCCCCGGGGGGCATTATCTGCCATCTTGGTCATTTCCAAGAAATTGCTATGTGTTTCGCACGGTTCCCGCTCGTTAGTCTAAGATGTTGTCCTTGACAAGTTCCTAGCCCGAGCACCAGAAGGTTAACATGTTATTGTTGGTGATTGGGGGCTGTTGTATGAACATAATTGGGGGGGGGGGGGGATCACAGAGGCGGAGACATGGCGGCAGAGTGGAAGTCTTTGCATTCCATAGCTGTTCTGCGTAGATTCTGTAGTATGACCTCGGTGCCTACTTTTAATGGTGTAGCATACTAGTTTTCGCTATTAGTGCTCCGATATCAGTTTGTCTGTCGTCTCTGTCTGTCTGTCTAACCGTTTGCCTGTGTGTCTGTTTGTCTGTCTATCTATTTATCAACCTATATATGCGTCTAGATCTATCTCTCGCTCTCTCCCTCGAAATATCTATCCATCCATCCATCCATCCATTCATTCATCTATTCATCCATCCTCATTACTTCCCTCCCTCCCTCCCTGTCTGTCGGTCTGTCTGTCTGTCTGTCTGTCTGTCTGACCATCCATCCATCCATCCGTCCGCCCGTCTGCCTGCTATCTATCTATCTATCTATCTATCTATCTATCTATCTATCTATCTATCTATCTATCTGTCTGTCTGTCTGTCTGTCTGTCTGTCTATCTATCTATCTATCTGTCTATCTATCCATCTATCTATCTATCTATCTATCTATCTATCTATCTATCTATCTATCTATCTATCTAACTAACCTTGCCGTCTGTTTCTATGTCTGTCGATCTGTCTCCCAGTTCGTCTATCTGTCTGTCTGTCTACCTGTTTGTCTGTCCTCTACTACGCCTATCTCTCTATCCAAACTGTGTAAAAAATTCATGTTTTTGTCATTTTTTGCATACTTTCAGTATGTTGCGGTCACAAGAGCGTAACTGTGTTTTCTTTATTATTTCTAATTCAACATTATGTCATCAGAGGCCAGACGGTGTAACAAGTGGGCAGTAATTATGTATATTTATAATAATGCCTCAAAATTTATACAACAGAGTGGTTGTCAGGGTTAGAAATTGCCTTGGAGAATCAAATTGCTGTTTACAGACTGGACAAATTTGTGACGTGGTCTTCAGATCAGAGGTTCCCAAGTTTTGTTCGTCCCATTTACCATTTCTGAAGGATGCCAAACTGTACAAGTTGATTCAACAAATTTTTATCATATATACAAAGTTCATTTGGACGTGCTTTACAGTACGGGCCTTTTTACCGTTAGATGTTCAATTTCACGAGTAATTGGTGTTATTTATAAGAATCTGGGGGGTAAAAGCTAGCCTAAAGTGAGATAACGAAAAAAACAACAACGCAAAAAGCACAAATGGCCGTTATCGTGCCCAAGGGCCGATAAACCCAAACTTAAATTCAAACTTAACACCCCTGACAATGTTTCTAGAGTAAAATTAATGCCCCTTCCCTTTTTTAAAGAAATGTTTTCAGTATGACGAGCTAACATGCCTATATACTCCAAAATAGAAAGGGCTGGAGACAGTAAGCTATTGAAGTTCTTAAAAATTAGTCAAATAATTATGTATACGAGAAATGGATAATTGTTCATAAATTTTTGCACTACGGATAAGTTGTTCTGTATTTCCTTTGTCCAAGAGTTATTCTCCTCTGAATTAGTCAGATGATTGGTGGACGCCTCTGGTTGTGTCTTCTTCTGTCCCCGTCATTGCTGTTATATTCTGTCTATCATTCTTGCTTCTTCCTAGCACACTATTGTGAGCATTATCGTGGAGAGGTGCTTTCTTAAAACTTAAACTGAAACTCCTCTGGATTTGATTACAAAGCTGACAGGCAACACGATAGTTAACAGTTATAAAATACACATCGTTAAACCCAAAGCGGCAGAAAGAAAGAAATAAAAGAAATAATTTAAAATAATAAAATCAGACTCTTTCATTTTTTTTTTCTTCCGCATTTCAGATTTTCAAAAATGGACACAAAAAACAAAACAAAAACATTATGTACTAATCCAGAATCAGACACCCCCCCCCCCCCTCCTTCTGGGCAGGCGAAATTACAGTGTAGGGTTATCCAAGGTTGGGGACTTGTCTCTCCTTTCCCTACATACTATTACTAGCTCTGTTCTCTTTCTGCCCCTCTCATGGCGCCGACTACAATGAAACAACAGAAAACAGGTGCAGATTACGGTTAGAAAGATGAGAAATCAACAACAACAAGGCAGGGAAGGAAGAGAACAGAAACCAATAAAGAAACAGCAATCAATAACAGAGGTCCAACAGCTTTAGGCTTTAGATACCAAAGGGATATCAGGTTGAGGACCGCTGCTTTAAGAGTAAATGGCTTGTGTTTAGGGTGGTAAATTAGGGCTGCTTGAAAAGTCTGGAGAGCCGTATCTGTTGTATGCAACGTGAGGGAATGGGCTTGGCGGGGAGAGCAGAGTGGAGTATGCAGGGTGGGTGTGTGTCGGGGGGGGAGGGGGGGTGGGTTGTTGGGTAGAGTGGGGTTGAGTAGACTGAAAGAGAGAGTAGGTTGGCAGCAGTTTTTTTAAAAGAATTTTGCCCGGGCAGCGGCCTTGTTTGCAGTGCTCTTCTCGACTTTTTTTCAACTGCCAAGGTAATCTTTAACGTGCTCAGCGTACACACAGGCCATTCGAGTTTTTCGTCCTTACCTGAGAAGACTAAGCACTCGATTCTACCCACAATAAGATCAGAGACAGAACCCACCCCACCCCCCTTCCAAAAAAAAAAAAAAATTTAAAATCCAACATGCCTCCACCGACCGGGGATGGATCGAACCCGGTACTTTTGGCATAAGAGGCGAGCACATTGCCTCTAGTCCAGCGTGTCGCGTATAGTGTAAAACACTGCGCAACAGCCTCTTATACAGTCATCTATGGCCAACCTTACGAGACGGTGGCTTTTGGGAGTCGGCCGGTGGTATCGTCACTGATATCACGGAAGAAAGAAAGCCATACTAGGTCTGATTTCCACCCGCCTAATTACCCAACTGACATTTGCTCGATCTATCTGGCTCAAGGAGTTATTCCCCCTTTCGGTCAGACGTCTATCCAAGCAGCATGGCCCGGGGGGGGGGGGGGCGGGCGAAGCGGGTAGAGAAGACATGTTGGGTAGCAGGACTAGCACTAGACCCCAATCGAGGGCAAATTCAGATTTTCAATATTCCGAGCGACTACTGGGATTACACTGTTGTGATTTTTAAAATTGACGTTCAATCACCAATGTGTAAATTGAGGCGCAGAACGAAATATCCGGTCATATTTTTTAATTCTACTCAAAGAAATGGCGTCTTTTTTTTTTTTCAGGTTCAAAATGTCGAGGACATCCACGAGCTGTTCAACACAGCTGTGGCTCAATATCAACGAAAACATTAAAATATGTAACTAACTTTAAGACCTTTTAAAAATACGCCGGCGTACATCAATACGCCTTTTTATGCGTTATATGATATTTTGTAGAAGTTCATGATTACATTAGAGGCCGTCGTTCCTTTATGTGTGATTTTATAGAATGCAATGCTTTTGAGGTCGAGTTTACGTTTGGGTTTATCGGCGACAGAATCGTAAGGAGCATGTGTCCTATCTCCATTTTCTGAAAAAGCTGGAGATCTTTTAGTATGTAGAAGAGGTATAACATATGCACACTTTGACACTTGTTTAAAATGCGTTGTGGTACTTATCAAGCTGTTTCACAGTTCCGATTTATTCTAACTCCTTATCATAATAAATAAAGCAGCAAACATTTGAGGTCGAATTTCTCAGTTGTGCAAAAAGTGGAGTTGGAACAAACAACAACTAAAGTCACCATTGTCAGGGTTTAAGTAATATAAATGCCGTGCTGGGTCACGACTTGTAAGGAGTTGATTTTTCACGGTCTCGTTGATTATAACCAGCGTAATTTGTCCTTGAACTGCTCTCGTGAACAGTTTGTTTTTGAAACACTTTTTCTTAGAGATGGAAAGAAAGTGGGGCGAGATAGAATAAATGGATAAGTTAGGAGTGACAGTGCAATTCTCGACCCCGTGATTTTGATGAACACTTAGAAGGGAAGAGAAGGGGTGAATAAGGATAGATAGTTTAAGACGCTTAGTCGCGTTCAGAAATTCGTACATAAAATGTAGAAAGCACGAGGGTTTAAAGATTTCAGTAATTGTTTTGACATTTTAAATTGACCTTGTCTGTTTTTAGTACAAGGCCGTGACCAACTCCCACGTAGAATATATTAATACTGCGAGATGAGCTCGCATGGATGCACCAATCAAATCTAGGGATTTGGACGGTAATTTGCAGGTGGCTGCACAGTATAAAAGCGTAGCCATACCTATGTCCATTACTCCATACAGAAAATTCCAATCTGTGCAGGCGTCGGCACGATTCTGCCTGAAGAATCATAAGACTGTTGATTC
>OZ007584.1:7499291-7566791 GCA_963931925.1 Onchidella celtica | reverse complement strand
GTATGAAAGATAGAGTAAAAAGATTATACATGTCAAAGAGATATGTACTCAGATGAACAAGTTTTAAACACAGTGGAGGTATAATTGAGAATGCATTTGAAAGATTTCATAGATTGGTATATCAAGGAATTTTTTTTAAAAAAGGGCTCAAAATCTTGAATTCACAGTAGTATAATAGCGAAATACTGGCACTAGACAGCTTTGAATCATACACATAAGATTAATGTGTAAGTTGTAAACAAACGGTAAATAGTGACATTTTCGAAAGATCAAGAAAATACGAGAAGAAGACACGAAAAAAAAGAGAAGAAAAAAAAAACCAAATAGAAAAAGAGGTGAAGGTTTTGCCCAAGGTAGAAATCCTCAGTACACAAAGATCTCTAAGTAAGTTTCACAAACATCAGAAAATAGAAAAAAAAAGCATAAGCATAGATTAGAAAACTGACATAATATGAGACTTTGACTGAAGGTCGTGATACATGTACCTGCAAAATTGTGTACTTGGTCACACTCGCTACATTTGAACTGTTAAAGCGAGTCTAATTTCTTCTTCCTGCCAGGGTGAACAGTGCCGTGGCACGGGTCGCGGGTTCGATCCCGGTCTGGGACATTTATTTTTCTTCTTTAAACCACTCCCATGTTTTTCTAGTACTAACTAGACATTTACACTTCTAACCGCCTCACCGTTTCTCTAAGTTATTTTGTTAGTTATCTGTGACTCCCACACGTTTCTGCTCACTTTTATCAATTGCATTTAAAGGGTGTGATTCAAAATGGAAATATTCGCATAGTTGGTGGTTGATGGACGCTTCTGGTAGAGTCTCCTTCTGAGTATCGTTCTGTTATATTCTGTCTATTGTCTTGCTTCTACCTAGGACAATGTGATCGTTATCGTGGGGATGTGATTTCTCTAAACTCAAACTTCTGAGTTCATGGTGTGAGGTTGGTGGACGGTCCTGGTAGGGTTTCCTTCTGTCGTATCATTCCTATCTAATGAAAGAATCCACTATTTCTCTGAAGATCGTCATCCGGCTCGCTCCACCTGAGGAGTTTCTTACCAGTGTTATATTCTGTCTATCGTCTTGTTTCTTCTCAGCATAATGTAGTCGTTGTCATGACAACATGGTTTGTCCAAACTCAAACTGAAACGCAAACTTAATTTGTTTGTGTGTGTGTGTGTCTGTGTGTGTGTGTGTTCTTTTAAAATTCTGTAACTATTAAGTCTGATAACGAATACCTGTAGCCACCTGACAAAATGAGGCACATTTCGACACTACCAGATTTGAGAAAATCATTAAAAGGCATCATAGGGTCAATTTCATCGATTTTTGCATTTCGGCATTTTTAAAAAGTTTAACGTCTTTACTATTCCTTTCCCAATCATAATCCTGTTTGAGAAGGGGAAATGTCTTAAAACTGACTTTGAATTGAGTCATCATCAATAATTTTGATGAAAAGTTGAAACTTTAAAAGCATTTTTCTCAAAACTGTGGTTGTGTCACGTCTAGGCTCTGCTGATTAAATTACAGCAATCTTTTGTTTTACCAAATGAAATAACCTATTTAGTGATACCAGTATCTCTATACCACCAAAATGCATGAAGTGCCTCATTTTATCTCTCGGCTATACATTTTTTTCTAAGATAATATCAACAAATTAGCTTTTCTGTCAAAATTTCGAAACAAATTTTGAATCACTGAATTTATGTGTTATTTCAAAAGTTTCACTTTGAAATAGTTTGTCCAAAATCATCATCGATCACGACCTTCTGCCATAGTCTCATATGAGAGAGAGAGAGAGAGAAAAAAAATCACATATAATAACATCGAGGGGTATTTGCCATATTGCTGTATGCGACATTTTACTGATTTTGAGGTTTTTGTCATGAAACTGGTTCTCTCACTCCTGACTTCAATATGTATGTGTCATTCCCATTGTTTGAAAACTTTTCGAAATATGTGTTTGTAACGTAACGTTTTTTTTTTTCATTCGTTTTATTCTTTTTGCCGACCAAACTTCAGTTCTCATTTTTTCGAAAGGGCAGAAATGCACATACAACAATATGGCAAATACCCGACGATGTGCTCAAAGTAGAGCATTTAATAAGACAGGTGACAAAAACATCACATTACGACACCTATCTCATATGGTACTCACAACCACACCAGCAGTTCATCTTTCATACTTGAACTTACCTAGGGAAGAGAAAAAACAGAATAATATGTTAGAAAATCATGAAAAAAATATGGAGATTATTGTTTTAAAAAATGCATTTTTTAAACATTTGCAATAAAACATTGTCAGAACATTATATCAAGGAGAAATACAGTTTGAGAGGATTTATCATTCTAAGCCCGGTCAGTCACAGTCAGTGTTGCTGCCAGCAAAATGTACATCCAAGAAATAATGGCAGAAGCTGACTGTGTCTGACCGGGCTTAGAATGACAGAGTGTTCAAGGATTTATTAAGAAAATATAGGAAATTATGGTATGCACTTTTTATCTGCCAGCAGCTGTCTGTGTCTGACCGGGCTTAGTGTGATACCTCCTTTAAATGGCAAATGAATTATATTCTGAGCAAAGAGGCCGGTTATGTACACCATTCATAGTGGACCGATGAAACAAATGATTACAAATTACATCGTCAAATTACTATTATGCCAAATTGCATTAACTGAACTGATGCAATATAAATTCAGTGCGAAACCGAAAAGGATTGACAAACGACATAGTAATACATAAAAAGAAAACACAAGTGCATACTCAGATGATGATATTGGAATAGGAACATTTTCTTTCTGTGACCAGAATACCTGGAATTCGTTGGCTCAAAACTTAAAGAAATGTACAAAATATTGACATCTTCAAGAAACATTGTAAAAACAAACACAGCTGTTCAATTGATGGAATGTGACTATATTATCTGTTTCTGACCGTTGCCACATGTTTTAGTATGTTCTTTGTACTAGTAAATTGAATATGAGTTGAGGAATGACTGAGAAGCGCTTAGAACTTGTATTGATTGGATGAAGCGCAGCATAGACGATGATTGTTATGTTATTTTTGTTTGTGTTACTTCAATAGACCAGTGTTTCTCAGCAAATTCTCCTGCACCCATCCCCCCCCCCCCCCTATCCACCCACTGACCAATCGGCTATTTGTTCATCGGACTAATTAATCATCCATGCAGTTATCCATCCACTGATGGGTTCAAGCTTCCTATCGTCACTGGTTCAGCAATCCACACACCCATCCATCTACTTACCATCTCTATGTCCTTCTATCCATCTATCCGTCCGTCCATCCATCCATCCATCCATAAGTCCATCCGTCCGTCTAATCATCATCCATCCATCCATTCCGCTTCCCTCCCCTCCCTCCCTCTATCCATACATTAATCTATTCCAATTTCCTCCACTCCCTCATTCATCCATCCATCCATATCCATCCATCCATCCATCACCCATAGATTCCCTTCCCTCCCTCTCTCCCTCTCTCCATCCATCCATCCATCCATCCATCCATCCATCCATCCGTCCATCCATCCATCCATCCATCCATCTATCCATCCATCCATCCATCCATCCATCAATCAATCCATTATTTCATCCATCCATCCATCCATCCATCCATCCATCCATCCATCCATCCATCCATCCATCAATCAATCCATCCATCCATCCATCCATCCATCCATCAATCAATCCATCCATCCATCCATCCATCCATCCATCCATCCATCCATCCATCAATCAATCCATTATTCCATCCATCCATCCATCCATCCATCCATCCATCAATCAATCCATCCATCCATCCATCCATCCATCCATCCATCAATCAATCCATCCATCCATCAATCAATCCATTATTCCATCCATCCATCCATCCATCCATCAATCCATTATTCCATCCATCCATCCATCCATCCATCAATCAATCCATCCATCCATCAATCAATCCATTATTCCATCCATCCATCCATCCATCAATCAATCCATCCATCCATCCATCCATCCATCCATCCCTTTCTCACTCTATCCATTCATCCATCCATCCATCCATCCATCCATCCATCCATCCATCCATCCCTTTCTCACTCTATCCATTCATCCATCCATCCATCCATCCATCCATCTATCCATCCATCCCTTCACGACTCCCTACCTCCTTTCCTCATTCCACACGTCACTCCCTCTCTCCCTCACACCATCCTGTCTTCCCTATCACAAAAACAGTAAATTTGATGCTGCACCCACCCCCCCCCCTGCCCATATTAAAAAAACAACTTCGCCAAATAAAACAACCCACCCCCACCACCCCTAATTCATCCACATACAACAATATCCCCCCCCCCCTCCCCACCCCCTCCAAAGTCTGTTTTTAACAACCAGCACCGACACTAGCCAGTGAGTGGCCAATATAAGAGAATTAACAACGCCTTCAGCCGGCAAAATGGAAAAGCTTTTACGTGTAGACACCCCCACTGTCCCACCCCCCCCCCCTACTCTGCAGTCCCTGCTCTCAGGACATTAGGAAACGGTTGAAAAATTAGAAAGGAAACAATAGCAAGATTGGCAGCAACTTCAACAACAACAACATCGACAACAACAGCAACAACATCGACAACAACAGCAACAACATCGACAACAACAGCAACAACAAGTCTGAGTGTTGGTCCGTTTGTCTCTATTTTTATTACATCTATCTGTC
This sequence comes from Onchidella celtica, assembly GCA_963931925.1. Lineage (NCBI taxonomy): Eukaryota > Metazoa > Mollusca > Gastropoda > Systellommatophora > Onchidiidae > Onchidella > Onchidella celtica. The sequence goes on along the minus strand of OZ007584.1, from coordinate 7,562,079 downwards.
TGCCTGCAAGTTTGCTTGTCTGTTCGGCGGTCCGTCCGTCCATCCATACAACCGCTCATCCATCCGTCTGTCCCTTCGTCCGTCAGTCCGCCCATCCATCTATCTGTCTGTCTGCCTAACTCTGTGTCCATTTGTCCGTCCTTCCGACCATTCATCCGCCTATGCATCCATCCAGCCTTCCACCCTCTCTCTCTCTCTCTCTTTTTGTCTCTCTGTCTTTCTCTATCTATCTATCTGTTTGTCTGATTGTCTGTCTGCCTGCCTGCCCATCGGTCCGTCTGTCTGTCTGTCCGCCCCTCCGTCTATCTATCTATCTATCTATCTATCTATCTATCTATCTATCTATCTATCTATCTATCTATCTATCTGTCTCAAGCTATCTATCTATCTATCTATCTATTTATCTCAAGCTATCTATCTATCTATCTATCTATCTGTCTATCTATCTATCTATCTATCTATCTATCTATCTATCTATCTCAATCTATCTATCTATATATCTATCTATCTATCTATCTATCTATCTATCTATCTATCTATCTATCTATCTATCTATCTATCTATCTATCTATCTATCTATCTGCATTCTATCTATCTATCTCTCTATCCATCTATCTATCTATCTATCTATTTGTCTATCTTCTATCTATCTATCTATCTATCTATCTATCTATCTATCTATCTATCTATCTATCTATCTATCTATCTATCTATCTATCTATCTATCTATGGACACCAATCCATAACTCGCCCGGCTTGACAAAAACTCTATATTATACTATTTCATCACCATACAAAAGATAGCATAAACACAGAAATACAGCGGGCAATTGTTTGTTCATCCATTATGTACAGACACGCCAGTCCAGCCTCTGTCTCTACACTGTCTACGGGGACATTGTCCGTGTTACATTCGTGCGGGCGTTCGTGTTTTGTTCCCTAGCGTAATATGAGACTTGCTGGCTTTTCTCACTGTTTACTTGTGTGGTTGAGAGTGGCTCACATGTGTGTACGGAGCTGTCTGTATCTTTTTTCTCTCTGAGTGGTATCTCCCTCTCTCTCTCTCTCTCTTTGTCTATGTCTTAATCCATCTTTCTCTTTTTTTCTCCTCTCTCTCTCACTGTGTTTTTCTTTCTTTCACTATCTCTCTCTTGCGCGCTCTCTCTCTTTGTCCAATTTTCTCACTTTTACTCTAAATTCCTCTCAATGCCCCTCTGTCCATCTCTCTCTCTTTTTCTCCATTTGTCCTTCGCTCACTGTTTCTCTCTCTCTCTCTCTTTTTGTCCATCTTTCTCTTTCTCTCTCTCTCTCTCTCTTTTGTCTGTCTGTCTGTCTGTCTGTCTGTCTCCATCTTACTCCCTTTTTTCTCTGTCTCTTTCTGTCTGCCTCTTCTCTTTTTTCTTCTTGGGTCATGGTTCTGTGTCTCATCATTTACTTTGCTTTGTTACTCACTGAATCTATCTCTCCTCTCCCTTCTTCTTTTTCCATCTCTTCATCACTATTCCCCCTTCCTCTCTCTCTCTCTCCTTCTTTTTTGGTTCTTCACTCTTTTTTGTTCACTCGCTTTCCACCTCTTTCTCATACTCACTCACTCAACCACTCATTCACTCACTACCTCACTCGCGCATTCTCACTCACTCACCCACCCACTGACTCACTCACTCACTCACTTACTCATTCACTCACTCAATCACTCACTCACTCACTCGGTACTCACTCACTCACTCACTCACTCACTCACTCGGTACTCACTCACTCACTCACTCGGTACTCACTCACTCACTCACTCATTCACTCACTCACTCACTCACTCGGTACTCACTCACTCACTCACTCATTCACTCACTCATCCGGTACTCACTCACTCACTCGGTACTCACTCACTCACTCACTCACTCACCCGGTACTCACTCACTCACTCACTCACTCACTCACTCGGTACTCACTCACTCACTCACTCACTCACTCGCTCACTCACTCACTCGGTACTCACTCACTCACTCACTCACTCACTCGCTCACTCACTCACTCGGTACTTACTCACTCACTCACTCACTCACTCACTCGGTACTCACTCACTCACTCACTCACTCACTCACTCACTCACTCGGTACTCACTCACTCACTCACTCACTCACTCACTCATCCACTCACTCTCACTCACTCACTCACTCACTCACACCTTCCTTCCCTCACTCACTCTCACTCTATTCCACCTTTCCACCCCCTCCCCTTTATTGCTCACCTGACCTCTGCACGTACTCTGTCCTAGGAAGAAAAATCATCCAGTTTCCCACATTCCTTTCACCCTTCCCATTCGCTCTGTCTTCCATCTCAAGTGACGAAAGAGCGAATTCTTGAAAATGTGTGTGTGCGTGTGGGGGTGGGATGGGTGGATGTAGGTAGTGGGGTGGGAGCGGGATGCCTTACGTGGTGGAGACAGGACATCACAGGACCAAATTGAAATCGAACTTCGCCACCCATGACCTTTCCTGATGTCCAGAACTTGACCACTCGGGGATGTCCAGCCACTCATTAGAGACCAAATTTGGATGCCGCGCTAAAGTGACGTATCTAGGTTATTGTATTTGTATAGATTTGACCTCAGGGAGGGTGAAAGCTTAACTAGTGTCAAGGGAAGAAAGACATTTAGTTATTGAATATTCTGATCTATTGACAGTATCGTCTTCAGAAAAGTTCGATTACGCACAAGATTCAAATATTTTTTGGTCTCGGATATCAAAAGTGCTGGAACTCTCTCTGTCTCTCTTTCTCTCTCTCTCTCTCTTTCTCTCTCTCTCTCTCTCACACATACACTCACATAATCCGCACTCTCTTTGTGTTCTGTCTCTCTGTCCGTGTGTTTGTTTGTCTGTCAGTCCGTCTGTCTGTCCGTCTGTCTCTCTGTCTATCTGTCCGCTCCCCAAGTCCGCTTGGCTGTCTGCCTGTGTGTCTGTCTGTCTGTCCGTCCGTCTGTCTGTCCATCTGTCTGACTATTGTCCGTCCGTCTGTCTCTCTATCCGTCTGTCTGTGTCTGCCTGTCTATTTCACGTTCTCTCTGTCTGTTCTCTTTGTCTCCTCTCTGTGTCTCCTTGCTTCTATACACCTCACTTTCTTTGATATGCCCACATCACTCTTCCATATACGTCATCCGCAGGTCTTCAGTTCATCTTCTTGACATGATCCTAAATTTGCTTACAAAACCCAATCTTTTCATTGTAGAAACGAATTTTTTTCTTCTTTTTTTTTTTTCGGGCTCAGATTGAAATGCGATTTGGTCTGTAACAATTGCGTGCATGACTCCGTGATGTTATGTTGAATACAAATAGATTGATGGATGAATAGATAAAATTCATAAGAATTTATATTGTATCAACGAATCAGTTATTATCCTTTGCACTATTTATGATGATTTTCTTCCATAGATAAGAGAATGAAAGGAAGGGAGGAAGAAAAGAGGAAGAAAGAGAGAGAGAGAGACACACACACAGACGCAGAGAAAGAGAAAGGGAGGGAGATACCCACTAGTAGAGAAGGAGAAATTGAGGGAGACAGGGTGTGTATGTTCGTGTGTGGCTTGAGAGACACACAGAGAGAGAGAGAGAGAGAGAGAGAGAGACACACACACACACACAGACGCAGAGAAAGAGAAAGGGAGGGAGATACCCACTAGTAGAGAAGGAGAAATTGAGGGAGACAGGCTGTGTATGTTCGTGTGTGGCTTGAGAGACACAGAGAGAGAGAGAGAGAGAGAGAGAGAGAGGAAGAGAGACACACACACACACACAGAGAAAGAGAAAGGGGCGGGGTGTGAGAGAGAGTGTGTGTGTGTGTTTATGTGTGGCGTAAGAGATATAGAGAAAGAGAGAGAGAGAGAGAGAAACACACACACACACAAAGAGAAAGAGAAAGAGAGAGTCTGAGTATATGTGTGGCGTGAGAAAGATAGAGAAAGAGAGAGAGAGAGAGAGAAACACACACACAAAGAGAAAGAGAAGGAGAGAGTCTGAGTATATGTGTGGCGTGAGAGAGAGAAATTAAACCCAGACAGACAGACAGACAGACAGACAGACAGACAGACAGACAGACAGACAGACAGACAGAAAGTGATGGGGACAAACCAAGCGTATGAAACGCGTATAGGGGTAAGAAGTGTCAAAAATCGCCAAAATCGAACTTGCGACCTTCATGTATAACCTGTATTGACTTCAGGCATGCGGAGAAAACAAAAGCATCAAATACAGGAAAAAAATCGAATATTCCATGATTATCAATGCGAAATCATTCATTCTATAACTATTGTTCAGACCTCCAGACTTTAACATGATCTGAATAAGCCAATCAATAAATCGATACGATACTGCCTATCGGAGATTTCAACTGGAAGAAAAACTACATGCTTGGGGGTTAAGGACGTTTGACACAAACCAAAGAAAATAGATCTTGTCTGCGATAGACAGAGGTGAGTCCAGTATGTTTCCGAGCGGGTACGGGACAAAGATTTTTTTTTTTTTTGGGGGGGGGGGGATACTATTGAACTACCCTCCGTCTTCCATTCCTCGATATCCTTCCACCATGGCATACTCTTTACTCATCAGTCGTCCCCCCCCCCCCCTCCCTTTCCTGTTTTCCGTGTCTGTCTATTCTTTGTTTTCAAATTTTTTACTCTCTCTCTCTCTCTCTTACTGTTTCCTTTTCTCGCGCTCTCTGCTTCTCTCTCTCCCTCTCTCTGTCTAACTTTCTCTCTCTCTGTTTCCTTTTCTCTCGCTCACTGCTTCTCTCTCTCCCTCTCTCTGTCTAACTTTCTCTCTCTGTTTCCTTTTCTCTCGCTCTCTGCTTCTCTCTCTCCCTCTCTCTGTCTAACTTTCTCTCTCTCTGTTTCCTTTTCTCTCGCTCTTTGCTTCTCTCTCTCCCTTTCTCTGTCTAACTTTCTCTCTCTGTTTCCTTTTCTCTCGCTCTCTGCTTCTCTCTCTCCCTCTCTCTGTCTAACTTTCTCTCTCTGTTTCCTTTTCTCTCGCTCACTGCTTCTCTCTCTCCCTCTCTCTGTCTAACTTTCTCTCTCTCTGTTTCCTTTTCTCTCGCTCACTGCTTCTCTCTCTCCCTCTCTCTGTCTAACTTTCTCTCTGTTTCCTTTTCTCTCGCTCTCTGCTTCTCTCTCTCCCTCTCTCTGTCTAACTTTCTCTCTCTCTGTTTCCTTTTCTCTCGCTCTTTGCTTCTCTCTCTCCCTTTCTCTGTCTAACTTTCTCTCTCTCTGTTTCCTTTTCTCTCGCTCACTGCTTCTCTCTCTCCCTCTCTCTGTCTAACTTTCTCTCTCTCTGTTTCCTTTTCTCTCGCTCTTTGCTTCTCTCTCTCCCTTTCTCTGTCTAACTTTCTCTCTCTCTGTTTCCTTTTCTCTCGCTCACTGCTTCTCTCTCTCCCTCTCTCTGTCTAACTTTCTCTCTCTATTTCCTTTCCTCTCGCTCACTGCTTCTCTCTCTCCCTCTCTCTGTCTAACTTTCTGTCTCTCTGTGTCCTTTTCTCTCGCTCTTTGCTTCTCTCTCTCTCTCTCTCTCTCTGTCTAACTTTCTCTCTCTCTCTGTTTCCTTTTCTCTCGTTCTCTGAGTCTCTCTCTCTCTCTCTCTCTGTTTTTTTGTTTCTCTCTCTATGTGTCTATCTCAACATTTCTCTCTCTCTCTCCCTCTTTCTGTTTTCCTTTCTCTCACTCACTGCTACACTCTCTATCTCTGTCTTTGTCTTTTTGTTTCTCTCTCTCTCTCTGTCTATCTCTAACTTTCTCTCTCTCTCTCTCTCTGTCTGTTCCCCTTCTCTCTCTTTATCTTTACTTTCTCTTTCTTTCTCTATGTATCTACTTCTTTCATTGTGTCTTTATCCTTCCACCTCTCTACCTCCCCCTTCTCTCCCTCCTCGTTCTCTCTCACTCTCTCTTTCTTTTTGGGTCTGCCCACCTTTCTTTCTTTGTCTCTCTGTCTCTTTCTCAGTCTCTATCTCTACATCTACGTATGTATCTCTTCTCTTTATGCGTCTCCCCCCCTCCCCCCCTCTCACCCACCTGTCTCTTTCTCCCTATCTCTCCTTCTTTCTCAGCAACAATCATAATTACCTCTTTTGTGGGGAGGATAAAGATGTGGAAGATGACAAGAAGAGATCCCAGCCTCACCCTCCCTCCAACCCCCCGACCCCCCCGAGATTCTCCAATGTCTTCAGGAACACAATAATCCTGAACCGTATTCCTGTCACATAACCTTCAGCTACAAATCGAACTCCCAATCAATCGACCACAATAGATATCACTCTGGCGACTTTGTTTCTACGACATTCGATAAAACTCTGCCCAAGCCGGAAGTCGACAAGGTAGAACTATTTTTCTGAACTTCTATACACCCCCCCCCCCCCCCACTCAAAAAAAAAAAAAAAAGCACCGACCGGCGCTGCACTGTGGCGACGACGTGCCTGCTCCAGTTGTAACTGGGCTGCAATGGCACAAAGGCAAATTTCCCAAATGGGATTAAAGAGTTATACAAAATACCCAAAATAATACAGATACAAAAATACTTGTTAAGTAGGCTACCCTGACAAAACACCTTTCTCTCGAAAACACTTCCGAGTAAATCATAATTTAGTTTTGCAATCTGTTACAAACATGAAAAAAAAAAAGGAATGGAACGAATTATACATTTTTTTAATACACAGCAGTAAAATGAACATGTTTTTAATTTCTTGTGAAGTTTTATTGATAATTATAGGTATGGAAATCTGTGAACTATGAGGAAAAAGGCGTTTGGTTGTAGTAATTCCTGTTTTCATGGGATGGGTCACAGTTCAACATTTTGCACACTGTAAAGCGTATGTTCCAGTGGTGAGGAAGATCAGAAAAAGTAACAGGGAGGGAGAGACAGTGACATGTGAGCCTGTCCATCTGTCTTCTGTCTCTCTCTTTCTGTCTCTCTGTCTATCTGACCGTCTGTCTGTCTCCCTTTCAAGAAGACAACTTCCCATCTCTCTCTGTCTCTTTCTCTCTCTCTCTCTCTCTCTCTCTCTATCTGCTCGTCTTACCTTTCTCTCTCTCTATTTCTCCCTCACTTTTTTTTTTCTGTATCTCTGTCGCTCTCTTTTTCTCTCTTTCTAGAATGCTGTCTCACTGTCTCAATTTCAGGACACAACCTCTCCAGCTCTTTCTTTCTCTCCCCCTGCCCCCCCCTGTCTGTCTGTCTGTCTGTCTGTCTGTCTGTCTGTCTGTCTATCTATCTATCTATCTATCTATCTATCTATCTATCTATCTATCTATCTATCTATCTATCTATCTATCTATCTATCTATCTATCTATCTACCTCTCTCTTTCTTTTTGTCTGTCTATCTCTGCCTGTCTCTCTCTGTCTTTATCGCTCTCTCTCCCTCTCTCCCTCCCTCCCCTCTCTCTTTCCCTCCTTTCCTCTCTACCTCTGTCTGTCTGTCTCTACCTCCCCTCTCCTTCCCCCTTCCCGTGTGTTGCTAAGTAACCTACAGCAAGGTGTTCTGTATTAAAACGATTCGATAATAACAAAAGATGATGATGAAGTCGAGAAAGCAGACGAAATCAAAATACCGATCCTTATACAACGACCACCTTATATGAAACGGCCAATTCAACATGCAAAGATTCAGTGGGAGAATTTCTCAAGTCAGTGACGGGCGAATAGCACTGGTGTACCTTAAAGACACACGGTAGCCGTTTTAGTACATCAGTCACGCTAGAGGTCATTCGATGTCACCCACATGATTACTGCAGCCAGCGATACCAATGGAGGAAATAATTGGCATGGCGGCACCGATGCCAGATAATTATAAGGGGTTATCATCTTGTGTTGAGTACTGACATGAAGTTGATGAATCTCATATTGTCCAGAAAACAATTATAATGAATAAACTGTCATGTTGTATTTGTTTGTGGCGTCTTTGCATCGTACATCGAACTTGTTTTTTGTTTTTTAATTCACAGAAAAGAGAGAGAGAGAGAGAGAGAGAGACCAAGACAGGGAGAGGTCGAGAGAGGGAGAAACAGACAAAGAGAGGGGGTAAGAAAAAGAGAGAGAGACAGAGGAGAAAAAGAGAGAGAAGGAGACAAATGCAGAGACACGGAGAGAAAGAGAAAGAGAGAGAGAGAGAGAGGGAGAGAGAGAAGAGAGGCAAACACACACAAAAAGAAAGAGAAGTTCACTAAGAAAAAGAGAGAGAGTATCTAGGATAGAGAGAGAGAGAAAAAAAAAGACAGAGAAGAGAGGAGAAAGACAGAGGAGGGGGAGAGAGAGAGAGAGAGAGAGAAAAGTACAGAAAGAGACAGGCAGAAAACCTGAGGGAGAGAGAGAAAGAGACATTCAGAAACCCACACACAAAGACAGGGACAGAACGTAAGAAAATGAGAGAGAGAGAGAGAAAGAGAGAGAGAGAGAGAGAGAGAGAGAGAGAGAGAGAGAGAGAGAGAGAGAGAGAGAGAGAGAGAGACGGAAAGAGGGACTGACACACACACACACACACACACACAATCGCCCCCCTCCCTCAACTACACCCCACCATCGTTGCTTCCCCCCCCCCCCCCTATCTATAAAAATACCCACTCGACGACTCAGGTTTAAAAAAACTGTCGATTTAGCGTTGTACGAAGACACAAAACCGTTTGTACCTTGAAGCCACAGAAGCCATACACCAACCTAATCCCATTCTTTCTTTCAGGTCTAGACACGGTCGAAATTGCAAATTTTCAGTACACAATAGCCCGGAAAGAATGACTTAGCCGAGAGCCACAGAAAACACCTCCCGAAATACAACATTTCGTTTTGTAAACTGTAATGCATTTTGTTTTTATTAACATTTTATTTCGCCGTGGGAGGAATCCAGATCGATTTTCCTGGAATATTGTCTGTTGGAAATATATCAAATTTAGTCAAAATGCGATATAACAAAAAAAAAAAAAAAGAGAGAAAAAGTTCAATGTAGCAAAGCCCTACGTTGTTAATAGTACAGGAAATGTGTGTGGGTTCAAGGGAAAAACCCTTCACATCATTTTGTCCAGATATGAAAAATGAGTTATTAATGGAACTTTATTCTACATTTATTTCTGAACATTTTGCACTTTATTTGAGGTCAATAGCTTCATTAGTTCCACAGCTATGAGCAAAAAATATAACCCTACCCTGGGGATTGGAGTTTTTGAGGATATCGAGTTTGAAGTTGCCCTTCAACAAGAGTCCTGGCTTTGGCCTATTGCTGGTTGGTTGGATGAGATTCAAGGTCTTCGTATGAAGTGATGTGAATCAGGAATCAAATTGTGGTCTGTGAACATGGCTAAAAGATATATGTGAGTGTGCATGAGAAAACCAGGCTTAAGTCGGCAACATGACATTTTGAGTTCTGTACATATCATAAAAGACAAGATATTTCTGATAAATTGAAGTCAGTGACCCCTCCAAAACAAGATTTTGAGAAAACGGCAGTTAATCCTATAAGTGGCAATAGCTCATTGACCAAGTCATATTGGAGTGGCTGTTGTTAGGAGACCGTATTAAAAAAACTAAGCCGTTATAGAGATCACACTGAGTAGTGTTCACTGCTCATCTACAATTTACCCTGTAACATGCCACGGTCCCCTAGAAACAGCCAAGTCGTGAAGTTTTTGGTCTTGTTAGGAGACCGCAGTCTTTTTACAAAGCTGTTATAGAGATCATAGTGAGTAGTGTTCACTGCTCATCTACAGTTTACCCTGTAACATGCCACGGTCCCCTAGAAACAGCCAAGTCGTGAAGTTTTTGGTCTTGTTAGGAGACCGCAGTCTTTTTACAAAGCTGTTATAGAGATCATAGTGAGTAGTGTTCACTGCTCGTCTACATTTTATCCTGTAACATGCCACGGTCCCCTAAACAACAGCCAAGTTGGAAGTTTGTGTCGGACCCCTATTATTTTCACTTCAAAGCCGTTTTTCTCGAAATCAGCTCTGCCGACTTAAGCCTGGTTTTCTCGTGCACACTCACATAATATGTGGCCTAGAGCTTCATTCTTCATTGTTCATCTTTGAGCAAGTGAGAGTAGAGTAGATCTAGATCTAGTTTAGTTAGTAAGAATATGGTGTATCAGTTTGAAAAGCAATGCAACTTTCCATCATCATTCGCCGATTCCTCTCCATCACTGCTTGTTGAATCATGGCTGGTGGGGTTGTCGGAAACAAAATAGTCATTCATGAGTTCCGGCAAGGCATCTGAATGCGTCTGATTTAAGTTCGGCATACGATGAACTCATGGAGGCTGCCGTTTTGCGAAGTGAACGCTTAATCGGGAACTGACGCATCGGGTCAAGGGGAAAATTTAAAGTTATATTTAATATTTCAGGTATTTATGGTATCATCCATATCAGCAATGCAAAAATTCGCACTGCAGCCATTCATAATTGAATGAAAAAGAACAGTACTCCCCGTCTTAATACGCGCGCAAGTTGTGGACATGTAGTGAGAAGGAATGGTCCGTTTCTGTATTCTGTGTCTCGGGGACCACTTTTCTTTTTGCCGTATCTGTGTTCCCACAGATTTTCTGTGCGTGTGTGTGTGTTTTGTTTGTTTGTTTTTGTAAGTTTTTGTCAATGTTCAATTCAGTCTATCTGATTTTTGTTATAACTAGCGTAAGGTCCCGTTCAAAGAACGGGGAGGCATGTAGATCTAGCTGTAGTTACGCAGTCGGCACACAGATTATGTAGCTCTAGGTAGAAAACAACTCACAACTGGCACAGTAACACCCGCATGGCCCGTGCATAAGGCAGACGGCATAGAAACTCATGCCTTCAAACTTTGAAACGCAAGCGGAAGTTTAAAGTCGAAACAAAACAAAGGCAGGAGGGAGGCCATCATTGTTGAGGAGAAAGCATTATTCGATGTTTTTAGGCCTATTTTCATTTATTACAAAATTACGATACTTCGCTTTCATTCAAAGGAATAGACATAGTAGCAAAAAGAACTATCTATCACATGTAATTTTTTCAGGTCTGGGCATTTCTTCCTTGCAGCAGTGAATTTTTTTTCCTTGCTGTTTTTTTTATATAGATGCTTCTTCATAACTTCCTACCCCCTTCCTTATTCTTTAATCGTGTTTCGGTCTTTTAGGAGGTTTGCTGCCCTTGACATTTACACCCCACTCTTCTTCTTTTTATATTTCTGGTTGTGCCAGGGATTCGTTTTTTAGAATTTTGCCCGGGCAGCGGTCTGTTACGCCTGCTCTTTTTTATTTCCAACTGCCAAGGTATCTTTAACGTGCGCAACGTGCACACGGGCCCTCCGAATTTTTCGACATTATCCGAGAAGACTAGGTGCTCGATTCTATCTACCATAAGATCAGGGACAGGAAAATATGAGAAAAATCCCCAAAATTCCAACATGCCTGCACCGACCGGGATTCGAACCCGGTACCTTCGGCATGAGAGGCAAGCACTTTGCCGCTTGGCCACCGTGTCTCTTTCTTCTTTAATTGTAAGCATGTGAGGACTTTAAACGTGCTGATGGTCCTCTGATTCTATTTCAGTTCACGTCTTTGTTCAGTTAGCTTTTCCAGAATGGGGTTAGGGCGTCTTGCACTTTGCAGTTCTCGTACACTGCTCTTCTTCCTCTACTCAGTATCCAAAAAGTTATTCAAAGCAAATCCAATGCGTACGACTGACGCCAAGCTTGCACGTAGGAATGACATCGTTTTTACATAGATGAGCTGGTCATGACATCGCGCTGATGTGTACTTAACGTAGATAATCTGTTCCTACGGTAACCCTACCATACTATTAAAATCGTATGAAAATCTACATCGGTTTGAGGTAGGGATACTGGCTGGGTAAGCTGGATTTTTGTCGTTTTGTTAAATTTTCAAGTCCGCACTTACGCCCTTTTGGCTTCCGGAGAGTACGTTTTAAGCTAATGTCCAAACACATTGATTTTTGGGGCCAGATTTTGTCTACGATTCCGAGCCCAGCAGCCCAAACTGGCAGGATGTTGAATCAATTATGATCACATCTAAAAGTCTGGCCTCCCAAAATGGATGGCTATTTCCCCACCTATATGTCTGAGTCTATTGCAACATAACGCTTTCCTAAAGTCCAAAGAATTTGGCCAAAAGCCACATAAATACTGTTTATTTTCTGCTCCAATTTCCTCTGGGCATGTATGCAAATGCCATGGGGAGATTACTCTGTGGTCCCTGCAGTGTGAAATTTCACCAGAGTTACTCCGGTCTGTTTCGTCTGTGGACAATGGTGTTAAACAATACCTCGCTCACTAACGAGAAAATACACACGGAACATAAATATCGCGACCTTAGTTCTCGTTTATTCCAACTCCACTTTTTGCACAACTGAGAAATTCCACCTTAAACGTTTGCGGCTTTAGTTATTATAATAAGGAGTTTTTTTTTTGTTTTTTTTTTTATATCAGCCATTTTTTTAATTACCTGCTTTGTTTATGTGGTCCTTAGGTTACAGACTGAATGTGGTCACTATAGAATGATTGCAGAGGAGGCTTATAAACACATAGTGGAAATACAAGAGAAAGATATCCTCTCCAAAAGTCAGAATTTGAGACTGAGAGACTGGATGGAACTACTGGAGGAGGTAGGTACAAATTAATTATATTTCATAATGAATTATGGAGACAATTGGTGATCTCTGGGAAGTTTTTATTATGCAAGATGGTAAATACAAGTATTTAGTATACAAGATTATAAATAACCCTTGTGCAAGTCATTGGATGTTCATATACAAAAGCATTCAATATTTGTTTTAAAAATATATGTTTTGCTTCTAATGTATGTATCAATATCATACATTTTATACTGTGTGAGTTGAAACATACTGTGTAGAATTTCACAGCATTAGCCTTGAAATGAGGCACGGTTACTCTTACTTAGAATTAACTTTTGAAAGTTCTGTTGTCAGTGCTCAGGAGGAAGTCTGTAATGTAGGGATAAATGAGTCATCAAACTGTTAATGCACTGTTAATGGTAATGAACCTGACTGAAGGAAACTAGCAAGTAACACTGAGGGCATGTCCCAGAGAAGCCGTTGAATCAGTATTGTGTTAATATCACATTTATTTTATTTTCTGTAAACTTTTTTGAACAGTTGAAGAACAAAGTACCGATGACTTTAAGTCAAGAAGAGCTACAGAATGAAACCATTAGAAGTTTGCAGCAAGAATTAAAAAAGGTGAGTTCAGGAAAAATAAACAGCTTTGTTTGATGGATGGCAGGGGTTATAATAAGGAGTTAGAATGAATCGGAACTGTGAAACAGCTTGATAAGTGCCACAACGCATATTAAACAATTGTTAAAGTGTGGCATTTGCCATCCTAAAAGAACTCCAGTAGTTTTTTTTTTTTTTTCAGAAATTAAATCACAAAATATCAGAAAATCATCCTTTCAATTACAAGAGTGAAGCAGTGGACTTTGAAACCTTAACATTCGATTTTGTTATTTTTTCAGTTTCACATTCTTGCGATTCTGGTGGGTTTTTTTTTTTCCCTTGTGGTCTTCATAATTGAAGAGCGTTATTCCAAAAGTTTGTCAAACAAAAAATTTTGCAAGTTATGATACCTCTCAGATTGTCATTCAAATTTGTTGTAAGACGCGGTGTGAGTGTTCAGTTAAAACTGGCTATGTCAGGTCTTCACCCGAAGACAATGTCAGGACATATCAACTGTCAAATGAACACTCATACCAGTTTTACACTGACTTTGAATGGATATCCGAAAGGGACCATAGCTCTTGCAGATATCTGACGTACACATTTTGGGAAGATGCCCTTCAATTATTCTTAACCCCTAAATCTTGTTACTACTACGTATCTATACACTCTTCTTTAAGCCACTTGATTCCTTGAGGAACATAGGGCCGCAACAACACTCCTCCAACGCACACGGTTCTGACAGGTCCTCCTTAGCTCGGTCCACGCCATTCGGGCTGCCTTCACCTCAGCATCGATACTCCTGCGCCAAGCCTGTTTTGGTCCACCCACTTTCCGCTTTCCTTGTGGGTTCCAGACCAGGGCCTGCCTGGTGATGTTGGATTCAGGCCTTCGTAACGTGTGGCCGATCCATCCCCATTTCCGTTTCTTTATCTCAGTTTCAATTGGGGCTTGTCTATATACGTCAAGCAATATACTCGGTGAAGGTAAGGAGAGATTAAAGAAAAAAATATTTAAAATAAAAAAAAGTACCCATACACGATACCCGGAGTTGCTCCAAAGGGAACGTGATTTCGCCCTTCCACTCTTTCTCTCCCTACTCCTCCCTCCCTCTTCAACCCCTCCCCTCTCTCTATTTCTCCTTACCACCCTCTCTCCTCCCACTCCCTCCGAGAAGAAATGAACGGGAAAGGCATTTTGTGTCCAAATTCGCCAGAATCAAGCGTAATGGCTCCTAATGCACTTTTCGCTCGGTCAGCAAAATGTAGACTTCGTCCTTAAAGAGAACGAAAAAAAAAACCAACAACAGCCACAACCCATAAGCCTTTCAAAATCACCTTTTAAGCAGATTGTGTCTTTCCTCTCACAACAAGAGATGTGGCTTCTCAGTTTCCCTACAAAAACCCAGGCAGGCGTGTAAATACTGCTTATTGGTTGGTGGAGATAGTTGCTGATTGGTCAAATTATACCCCAACGGGTTTCCATAATTTGTGATGGACCATTGTAAGCTTTGTATCTTTGATGGAAAGCTTGTTAAGTAATATAATGACAAAGAGCAATTATCAACTTACAAAGAAAAAGACGGCGTTATTTGAACACAGTTGTCTTTCTCCTGTCTCTTTCAACTCTCTCTCTCTCTCTCTCCGTCTTTTCTCTGTCTGCCTTTCTCTCTTTCCCTCTTTCTCTCTCTGTTCTCTCCCACCCTCTCCCTCTCTCCTTCTGTCTGCCTCTCTCTCTTTCTCTGTCTGCCTTTCTCGCTTACCCCTCTCTCTCTCGTTCTCTCTCTCCTCTCCCCTCCCCTCTCTTTCTGCCTCTCTCTCGCTCTGCCCCCTCTCTCTCCCCCTCTCTCCTTTACCATCACTCTCTCTCTCTCTCCTTCACCCTCTCGTCGTTTTGTCAAAGCAAAACAACAGCCTCTGCGAGTTCACCCTTTTCAGCCCAATATGTGAAAGAGAGTTTGTGTTCATATTGGCATGTATTGTCATCAAAATAAAAGGATAAACAAAACTTCGAGGATTTTAATTATTTAAGAGCGAAAGTAAAAGTATTGTGTATTAAACCAAAGACACAGGAGTTGATCAGATGAGACAGCTAGTGCTCTTAGCGTGCACAGATTTTGCACCCCCACCTAGCGGCAAAAGCGCGGAATCATGAAAAGTGCCGTATTTTACAAACCCAAATACGGAAAATATAGAATTTTATTCACTGTTCAGCTATCGCTGTAGGCCTGGATTGAAGTCACTTATTGTGGAATTATAACCTCAATCTTTATGGGGAAACCTCGAGTTATTTTTTCGTTTTAATTAGTCTCGATAGCTTTGACGCAATTTGACATCATAAATTTACCGTTATATCAAGCATTCTTTTCATACTATGCCCTATGGGGCCCGCCCCCGATCAGTGCACAAATTGTGTGCACGTGTTTTTTAATGGTGCGAAGAAGGCAGTGTCTCATTTTATCGTTTCTAGTATCTTTGACTGTACATAAAAAAAGAACCTTAAATTTGCTCTGTCACTTTCAAACGAGTTTTAAACATTTCACCAGCCGAATTTGATCTGCGACTACTTGGATGCTGGCGTCACGGAATTGACTTTCACTGAGACCTCACACATAATCCAACTAATTTCGTCTCACTGAAACCAGAGAGTATGAATGTATAGATAGGTTTCACTATAGATCGATTTACAATGCGAGATAAGGGAGGTGACGCGAAACCACTGTTAGCATGGAGTGGAAAGTAGGTCACTGAGGTAAACAATACCCGTTTGTGCATTTCCACGGGGCATAAGAACTTACAAACGGCTCTAAATAGTTTTAATCAGCCCAAAAATATAAACAAACCACAGTAAATAGATATGCACACTTTCTTTGGTGAAGATGGTCTCTTTCAATTCTTATTACCGCAGCGACCCAGTTTCGCAATTAGACGGAAGTGAGATCTCTCTGTAGAAACATACTCTGTGCTTTCACTGAGACCTCGCACACCACCCAGTTAATTGCATTTCGATGAAGTTCAGTGTCATGAGGTCACCATCGAAATCTTCAGCCAATTAAAATCTCCTAGTGGAAACTGAGAACCTCTGACACACTCTGAACTGCTCTTGAAATTAAAGGAACCTGTGGCGTCCTTGATGAGGCTAGTAGAACGATCATTCAAGTCACGGTGCATTCGCGGATTTAGACATCTCGCGAGAGTGCTGAGCGAGATTATCTAACTTCCGGTGTAGACATTTTTTGTCAGCTTGACAGGGATCAAAACTGCTGAGCAGTCGGGGTTAATATTAAAAAACCGCGGAAAAAATAAAAGCGGGAAAAGCGAGCGTAGGCGCTTTACCGATAGCCTCTAACCCAGTGTTTCCCAAGATAGGGCATCACGTTCTATTAGAGAGTATGTATTTACAGAGAGCAATCGCTTCTGCCAAGTCGCAAAACTAGTTCTCTGCGGTAACAAGAATTGGAAGAGACTGTCTCCACCAAAGATAGTGACTTTATCTACTTACTGTGGATTGTTCATATTTTGGGGTTGACTCAAATGACATTCCACGGTGACTGACGGGATATTCAGACAATACTTTTTAAGAAAGAAAAGATCACTAACTAGAAAACCAACGATTTATTTCAAAATGAATTGATCAATCCCCCAAAAAATGGTACAGAAATGATAAAAATGTGTTTTAAATAATAAAAATTAAGATGAGTTCATTCAACTGTCTTCACTTTAGTTGGTAACTAATGGGACAGAAAAAATACCATGTTTTTTTACGTATAGAAATGAAACTGCAAAATTGGTGAAACCAAACCAACAGGATTAGTGAACAATGTTTTTTTTACATTCAAGAAATGCATTTGAGCATACAGACAAAGCATAAATAATCAAGTTTTACTTTTAAGCACACTGGGGCAATGAGCAACTGATGGGATATAACCTTGGTAACTGATGGGAGGTTGTAAACATGTGCTCTTTGCCAAGATGGTCGCCAGGTGACATGGTCACGCAAGGAAGTTAAAGCTAACGAAAAAATGTTGATTTAATTATTACCCTTCACAACACAATCATTTATTTTTTTCCCGGGCATGGTTTGAAAAATGGCTCTGGGGTAAACATATTACGTGGAATGTCCCGGTAGTCAGTTAGTTAAGCCAGATAAGGTTTGGGTAGTCATCCTAGTAAATCTCTTTTACAGGCCCACGGGGTTAAATTCAGTTTTATCATTCAATATTCATTATTCTTTACCTCAGATTAGAACATCGAACTTAGCTGATGCCCTTTTGAATGACTATGTCAAACCTACCAGGTTATTATACTGGTTATACTAATTAGGTCCGATCATGTTGCTTTATTTTTGGAAAACTGAAGTAGGGCGTGAGTCCCCAGACACAGAATACCAAGATGAAATCATTCCTTCTTTCACTACAATATGTCCACAAATTGAGCGCGTATAAATATGGTAAGTATTTTTTTTTTCATTCAATTGTGAAAGGCTGTGGTGTGAATTGTTGCATTGCTGACATCGATGATACGCGCGCAAGTTGACGGATGGAATATTATTACGTATGGCTTCGCCTCGGACGGAACCAACAAGTTGAGAAACACTGCGTTAATCTCAAACGCATAATTTTATAAACACTGGTTACCATGGCAACCGTAATCTCTACATCCCTTCAACGACAACCATTTCAGGGAGAAACTTATACAGTAGTCGATTATGAGAGAGAATTTCATAAGTCATGATATTTGACAACTAATTGTGAGATCACAAGGGGATGAAGACAATAGCACTTATTATTGGTGGTTGGAACAGTGTTGGTCTTCGTCGTTGTGGTGGATTTTTTTGTGGTACAAAAAGGATGTTCGACCAAGAATTCAGTATTATTTAACTATCCATTCATCCAATTGTCCTTACGTCTGTCTATTCGTTGATTTCATCTATCCATCCATCCACCCACTCATCATCCCGCTATCGTCGCACACATGTATACATCCATCCATCCGTCCGTCTGTCCGTCCGTCCATCCGTCCGTCCATCCGTCCGTCTGTCCGTCCGTCCATCCGTCTGTCAGACTGTCTTTCTGTCCGTTCGTCTGTCCGCTTGTCTACCCATCTATCTATCTATCTATCAATCAATCAATCTATCTATCTATCTATCTATCTATCTATCTATATCTATCTATCTATCTATCTATCTATCTATCTATCTATCTATCTATCTATCTATCTATCTATCTATCTATCTATCTATCTATCTATCTATCTATCTATCTATCTATCTATCTATCTATCTATCTATCTATCTATCTATTCGTTCATCCATCCACCCATCAACTGTTTACCTATCTATGTCTGTCTGTCTGACTATCTATCTATCTATCTATCTATTATATTTTATCCATCCATCCATCTACCTATTCATCTATCTCTGTCCGTCTGTCTATCAATATAGCTGTCTGTTCTCTCTCACTCTTCTTCTTTCATTCTCTCTCTCACTCTCACTCTCTCTCTCTCCTCTTTCTCTCACGCTCTCTCACTCTTTTTCTCTCATTCTCTCTCTCTCACTCTCTTTCTCTCTCATTCTGTCTCTATTTCATTCTTTTTCTCTCATTCTCTCTCTCACTCTCATTCTTTCCCTAATACTATCTCTGTCTCACTCTCTTTCTCTCTCTCTCTGTGTCTCTATCACTCAATAATTCTTTTTATCCTTCAATCTCTCTCTCTCTCTCTCTCTCTATCTCACTCTGTTTCTCTCTCTCTGTGTTTCTCTCTCACTCTCTCTCTCTCTCACAATATCTCTTTCTCTCCCCCCCCCTCCGCCTCCCCCCCCTCCTTTTCTGTTGTCCTTTCACCACACATAAAACGGAAAAAAGACGCAGATCTATTCAGTCCATGCTGTTGAAAGTGAAGGGAAAGGAGCGAATCTCTTTGAAGAACTGCCCGCTTTTTAAATATGTTTATCCATTCGCTCGCTCGTTCGTTTGTTTGTTTGTTTCTTTATTTTTTTATGAACATGTCTGCGTAAACTGGCTAAAACCAGACTTAACACTTCAAATAACAATAGCCAAAGGCTCTGTCTTTTGTCAGAGAAATGAGAAATAGAGAGAGAGAGAGAGAGAGAGAGAGAAGAGGGGATGTCAGGTTCCTTGTCCATTTCACAAAATGGCGTATCGATTATTTTAGTGGTTTTTTTTTTGGGCTACGACTAACTTCTCTTAAGTTGACGGTATTGGACATCTTTCATAGTTTTGAAGTTGGGACACTGTGGTCTAGAGAAGGAGTCACCAAACTAGGGCCCTCCGGCCGGCGACGTCAGTTCATCTGGCCCGCCATGCTACTTGATTTTATTTGATAAAACCAGGGATATCCAGAGCCACGGGATGGACAGGCTTCCTCAAACCAAGACTCCTCCATACAAGTGAAGGTTATTAAAAACCAGGCCTTAGGCCGGCGCTTGTAAGTCTGTCAGATATCTGGCCCCCTGTGAAAAAAGTTTGGTGACCCCTGGTCTAGAGGCAAGGTGCTCGCCTCTTCTGCCGAAGGTACCAGGTTCGAATCCCGGGTCGGTGCAAGCATGTCAGAATTTGGGGTTTTTCTCATATTTTCCTGTCCCTATGGTAGGTAGGATCGAGCACCTAGTCTTCTCGGATAACGACGAAAAACTCGGATTGCCCTTGTGCAGGTTGCGCACACTAAAGATACCTTGGCAGTTGGAAATCGTGAAGAGCAGGCCGAGCAAGGCCGCTGCCCAGGCTAAACTGAGTTTAATCCGAAACACAAAATACCGAGACGGACCATTCTTTCTTTCACTATATGTCCACACCTTGTGCGCGTATAAACAAGGTAAGTACTACTCACAGAGCTTTGTGGTACAAGTCTTTTTCGTTCAATTATGAAGGGGGTGTGTTGCGAATTGTTGCATTGTTTACATGGGTGGTACGCGCACAGGCCGGTGGACGGAAAATGATGAATTGGTCCTTCTCGATATCCGGTGGCTCGGGTTTAATGTCGATACGTCAGCGCACGCGATGGGCAGCGAGTTGAAAAATCGAACAAAATTTGATAGAAAATAAAAAAAAAACGCGGAAGAAACAAAGGACTTCACTGAGAGGATTAAAAGATAAAAAAAAAAATTAAATTGGAGATCGACAAAACTTAATGAAAGAAATAAGAACAGGAAGGAAAGATCGGAGAACATGGAAGGGATAAACTTAGGGAGGAATGAGAGAAAGACAAAGGAAATGAAAACTCGGAGAAACCCGGAAATGCCATTTGAAGAAAAAGATAAACACCAACAGAAAAACATTCGGAAACTTTCTAGAAAAGAAATTAGTATTTTAAAGGCTAAACTATATTATAGAGAAGAACTCGGGAACTTTTTTAACAACACGTACCGCAACACGTACCGCCGCTCATACAGTTCGGGTTGTCTTGAAATTTTACAGGTGACTTCCTTTTGAACTGTAGAAGATTGTTCTTTAGATCTGAAGACTTGAATTGGAGGGAAAGTATATAGGTAGAAGGCGCATATCCACCATCTTGTCTGTCCGGACCCACACCTCACCATGGCGATGGTGAAATTGATTTTGACTCGTTAGCTGATTTGCAGTGTGAGCACTTAAGGCGTCGCGAATCAATCGGTGGAGAGTTTTAAGAAAGTTCGCTGCAGTAAACAATGACACGTGTGTATACGCACATGGGAGACGTTCGGTCAAATTCTTTCACTTCCTTTCCCTTGTTTACACGGATGGTAGGGAATCTGACCAGCTTGGATCCGTCCTTTCCACACCTGACATAACGGTCAACTGCAATGCAACCAGCAGGCATTTCAACCGCCTCGACATAATGATATCGAAGTTACACCCGTCAGCTGATCCACACGCCATCTTGTTTGGCGGAAGAACAAAACCAAAACATTCTGTGACGTCATGCGCATTCTACCTATACTGCGAGAACACCATGAAAGTTGAGACTGTATGCCCTTGAAGGAGAAGCAACAGACATTGAAATGCGTCACTTAATATTGTCATTGCGTGTGTTCTGAGTGAGCGCAAAAGTTGTATAAATAAGCAGTGTCTGGTTGGGTCGATACAGTGCGAGTACACAATAAAGGCTGAGATATTGCGACCCTTCAAGGAGAAGCAACAGACCTTGAAATGCATACAAGACGTTGTTATTGCGTGTAATCCCGTTAGCGCAAAAGCTGTATAAATAAGCGGTAAAGCCTTTGCGAGACGAACAAAAGTTTCATGATAGTCTTGAAGTTCAGCATCCAGGAACATGTTACGTCAATACGACGTAAGATTTGAGTAGGATTGGTAGGATTACCATGGGACCTGCATTCTTACATCAATCCTACGTCAGCGCGATATCGTAACCAGCGGATATACGTAGAAAACTTGACGTCGGACTATCATAGGGTCTGGAGGATTACCATAAGGGCGAGTTCCCAGCATCAAACGGACGTCAGCGTGATACCGTAACCAGCAAATGTGAGTAGGAACGCCAACTTGACGTTAATGCAACGCATCGGAATTCAGTAGTGTGTCTGGCTCGGTCAATATAATTGCGAGAACATCTGAAAGGTTGAGATATTGCGCCTCCATTCAAGGATATGCAATAGACCTTGAAATGCATTCTTAATGTTGTTATTGCGTGTATCTGACATGAGCACACAAAAGCTGTCTAAATGAGCTGTAAAGCCTTTGCATGACATGGACAGATTTGTCAAGTTGTCCCGTTAAAGACGTGGGGGGATTTTCTTGATGCATTTCTGAAGCCCGGCAAAAGCTCCATGCATGAGACTTGAATAACTCTTCAGATAATGAAGGCTTGGAGAGATATTATGTTGTTTACCGTTGCTAAGGAACACAAAAACACTAACACTTGTAGAAAAAAAAAACAGCAAAGAATTAAATTGAGTTTGAGTTAAAGTTTGGGTTTAACGGCACGTCGGCACGATAACAGCCATTTTGCGACTATTTGGGTCAATTTCGGTACTCTATTTGTGTTTTGTATTCACAGCTTCTAGATGTCGCAAACAGAATCAAATAGTTCAGGAACGCCATTTTCGCGTGGAGGCATCCATTACTATACCGAAACCGGAAGATAGAGGAAATCTATACAGCTTAAAGACAACAGCCCGCAGAACTGCGCTTAAACTGCTCTTGGCCAATCAAGAACAGGGATGTCACACTAAAGCTGTGTTTCCACGGGTACGGAAAATGGAACATGTAACGGAAATGTCAAAAATCCACCAAGTAGTTAAAGAAATAGTGTTTCCAAGTGTATCGGCATAAAAACATTCTTTCTTGTTCAGTATCTGAAAGGTTTTTTGCCGTTTCCATCTAACGTTCCTTTTCCCTACACATAAAACGCGGCTTAATGTCGTGCAAAAAAAAAAATTGAGAAAAAAAAATAACAACAAAGAACTAACACCTTTTTTGCATGCAGATGTGCACTGTCATGTCAAAACCGGAAGGTAGAGGAGATTATGTAGGTCTACGGAACTGCGCTTGAACTGCTCTTGGCCGATCACGGGCAGGAATGTCACACTTAATCTCAGAAAACGCACTATTCCGTCATTATTCAACCCAGAGGCGCCCACTAAAGATGAAGGTTGAACTCAGAGGTTTTGAGCTTGAGTTTAGAGAAAGCATGCCTACACAACAATCGCATTGTGCCGGGAAAAGCAAGGCGATAGACAGAATATAACAATGATAGACAGAAGAAGACACTACCAGAAGAGTCCACCAACCACCAACGCCACCCTAAGGGATAAACCAGACCAAGGCTGGAGTAGGCCCCACGCTGGTGGCCCACCACCTAATCTATGCAAAAAAAAACAGCAAGGAAAAACAAATCACTGCTGCGAGGAAGAAATGCCCAGACCTGAAAAAATTACATGTGAAAGATAGTTCTTTTTGCTACTATGTTTATTCCTTTGACATGAAAGCGAAGTATCGTAATTTTGTAATAAATGAAAATAGGCCTAACAACATCGAATAATGCTTTCTCCTCAACAATGATGGCCTCCCTCCTGCCTTTGTTTTGTTTCGACTTTAGTACCGTGCATGTCATAAAAAATAACCATATCAAGTTTGGTGCGCAGTGTCCTGGCGCGCATGAGTTCTGAAGCAGGACTGCAGATGACTACTTTTATTGTAAGAGAGAGAGAGAGAGAGAGAGCGCGTACATCATCGAATAATACTTTCTCCTCAACAATGGTTGCCTCCCTCCTGCCTTTGTTTTGTTTCGACTTTAAACTTCCGGTTGCGTTTCAAATTTGAAGGCATGAGTTTCTGTGCCGTCTGCTTTATGCACGGTACGGGCCATGACAATGTTACTGTGCCAGTTGTGAGTTGTTTTCTTCCTAGATCTACATAATCTGTGTGCTGATTGTGCGTGTTGTTTGCAACCCGTTCTTTGAACGGGCCCTTACACCAGTTATCATAAGAAAAGATAAGATATAACTTCATTATCCTGTTTCCAGGAAATTTGTTGTCACAGCATCAGTAATAGTACAACAGTAAATAAAATATCTAAGTTCTACAGGTCTTTAACGCAAACCACACACACGCACATTACTCACACAACATTACCACCAATAAGGACATTACTCACACACACACACACACACACACACTGTCAGAACAATGCATAAGGAAAACTAACAACAGCATACTGCATCAGGAAACACTACTACTTCGTATCGCGGATGGCAAAATTAATTGCGCTCGCTGTTTATTTTTAAACTAGCCGACCTGCGCAAGATATATCTTGCAAATTAAACCATGTACTAAGCGCAACTGTATATCTAGATTTAGGCTACATTAAGAATTATTTTATTTAATTACCTGTTTTGCGAACAGTTTCGTTTATTGGTGCGGAACCGAACTTCCGCGTTCAGTCGGCGAGTCAAAATGGTATCATTCTTCCGGTTCACCCAAAAATGGTGAATTTAAAATAGAATGACCGAAAAAAATCTATTTTGATGAATTCGGGGACCGGAGTTTTCGTATGTTTTAATGTGACGAAAACCTGGGTATGTAGATATTGTCGACGCCTGTAAAATTTGAAGCGTATGGGCTAAGTATTAACGGAGGAGTTGGCTAACATAGCCTCCAAAGTTCACTTTTATAGTAATAGAAGATACAATATTCGTCCACTTCTTCGGGATCGGACTACATTATTCATCACACTATAACACTACTAACTCCCCTTAACATCGCGGCGTGGGCTGTGTCAAGAGCAGATTTAATTCATAAATGTTTCCACTGACTAAATTTTTGTGAGAGAGCAGTGAGTAATTTTTACAAACGTAATTATTGTGCGAGCCAGCATAACTTGGTCTCGTGGGCAATTTGCTTTGAACAGTTTTTTTTATAATAGATAGACAGAAGGTGTGGGGAAGGATAGACGGACAGCGTAGGTGTGCATGACTGAGCACTTGTTATATCTCGTGTTTTGAACTAGGTTTAGTAAAGAGGGAAGGGGTGAGTAGGAATTAAATGTTATTGAGACGTCTGTTGACGTACAGAAAATCCGTGATCCAGAGTAAAAGCTCGGGGTTTTGAACATGTTAAGAATTTATTGCTATAAAATTACATTATATTGTATTGAGTGATTCGACCTTTGATGTCGACCCAAGGTCGTTGCGTAGGGCTGTTACTTAAAATAACTCAGTTCGGCAGCTGAGCTAGAAGTGGTTGCACCAATCACAATCCAGGAATTAGACGGTAAGCTGCAGATGCAGACCAGTATTTAAGGCCATACAGAACTTAGTTCTGGGCCACATGTAGACAATCCATTTACGAGGTGGTCGGCGATAGTCCTCAGCCAGATGAGGGACATAGAGACGCAGTTGAGCAGTCCATTGTGAGGAGCCTGATTTAAAGCTCCAGAGCCTAAGCTACTTGGTTTGATATAAACCCACAGCGTTTACATCCAGCGCTCTCACTCCTAGTGAGGGCCGCATGGTGAGAGTCCATACTAATTTGTAATGATGAAAGTGAACCGTTCTACTTACTTTTGAAGACAGTTTCAGAGCTACCGCCAGACAACGCATGGTTGTACAAGCATTCTCCATGGCGTGTCTAGAGGAAATGTCCATATCATAACATGTCTCATTGAATTAATAGAATTTAAACTGTTATATCCGTCGCCACGTGCGCGGATTCTTTTTGCCATATAACTCATATGACCTGCAAGTAGTTAGATTGAATACGTTAGTCTTTATAAAAGCTGTAGTTCCATTAGTTAGATTCAGTTGCCTTTGAATTGATATTTACATTTATAATTATATTTGTTACATTAATTCCTGTAATTAAACTGCCCTACAGTTCTGCTAAAATTGAAAGCAAGTGATTTATTTAGTTTTTAGAGTGCAAGTATTTATTTTTGTGTGTTCGTCGATTGTGGGAGCGGACCTCGAAAGAGTGTCAGTCGAAATATCCCCATGTAACCCACATCGCGACACTGGAGGGGACACCCGGGTATTTTGAGTAATGGTTTCGTGTGATGCGTATTAATTAGGTGGTGAGCCACCAGTGTGGGCCTACGCCAGCCTTGGTCTGGCTTGCCCCTAAGCCTCAAGGACCACACACACACACAGTGCACTATAAACATGTAATCTGCCATCCGCTAGCTGAAGCTCTCAGAACTAATCCCCGCTACTCTGCAAGTGCAAGTACATTTAGGTCAGACCCAGCGATTCATCTGCCCTTTCTGCTGGCCAATCCGGGCTCTCTAAACTGTTAAGCCTTTCTGGTACGAGGGATCCAATGTTGTTGTTTTTTTGCTGGGATTGTGAGGTGGGGGTGGAGATAGTATTTTAGCAACATGAAAAATGGGACCTTGAGCCAGAAATGGTTAATTCTTAACTCTTTGTGTGGCAATAGCCGATGTATTGGTTCTTCCCGCTGGTAACGTTTATGCCAACCAGCAGTATATCAGTGCACAAGAATGCTCGGCTATTTTGTTTCAGGAAAAAAGAAAGTTGACTTCCTATTCATAAATGTTGCAGTAGTCTGTCTTCATTCATCTCCCTCCCACTATTTTGTTCCTGTATTGGTGAAAACGGAAAAAAATTCATGGCGGACAAAGAGTTAACCTTGAATGTGCTCATTCCAATTGTGTTGACATGGGGTGATGCTCTATGAAGTTGTGCTATGTTTAACTCTGGTAACAAACTAATTTCTCGGGGAAAGACGAACATAGTTCTTGTCTGTCCCAACTCCACTTTTTGCACAACTGAGAAATTCCACGTTAAACGTCGGCGGCTTTAGTTATTATGATAAGTAGGTAGAATAAATCGGAACTGTGAAACAGCTTGACAAGTGTCACAACGCATTTTAAACAAGTGTCAACGTGTGCATTTGTTATATCTCTTCTACATACTAAAAGATCTCCAGTTTTTTTCAGATGGAGACAGAACAAAGAAGAACAAAGGTCACGAAATGATCTTGAGATGAAGTCCTGAGAACCAACAGCTGTATTGGTCGCAAGGTATTACAATAGTACTACTATGACGTGCCACAGACATCGTAAACTACAAATGATTCCATCTGTCCAGGACTTGAGGAAAGAAGCTTAGGCGCTCAATAGCCGATTTCGGTTGGCCGAATATAGTCCTCGTGGAAATAAAGAATACTCTTTTTTTCAAAATACTCATATTTTTTATTATTCATAAAAAAAAATTGTATTTTTCTAATTTTTTGTATTTTTGTATACTTCTTTGATCCCATTTGGGAAATTTGCCTTGGTGTCTTTGCAGCCCAGTTACAACTGGAGCAGACACGTTCTCACCACACAGCGGAACGTTTTTTTTTTTTCGGGGGGGGGGGGGGGGGCGTGGTAGGGATTATTATTTTTAGAATTTTGCCAGTGCAGTGGTCAGATTTTTTCGCTAGGGATACATAATTATGTTAAATCCTTTTGTGACCCCAGAATTACAGAGCTCCTCCCGAAATACTCCTAACAACCGCCTTAATTAATTATTATTTCAGATTTTCTTTTTGTTTTCCTCCTGTTTTTTGGGTTGAAATCGTAATGGGGCAAGGGTTAGGGATTCGATAACTTTTAATATTGAGGATAAGGACGGGGTTAGGGACAGGTACGCATGCATACGCGCCCTGTCGCAAAACACTTGAGGTACGTACCTATCTAGAACAACGTATTTTGAGTTATTACAGTCATGGGGAAGAGGGTCGGAATTATTTTGATAAAACCTACATGCAGTTCATTTCTTTTCGAGGGGACTTTAGTTGGAAAGTGACGCTAGGACATTGGAGTTGCAACTGAGATCTGCCATACCCAGCCAACTAGTTTGGATCTCATTAAAGCTCAATATCGTGACGTCACTATTCAATTTGTCGACGGATAGAAATCGGCGAAAGCGCGCCGGGTGTACGAGTGGGAGAGAGAGAGAGAGAGAGAGAGAGAGAGAGAGAGAGAGAGAGGCTGGGAATATTGATTCTCACTTGAGTTCAGCACGGTGCGTTTGTTCTTTTTCCCCGATATTGGAAACTCCTTAGCGTAGGTCATTCATTTTAACCCTTAGAGAATGCTTTGCCTGGCCTTGGATTTGTTGGTGTTTTTTTTTGTCTTTTTCATCTCTTTTAATCTGTTCTGTGATTTTTCTGGGGAGGGGTTATTCAATTTTTGTTGTTGTTGCCAGATCTCACATTCTCTCTGTTGCCAAAGACCAAGGGCTACGACAGAAACAGAAATTTGGTTCAATAGCCTGGAGATAGACCTTGGAGTGGCTATTGTTACGGGACTGTTGTGTAGTTACGAGGCCAGACAGAGAAAATACTGCACTGTGATCACAGTTCAGCTATTGATTACTGTGTAAACACTGCGGTCCCATAACAACAGGCGATCTTGGCCAGGCTCTTTAAAATGTATCTAAATCTATATTATATTTCAGTAACTTGCAACCTTTGGCATGAGTCACTGACCAAACTATACACTCTTCAGGCCTTAAATTTGGCAGGAAGGTGGCAATTGAGATAAGGACGATGGTGGCTATAAATAAAAGTTGTTTACTTCAAGCATGTATTTTTTTAAAATAACAATGTTTATTGCTATGTGACATCTGTATTTTTGAATGTTTGTTTGGTAATATATATAGTACCGTGCATGTCATAAAAAGTAACCGTATCAAGCGTTCAGTTTGGTGCGTAGTGTTCTGGTGCGCATGAGTTCTGAAGCAAGACTGTAGTTTACTACTTTTATTATATGAGAGAGAGAGAGAGAGAGAGAGGGGGGGGGGGTGGCACATGATTGTTTATTCCGGGCAATGCCCGGTAGCTCATCTAGTAATACATAATTCACAAATTCTCCACCGCAAGGTTTTTTTCTTTTTCTTTGTCCACCTACAGTAACCAAATGTTGCATGTAGGTTTCAAATACCGTGGAGGGTGCGCCGAAGTTGGGAATTTTTTATTGGTTTTGTTTTTGAATTTATGGAAAATGCATTGTTACATCGTGCTGTCAACAGGTCTCATTTTTATTCTCTATCTTGGTGCCATTCTGTAATAGTATCGTACATGTCATAAAAAGTAACCGTATCAAGCGTTATTTTTGGTGCGTAGTGTCCTGGTGTACATAAGAATGTAACTTATGAGAGCTAGAAAAGAGAGAGAGAGAGTGAGAGAGAAAGAGAGAGAGAGACAAACAGACTGACACACAGACAAGGAGGGAGAGAGAGCGGTAGGGAGAGAGACAGAGAGTGAGAAAGAGAGAGAGGGAGACAGGGAGAAGGAGAGGGAACAGAGAAAAAGAAACAGAGAGAGAGACAGAGACAGAGAAAGAGAAACAGAGAGAGAGAGAGAGAGAGAGACAGAGACAGAGAAAGAGAAACCGAGAGAGAGAGACAGAGACAGATATGGAGAGAGAGAGAGAGAGCAGGTTTATACTGGTTGTGTCTTATACGAGGAAAAACACACGTCAGAACTCACAGAAATCACACACAAAAAAGTTATCTAAGATAGAGGTTGGGGTAATCTTGATAGATCCGTCCAGAAGAACCTTTATGCTCTGTGCACAACCATTACTATATTGCTATTTAAACAAGCTTTGACACCAAACTTGTCAGGACACCTCAAAGATATGACAAGATCTCTGGCCTACAAAATAATAACAATAGTTATTAGATTATCTCTCTTTCTCACTGTCTTATGCCAACCCCCCCCCCCTCCCTACCCCCACTCATTAATGCAGCCATTTTGTCAAGCATGTTAGATTAGACCTCCTTTCGCATTGTTTCCCTTTAATGGCTGACATTTTCTTTTTTTTAACCCTTTGACCACCGACACTGTGAACGCGAGATTTTTTTTTTCAAATCCAGTTTATATTGATGTCCATTTATTTCAATTGTTTTGAATGGTAAATATGAATCTAAATCAGACTATTGATCTGTGCTTAAAAGCAAGTAATGGGAAAAAAACAAAAACATGTAACTATTGGAGCAGTAAAGTTAACCCTCCAGCGCCCAGTGCACCATATTTGAAACAGGTCACCTGGGCCACAATGCTCTTTCTTTGATGCACTTACTCTTCCTATTTCATTACCAAATAATATTTCCTATGACATATTCATATTTTTACAATAATCTGGCTATTTGGAATTAGTTAAGCATATTAGTTTAGAAGTTTTGGAACTGGCAATTTTCGCCTGGGCACTAGAGGATTTAAAACAATGCTGTTTCAGTATTGAAGGGGTTAAGGAGAGCTATTTAAAAGTGTACATTTATAAGATTATTCCCCCTTTGTCATTCTCTTCCACCCCCACTGCCGCCATTAGTTTTCTAAGCTTACATGGTGGGGGTGGGTGCAAAATGCACACTATTGTAAGATTATCGCCCTTTCTCATTGTCTCCCCATAACCGCCGGAGATTTTTTTTTTTTCAAGTGGAGATAATTAAACAAAGACAGAAGGAGTGCATATCCGTACAACATGTTGTGCAAACAATTCGATGACGTGGGCTGGGGTAGCTCTATCTGATTGGCCTCAAATGCAAGCGCTCTTCTATGAATGAAGAAGATTCATTCACATTGTGTGTTCTACGTCATCGAATTGTGTGCACAACATGTTGTACGGATATGCGCTTCCAAGACAGAGAGTCTGTAAGGACAGCAGGATCAAATGCGTCAATAAGATTGTCTTCCCATACCAACTCCACACACAACCAGCGAGTAACAGCCATGTTTTTTTTTTTTTTTCAAGGGAGGGAAGTGGCGAGGAGGGGAGGGGAGGTAATAAAAAATAGACAATATCGGCAAAAGATAACAATACGGAAAGTACATAGAGGATTATCTCCCCCTAGCGTTCCCCTCCCTCTACCCACATACCCACATTCACACATACATATATACACACACACACACTCACACAGGGGCACTCACATACGCACGCATGCATTCACTCATGTACGCACGCGTGCACTCGCAGGCACGCATTCAAGCATGCATGTACTCTCACTCAAACATACACACACATGTACACAAAAACACTCACATATGTCCAAACTTTCCCACTTTGCAAAGTGCACCATTCCCCAAAGACTTACGACTGCGTGCAGACATACACTCCAGTGTAAGCCATAAGTCAAAGACTAATCCCCTACAATGCGTCAAAGCAAGACAGGTGAAGCAGATAAATATGGTCAGAAGTAACACGGCGTGGCGCATTAACTCTGCTTAACTCTAAGTGCAGTTTAAATATTCATTTTTTAAATGCATCTTCAGGCTATTGGTTTTTTTTCCTCTCTCTCTCTCTCTCTCTCTCTCTCTCTCTCTCTCTCTCTTTCTCTCTCTCTCTCTCTCTCTCTCTCTCTCTCTCTCTCTCTCTCTCTATCTCTCTCTCTCTCTCTCTCTCTCTCTCTCTCTCTCTCCCAGACATTTAACTGAATCTCTCCCAGCAGCTCGTTTCAGAGAACAAGAGTTTTCATATTACCATCTTTGAACGACTGGCATTGTTGCTGTAAAAGAGGTAAAAAAAAATTGGCAAAAATGCAGGATTATTGGTAATTTAACAAAGAATATTTCTCAGTGTAAGTTTCATAATCCTAGTTGAAATGTATGTTTTTCGGACGAGCCGTTCAGTGCGGATTATAGTAGTGGGTCAGGTCAGTACCCTCCGCTCAGATATACCGTGAGAGTTGAGAGCTGGCAGAGCATTCTTCACCTTTGGGCACCATAATTATGCCCTAAAGAGACACACAGAGGAAGAGAGTGAGAGAGAGGCAGAGACAGACCGAATAACACACACACGCACACAAACACACACACACAGACAGAGAAAGACAAAGAGAGAAAGACGGAGAGAGTGAGAGAGACAGGGAGAGACAATGAGAGAGAGACACAGAGAGTGAGAGGGGGAGAGAGAGACGAGAAAGACAAAGAGAGAAAGACGGAGAGAGTGAGAGAGACAGGGAGAGACAATGAGAGAGAGACACAGAGAGTGAGAGGGGCAGAGAGAGAGACGAGAAGGACAAAGAGAGAAAGACGGAGAGAGTGAGAGAGACAGAGAGTGAGACAGAGAAAGAGAAAGACATACAGAGTGAGAGAAAGAGAGAGTTAGACAGAGAAAGACAGAGGAAGACAAAGAGAGAAAGACAGAGAGTGAGAGAGAGAAAGAGAGATAGACAGAGAAAGACAGAGAAAGACAAAGAGAGAAAGACAGAGAGAGCGAGACAGAGAAAGACAGAGAAAGACAAACAGAGTGAGAGACAGGAAGAGACAATGACAGAGAGGCACAGAGTGTGAGAGAGACAGAATGAGACAGAGAAAGACAGAAACGGCAACACGGGCCGAGTGACTTGAAACTTCCTTTGAACCAATCACCGCGACAGACGCGTTTCAGACCCACTAGTGCGCTAAGTCCCGTCTAACTCCAAAGTCCACAGAACCGAGGCGAAACCAATTTGCCTCAATATGCTCTAACCTTTCACGGGAAATCAACTCAGGACAGGATGTCTCCCAAGAAGACAGAGAGAACAGACCAGACAAGAATCCTCCTTCCCTGGCCTCCCACAAGAAAGTGAAGCTCTCTCCCTCCTTCCTCCCAAACTGTTCCTTTCAGGCCCCCCCCCCCCTTTCTAAACAATGAAGGATCTGGAAGACCGTTTCAAATACCTTGGTTAAAAAACAACAACATGCAAACTCCTTCACTGCAAGGATCCCCATGTTCATTTGCATAGAGGAAATGGTACACATTCTTCAATGACGCCGGACCCCATCTTTTTTTTTTGGTGACTCTTCCAAGTTCAGTGTGTTATTGATGGGCACGATTCCGACTTTTGTGTCCACAAATGCGACTCCAATACTACAGTGTAGTGCAGGTAAAACGATTCCAATTGCCCCCCCCTCTCTCTCTCTCTCTCTCTCTCTCTCTCTCTCTCTCTCTCTCTCTATCTCTCTCTCTCCCTCTCTCTCTCTCTCTCTCTCTCTCTCTCTTATATTTACAAAATCTATTGAATTTATCTAACAGATTTTAATTTAGATATGTAATTTGCATTGTAAAGAATTTAAATATTTACACAATTATGTCCCGAACAGAACCGAGAAGGCAGCTGTCTACACTTTGACCATTCACCTTTGCGTCTCAAGAGCCAGTCAAGACAGTCGTGTCCAGTCTATTCGTTTAAACCCAAGGTCTGATTACTCTCAGAGTCATTCTCAGAGTAGGCATATTGTTTTGGAACTTTTACTTACTATGAGAGAGTCGTGACGTCATTGGTACCGGTACCGATACAGGAATCGAATACAACAAGTCGTTGTGGTACCGGAACTGGGAACCGCGACAGTGAAGAAATGTTAGTACTGCCCGGCCCTATTATGACTGTGCCCGGCCTTTAAACAGGGTTATTGTCTCTGGCTTCCGCCGGCTTCCGGCAAAGGTCTTTAGTACCAAGTTTTTCAAAAGAGAAGGAGAGAGAGAGAGAGACTGCAAAGGTGAAGAGAAAAGGAAAAGAGAGGGAGAGAGAGAGACAGGATCAGAAAGAGACAGAGATAGACACAGGGAGGATGCATAGGGGAAGAGGGCAGAATGATAAGAGAAAGAGAGAGAGAGAAAGAAAAAAAGGAGAGAAAGAAAGGGAGAGAGAGAAGGAAAGACACTGAACGCGAGAGAGAGAGACACACACACACACACAGAGGCACTGAGAAAGAGACGGAAAAAAGGGAGAGAGAGAGCGAGAGAGAGCAAGGGAGACAGCGAGAGAGAGAGAGAGAAAGAAAGAGAGAAAGATCTCAGCAGTAAACTTCTTTAGTGAAGTGTTTCTCAAACATTTGCTGCAACTGACCTTTTTTTTTAACAGAGAAGGGACGGTTGGGATTTTTGTCCTGGGCATTGAAAAAAAAAGGAAAAGATGAAAAATAATCGAATACCATTTTGACTGACTTTCGAATGGTTGCATTGTTCGATTACTCGATTAATAGTAGGTAGTCGATTCCCACATTCTGACTCGGAACAGCTACGGAAGAGAGTCAATCCGCTTGTCAAAACAAATGTCGACTTCGGTCTTTTGTGGAGTGACAGTACACTCTTCCTTCCCCCTTCCCCCATGTTCATTCACCCAGCCCTTTCCTGACCCCAAGACACTCGCTTTTAAAAGCAGTCGCGTGGCATGGGCGGTGCCACAGGTCTAGACACAAGATTCTCGTCTCTTATGCCCAAGGTACCGGGTTCGATCCCCCGGCCCGCGCACAGGCGTGTTGGAATTTTTTTTAGGGGAAAAATTTCTGTCCCTTATCCTATGGTAGGTAGAATCGAGCACCTAGTCTTCTCGGATAAGCACGAAACATTCGGGCACATATTGCGTACATTAAAGATAAATTGGCAGTTGGAAGACGAGACCGAACAAGGCGGCTGCCCGGGCAAAATTCTAAGAAAGAACCAACCTCTGCCACAAGAACACACAGAAACAAGGACAAGACAAGTAAAAACGAGAAAGTGAGATGTGAATGCCAAGAGCAGCGAAACTTCCTAGAATTAAGACCTAAAACGAGGACAGTGCCATATGGGCGGTTGCCTCGGACACAAAGTTCTCAGGTGCGCAAAATTTCAAAAGAAAAAAAGAGTAAATTAGTAATAATAATTAACAAAAAACAAGCACCGCCTTCCCCCTCACGCAGAAGATATCACAATGTGTTATGCTAATGGGTGTATTCCAAATTGATCGTTCTAACGGCTACGCATGGGAATAGCGAACTTGTGTAATACGTTCGCTAACCCCCGCCCCCTACCGCTCGCTAGTCCTTGAACAATAGAAGTAAAATCGCTGGCTATTCGGATGTTCTACCGTTCTGGCAGTATGTGTGAGTAATGTTCTTACTTGCTTGGTAATGCTGTGTGAGCAATGTGCGTGTGTTTGGTGTACGTAAGAGACCCGTGTGTCTTTGAGATTGTATTTACTGTTGTACAGGAACTAAAACTGTGATAACAAATTTCCTGGCAACAGGATAATAAAGTTATATCTTATCTTATACTGTCTTATCTTATCTCATCTTATCTTCGAACATTCTACACAGTTTTTCAACATCTGGCAGCTGAGAGTCCACGGGTCAGGATGTGCAATATTGGCTTGCCCCGGGGAGCTGGCAACCTACGCCAGGCCGCTGTTTAAGAGCATTCATACTATTGAAGTCCATGTTGTGAGCTGGCGAACCATTGGACGTTAAGTCTATAGAGAGGAAGACCAGTCTATAGCAGGTTAAGGGGTTCTTTGAGAATTTGGAGACGGCGTGGAGCCATTGGCTTTAATTTCGGGAGGACAGTTTGATCGTTTTCTGTCTCTCTATAGATTGGTTCATTCGTTCATTTGTTCATTAGTCCATCCAATCACTCATCCATCCATCCATGTGTGTAACGGTCCGTCCTACCGACCTCCCGCCCGTCCGTCCATCCGTTTATCCACCCATCCATCTGTCCATCTATGCATACATCCATCCATCCGCCGATTAATTCCCTTCGTCCGTCCGCCACTCCGTCCGTCCATCCACCCATCCATCTATCCATACACCCATACATAAATCCATCCATCCATCAATCGATTAATTCCATCCGTTCGTCCGTCGGTCCATCCATTGATCCATTCATCCAACTATTTATTCATCCATCCATTAATCCATCCAGCCACCCATTCACCCATCCATCCATCTATCCACCTATCCATCGATTAATTCCATCCGTCTGTCTGTCCGATAGTCGGTCAGTCCATCCATTCATCCATCCATCCATCCATCCATCCATCCATCCATCCATCCATCCATCCATCCATCCACCCACCCACCCACCCACCCACCCACCAATCCATCCATCTATCCATTCATTCATCCATCCATCAATTCATCCATCCATCCATCCATCCATCCT
The DNA here is from genome assembly GCA_963931925.1 of Onchidella celtica. Taxonomy (NCBI): domain Eukaryota; kingdom Metazoa; phylum Mollusca; class Gastropoda; order Systellommatophora; family Onchidiidae; genus Onchidella; species Onchidella celtica. The sequence goes on along the minus strand of OZ007584.1, from coordinate 7,526,532 downwards.
TCCATCCATCCATCCATCCATCCACCCATCCATCCATTCATCTGTTCATCCACACATCCACCCATCCATCTGTCCATCCATCCATCCATCTACCCATCCAACCATCCATCCATCCATCCATCCACCCACCTACCCATCCATACATCCATCTATCCATCCATCCATCCATCCACCCACCCACCCATCCATACATCCATCTATCCATCCATCCATCCATCCATATTTCCATCCATCCATCCACCCACCCATCCATCTATCCATCCATCCATCCATCCATCCATCCATCCATTCATCCATCCATCCATCCATCCATCCATTCATCCATCCATCCATCTATCTATCCATCCACCATCCATCCATCCATCCATCCATTCATCTGTCCACCCATCCATCCATCCATCCGTCCATCCATTCATCCATCCATCCATCCATCCATCCATCCACCATCCATCCATCCATCCATCCATCCACCCACCCATCCATCCATCTATCCATCCATCCACCATCCATCCATCCATCCATCCATTCATCCATCCATCCATCCATCCGTGTAGTCCTCTTTAAAACATGACGTCTATTTTTAACGACATGCGCCCATTTGTCATTTCAAAAATGAATTTTCATCATCTGCATTAAACATCACAATATTTTTATAATAGTTATGCTATATCAACAGGACCAGATCAATAGGGCAGGTTTGAAGCTAATTACACTAGCTGTCCGCACTGACTTGCCAGAAAACTCAAAATTCAAATTAAATTGATATCAAGACAACATAGGAAAAAAAAAGCATAATAAAATATATTATGGAAATCGCACGAAGGTCACATTGACCAGGTTTTTATGCCTCAGAACTCCTAAGAAAATTTCACAAGCAGAACGAGACAGGCCAATGTGCCCTTTGTGAAGGGATATTAAGCCGACTTCACATTGAACGCATCAATGGGTCATGACAGTGCTTTCATTTGCCTTTACGTGAATTTCCGTGTTTGGCGTTCATTTCGTTCATTAGTGTAGCGGGTTTCAAAGTGAGAGGTGGGCCGAACTTTTCGTGAGATTGCGGCCGAAGCAAAACACAACAACAACAACAACATAATGATAATGATAATAATAATAATGTTAATAATTATAATAATGATAACCTCTCTCTTTCTCCCCCCCCCCTCTCTCTCTCTCTGTCTCTCTCTCTCTCTCTCTCTCTCTCTTTCACTCTAACACACACATACACATACATTAACACTGTCTTTCTGACATGGTGGTAACCGTATGTCCCTGTCTGTCCACCTGTCTTTCTTTCTCTCTTTCTCTCTCTTTCTCTGTCCTTCTCCCTCACTCACGCTCTTTGCCTATTGAAAGTGTGTGCTCCTCTTTCTCCCTGTGTATGTTCGCGTGTGTGTTCGTGCCTGTGCGAGAGAGAGAGAGAGAGAGAGAGACAAACAGACAGGGAGAAAGAGAAAGAGAGAGAGAGAGAGAGAGAAAGAAAGGGAAAACTGGCCAAACGAAGCGGATAGTGTCTGTGACAAGATGAGTATGTTACGTGGTACTCACAGAACTTCCAAACACGTCCCAAAGCAAAATGTATGTATGCCAAATGATCCCATAGGTTACTGAAGTTAAAAAATAGTTGACTTATTTTCCCATCATACCTTTATATCTTTTCTTCTTATCTTATCTTCCTCTGTTATCCTTTTATTTTATCTTCTTCTGTTATCCATTTATCTTATCTTCTTCTGTTATCCTCTTGTCTTATCTTCTTCTGTTATCCTTTTATCTTATCTCCCTCTGTTATCCTTTTATGTTATCTTCTTCTGTTATCGTTTTATCTTATCTCCCTCTGTTATCCTTTTATCGTATCTTCCTCTGTTATCCTTTTATTCTATCTTCTTATGTTATCCTCTTGTCTTGTTTCTATTTCATCTCCTAACCTCTTATGTTATCTTTTTCTGTCATCTTCTTCTCATATTTTTTCATGTTATCTTCTTATCTTATCTTCTCCTCTTAACCGCTTATCTCAAATATTATCCTATCTTGTATTATTATGCATTTTCATTTGTTATTTTATTTATGTTTTTTTTTTTTCTAGATCTTATTTCGCAATAGCGTCTCGTTCTATGCCATCGTATCGTATTTTGTCTTACCTTACATTTTCTTTATTCCACCCGTTATCATGCTGTTAATGGTTTATTATCCTATTTTTAAAAAATATTTTTTTCCCCTTTATTTCCTGCTGTCTTGGATTTTGATTTTATCTAATCTTTTAGCTGAGATTAAAACTCTAATCAGTCTTTCCTAATCCCCCCACACGTCACATTCCTTCCTTTCTTCATGCTTTTTCTGTTTTGTTTCATTTTTTTTTTCTTTCACTCAGTTTTCACTTCCCCATTAGGGATGAAACAGTCCAAGCGGTTGGTGTAGGAGCCAGACGTTGTCCCCTAAAGGTCTGTTTACACTGGTAGGTTTTAGGAATCGACAAAATGAATGTGGGACTATGTGGGAAGAACTCTCCTGGCTTTGCGTCTTTTGTTTTCCGATTTCCCCCTTCGAAACGCTGTTTGTTTACACTGGTCCGTTTTCTGAATGAGAACAGATGCACATTGTTTGTTTTGGTCATGTTTGGAAGGGGGAAATCGGAAAACAAAAGACGGAAAGCCAGGAGAGTTCTTCCCACACAGTCCCCCATTCCTTTTTTTCTATTGTCATTAGAATGACAAAGTTCTGTCTCCAAGTTTTGGCTGAACGGAGTTACACACTAATACACACTACTTCTACGGTGTGTAATTTGTAAGTATTTCTAAAAAGGAAGAAAAAGTACCATTAAAAGCTATGTGCAGATAAAAATTCAATCATCAGTTTTGTCAAAGCTGACGGAAGGGAGTTAGAACCGTGTCATTCTAGGGCGACGACTTCTGGCTCACTTGAGTCATCGGGAACCAACCGGCGGCGAGCTAAAAGTAGTTCACTACAGTAAACAATGACACATGTGTACATGCACATGGGAGACGTTCTTTCACTTCCTTTCCCTTGTTTACCCGGATGGTAGGGAATCTGACCAGCTTAGATCCATCCTTTCCACCCCTGTCATAAATGTCAACTGCCATGCAACTAGCAGGCATTTTAACCGCTTAGACATAATTATCTCGAAGTTACACTCATCAGCTGATCCACCGGCCATCTTGGGTGTCGGGAGAACAAAACAAAAAACACTCTGTGACGTCATTCGTAATGGGCTTATTACTGTAGTGCAAAACTGCCGCACTGTGAGCAGTGCCTGGTGTACTAACTATGATGCATAATTCATGGGCGATGAGACGCCAGTCTGAAGCCTACACCAGCCTTTGGTGTGTTTCACCCCTTATGTCTCGTTCCTTTTGTCTCCTTCCTGTTTATTTGAAAGGAAGATTAATATGTGATTAAATTTTCACAGAGGTGTGAAAATGTCAATATGCCTTGTTTTTGTTTTTCTTTTGTTTCTTTATTTCTTTCATGTTTGTTTCTCTACCTTCTCTCTCTCTCTCTCTCTCTCTGTCTCTCGCTCTCTCTTTGTCTATCTTCCTCTTTCTCTGTTTGTCTCTCTCTCTCTCTCTCTCTCTCTCTGTGTCTCTGTCTCTGTCTCTCTCTTTCGCTCTCGCTCTCTCTCTTTGTCTGTCTTTCTTTTTTCTATTTTCGTCTCTCTCCCTCTCTCTCTCTTTTTCTCTCTCTTTTTGTTTTTCGCTCCCCCCCCCTCCCTCTCTCGCATTCTTCTGGAGACCTCTGTGTGTTTGTGCGTACGTGTATGTGTGTGTATGTATGTATGAGACTCACTCCTTTTTATTTCCCAGTCCCTATCCCTTCTCTCCATCCATTCTCTTTCCCTCCTTCCCTCTCTATCCTCTCCCCGTCTCTGTTTCCCCCAACCCCTCCCTCCATCTAAGTCTCTGTATTTCTCCCCTTGGTTCTCTCTCTCTCTCTCTCTGCCCTTCTTCTTCTGCCCTCGCTGTCATTTCCTTCTCTCCCTCTCTTTCTGTCTCTGCCCTCTTTGTCACTTCCTTCTCTCTCTTTCTCTGCCCTCTATGTCATTTCCTTCTCTCTCTCTCTCTCTCTTTCTCTGCCTCTATGTCATTTCTTTCTCTCTCTCTCTCTTTCTCTGCCCTCTATGTCATTGCCTTCTGTCTCTCTCTCTCTCTCTCTCTCTCTTTCCTCTGCCCTCTTTGTCACTTCCTTCTCTCTCTAGCTCTGTTCCACAACCTCCTCCTCTCTGTCAATCTCAATTTCTCCCTCTCCCTCCTCTCGCACTCTTTTCTCTCTCAAACCACCCACATGCAGTCAGAATATCAAACCCTGCCCCTCACCCCCCCCCCACTCCCTGTCTATGTATACAATCCCCGACTGTGCCCATAATATCCATTCATCAGTAGTCGCTCCTGTGTTTACCCACTCTGCCCTACCATACTGTGACCATCTCGCTTGTCCACGCCCGCCTGTTTGAAGACTCCTTCAGGACGCCGTTAAGTACAACATGCCAGTATCGATCAGGATGGTGAGACAGTGTAAAGAATGGTTGATATGTCTTGACTCGCCGGTGGGGCAATGCCAAATACTTACTAAAATTTAATATCGTTACAATTTACTACTATTATATCGATACATGTTTCGAATACGATATCGTGTAAATTAGAAACTTCCACTGGAGACTGAAACCGACACGAATCAACTGGCCAAATTCCTCCCTCTCTCCTCTTATTCCTCCTCCTTCCTTCCCTCTTCCTCTCCTTCTCTCTATCCCTCACCCTGTCCGTATCCCTAAACCTAAACCTTACGTCAACGAATGTGTCCCAAACTACCAAGCCAAGACATTCAAAACTATCCCCAATCCTGCACTTATCCCTAACCCTAAACCCTATTTCAAGAAAAGAATTCCCTACGTTCCAACTACCGAGTCAAGATACCCCGAGCTGGTCCCTAACGTTGTCCTAATCCTTAAAACTCAAATCTTTGTTTCCAGGTTGGCAGGGAACGGGTTAGGGGTAAGATTAGATTTCGAGTTAACTTTAATGAAGTCTTCACTAGGGATTGGCTTGGGGTATGTTGACTCTGGGTAGTGGTGACGCAAAGAAATCTTTTGAATAGGAGATCGGCTGGGGGGGGGGGGGTAGGGGGGTGGCGGGTGAGGGGTGGCTGGTAAGAATAAAATTGTGTACCTGACGTTGCTGTTCTTCTCAACCTTGCCAAGATAATCATTTTTTCATGAACCACTATAAACCACTGTGAACCATTATTAACCGCTGTGAACCACCGTGAACCATTACGAACCACTATAAACCACTAAAACCACTATGACCCAGTAGGAAACACTATAAACCATCATGAACCACTATAAACAACTATAAACCTCTGTAAACCACTGTGACTTACTACGAACCACTTTGAAGCCAGCATAACTATAAAGCACAATGAACCACTATGAACTACTACGAATCACTATGAGCCACTATAACTATAAACGACTATGGACTACCACTATGAACCAATATAGTCCACTATATACAAGTATGAACCGCTATAATTATAAACCACTATAAACAACCAGGAACCATTATGAACCACGATCAAATACACACATTGCAATTCTTAAAATCGACGTTATATTATCCCAGAATCTCAACTTCACTAACAACGAAATACTCATTTTAAGATGTCTCTGTTAGTGAGTATAAAACGTGGCACACACACTAAAAAGCTCACCCAATGTAGGCACATGGGAGAACTGACGTGTGGTTTTCTGCAACACACACAAAAAAAGAGGCTAATACGAATGGAGGTTTTGACTCCAGGCATTGTTAAAATTATACTCGCGACAGTCTTTAACACTCTAGGTGTGCTTAGGAGACAGAAACTATTTAATAGAATAGAGAGGCGGAGAGATAGTGAGGGAGAGAGAAAGGGGGAGAGTGGGAGAAACAGAGAGAGAGAGGAGAGTCGAGAAAGAGAAAGGGAGAAACGGAGAGGGGATGGGGAGAGTGGGATGAGGAGGGAGAAAGACAGATAGAGAGGGACAGACAGACAGAGGGGGAGATAGAGAAAGGGAGAGACAGAGAGAAAGGCTGGGCCATGAGAAAGAGAGATAGAGAGAGACACACACGAGAGAGACAGAGAGAGCGAGAGAGAAGGATAGATAGACAAGGGGAGAAAGAGAGCGGGGCCAGAAAAAGAGAGTGAGAAAGAGAGAGAGGGGGAGCAAGAGAAAGGGAGAAAGAGATAGGGGCAGAAAAACAGAGTGAGATAGAGATAGAGAAAAAGAAGAGAGAGAGAGAGAGGGGTGGGAGACAGAGAGGGAGCAAAACAGAGAGAGAGAGAAAGGAGAGATGGGGGGGGGGGCAGAAACCCAGAGATACAGGTGAGGCAAAGACTGGCAAGAGAGGCCCTAGGTTCGAATTCTAATGAAAGCCAGGTCCAATCTTACCAGTTCCTCACGGGGTTGTTTAACAACTCACTCTCCTTCGACCGTCCGTCCAACGACAAGCTTCGTCTCTCAAACACTCTTTATAGGCTGGTGAAGGAGGTATAACCCAGACGTACAAACACACATAGAAACGCATATAAACGCCAACCCTCAATTTCTCGTTCTTACACGTTCACAGTCACTCCTCACTCCTCCCACTCTCTCGCTCGCTCTGTTTATCTTTCTCGTTTCCTCTCTTTCTCTCTGTTTATCTTCTCTCTCTGTTTGTCTTTCTCCTTCTCTCTCTCTCTCTCTGTTTATCTTTCTCCTTCTCTCTCTCTGTTTGTCTTTCTCCGTCTCTCTCTCTCTCTCTCTGTTTGTCTTTCTCCGTCTCTCTCTCTCTCTCTCTGTTTGTCTTTCTCCTTCTCTCTCTCTGTTTGTCTTTCTCCTTCTCTCTCTCTCTCTCTGTTTGTCTTTCTCCTTCTCTCTCCCTGTCTCTGTTTGTCTTTCTCCTTCTCTCTCTCTCTCTCTCTGTTTATCTTTCTCCTTCTCTCTCTTTCTGTTTATCTTTCTCCTTCTCCCTCTCTCTCTCTGTTTATCTTTCTCCTTCTCTCTCTCTCTCTCTCTCTGTTTGTCTTTCTCCTTCTCTCTCCCTGTCTCTGTTTATCTTTCTCCCTCTCTCTCTCTCTCTCTCTGTTTGTCTTTCTCCTTCTCTCTCCCTGTCTCTGTTTGTCTTTCTCCTTCTCTCTTTCTCTCTCTCTGTTTATCTTTCTCCTTCTCTCTCATTCTGTTTATCTTTCTCCTTCTCTCTCTCTCTCTCTCTGTTTATCTTTCTCCTTCTCTCTCTCTCTCTCTGTTTGTCTTTCTCCTTCTTTCTCTCTCTCTCTGTTTATATCTCTCCTTCTCTCTGTCTTTTTCTCTTCCACTTTCGTACACATAGTCACTGCCTTCTCCCCCTCTCCTGCTCTCTCTAGGTATCTTTGTCTCGCGTCTTCCTCTCTGTCTCTCTGTCACGCTCCCTCCTGCTCCCTCACTTTCTGTTTCTGTCTTCCTCTCTCTCTCTCTCTCTCTCTTTCTCTTTCTCTCTCTCTCTTTGTCCTGTCCACAAAAACCCACCCTCTCCCTATCTCTTTCTCTTTCTCACACAAACACACTGACTCACTCACTTACATACACACAACAGCATTATATTATATAAGACCCAACATAGATAAAGCTCGATATCGGTACATGGGTATCCGAACTACCGAACACACCCTGCATCGATACCACTGACATTTCTCATTAAGAGCCCAGTTTTCACCACTCTCAGAGAAAGAATGGGGCCTTTCAGCTGTCCCCAGTTGGAAATGGAATTAAGCAGTGAGTCCATCCCGTCTCTGGCAAAACATACATTCTCTCTAAGGCATGGTCTTCGATTCTTTTCTGTCCGAACAAAATAGGCGTATCTCATGTTGTTTTGATAGTTCTGAGAAAAACGCCAATATAGGTCTCGTTTGTTCTATCTCCATTTTCTGAAAAACTGGAGATCTTTTAGTATGTAGAGGAGGTATAAAGATGCACACTTTGACACTGGTTTAAAATGCATTGTGGCACTTATCAAGCTGTTTCACTGTTCCGATTTATTCTAACTCCTTATCATAATATTAAAGCCGCAAACGTTTAACGTGGAACTTCTCAGTTGCCTAAAAAGTGGAGTTGGAACAAACAAGAACTAAAGTCATCTTAAAGAGAGTGAAATTAATATCATTTATTTTCAATTCCACGCTGTACTTACAAAATGGATTATCTCATGTCTTTCATAGTTCTGAGAAAAGCGTGTCAAATTAAGTATATTTAGTAGCACTCACCGTGTTTATACGCGCGCAAATTGTGGATATATAGTGAAAGAAAAAATGGCCCGTCTAGGTATTTTGTGCCTGGGATAAGGTTAAGTACGAAATATATCCTAATATAGATATTTTTGTGCTGACAAACTGTAAAAAGGACGTAACTACAATTTAATATTAAAATACATTGCTTCGAAGAAGTACATGAACTTCTTAAAACAACAACGAACAAAACTACCCATTGCCTTCAGAATGAATCCAGAATAATTTCTATTACGAAAGCCGCTCAAAGTAATTTTTATGAAGTTCCCACGTTTTTATTCAAACAGTACTTAATTCAATCTTACTTAAGAAAATTAATGATAATCCACAGTTATGTCACATACGCGCTTTTCAGGTTTTCAAGCACAGACGGTCCCCATAGAGATCCCACTACCGGGTGTCTGAAAAGAGCGTAGCGTGTAATGTTGACATTGTCTGAATGATACAACAGCCAATAGGATCGCTCTATTTACACTAGCGCGAGGTGTATAAACCAATGGAATTTGACTTTTCATTTCTCTCGGGAGTCAGGGATAGCAAATACTCTGTTTGTCTGGAGAAAGTGATATTGACTGCCAAGTTCCAGTTTGGGCGTTAAAGAGTTTGAAAAATTCATTGAACGATACTGAACACAATACTATACATGGGAATAGTGTCTGAGTGAAAAGGTCGTAAGTCAGAGTTTGAGAGAAATGGGTACGGCATTTCCCACGGATTACGTTTTCTGTCTGTCTATGCAAGTGTCCGTGTGCTTATCTATCTATCTATCTATCTATCCATCCATCCATCCATCCATCCATCCATCCATCCATCCATCCATCCATCCATCCATCCATCCATCCATCCATCCATCCATCCATCCATCTATCTATCTATCTATCTATCTATCTATCTATCTATCTATCTATCTATCTATCTATCTATCTATCTATCTATCTATCTATCTATCTATCTATCTATCTATCTATTTATTTATCTATTTTCAGCTTTTGGGGTCTCTCTCTCTCTCTATCTCTCTCTCTCTCACAGTCTCTCTCTTTCTCTATGTATATATAATGCGTGTGATTTCTCGCAGTCTATGTTTGTGTGTGTATATATTTCTTTCCCCGTCGTTCTCTCTCCCTGTCTCTCGCATTCTTTGTGTTTGTTCCCTTGTCTTTCCCTAAAGTCTCTGTCTCCCTTTGTCTCTTGTTCGCATACATTCTCCCTTTGTCTCCACTCTCTCTCCATTCCTCCCTCCCCCATCTCTATCATCACCAATTCAGCAACGACTCACACACACACACACACACACACACACACACCCACACCTGACCATCACTGTACCAGCGACCATGTCAAAAGACGTCCTGTTGACGTGGACATTCCAATTAATCCCCAACCTGTACAAGAACTCCTGCCAGGTAAACTAGCGAACCTCCCATGTTTCAACATGTCGTTAAACCAATTTCAATTTTTTTTTGTCTAATCAGAGGATCATAGCACTTCCAGCGTATTGTTCTCTCTCTCTTTCCCTCTCTCTCTCTCTCTCTCTCTCTCTCTCTCTCTCTCTCTCTCTCTCTCTCTCTCTCTCTCTCTCCCTCTGATGTATGAGTTTCATTGTTTCTCTCCCTCTCCCCCTGCCTGTCCGTCTGTCTCCCTCCCTCTTTCCTCTGTTTTTTTTTGTCTCATTGTCTCTATATCTCCGCCTCCCTCCGACTATCTTTCTCTCTCTCTATTTGTTGCCCTTCTGTTTTCCTCTCATTCGCTCTCACTATCTCTCCGCCTCTGCCTCTCTTCCTTCCTCTCCCTCTTTTTGTTACTGTCTCATTCTTTACTTGAAACCCCACCCATAGCCGTCTATAGTCACAAAAAATAATAGAATTAAAAAAAACAAAAAAAAAACTAGATGTGGCACCCGGCATTGCCAGGGATAAACCAATGCTCTCTCTCTCTATCTCTCTCTCTCTCTCTCTCTCTCTTCCTCTTTCCTCTTTGTCACTCCTCCCCCCCCCCTTCCTCTGCCATCTTTGTCTGTTCCTTCTCTTTCTCTCTCTCTGCCCTCTTTGTATCTCCCCCTCTCTCTCTCTCTTCCTCTGCCCTCTTTGTCACTTCCCCCCTTTCTCTCAATGCCTCGCTCTTTCTCTCTCTTTCTCTCTCTCTCTGTCTCTCTCTGTCTCTCTGTCTCTCTCTCTCTCTGTCTCTCTTTCTCTCTCTATCTCTGTCTCCCAATCTCTGTCTCTCACTCTCTCTCTTTCTCTCTCTCTCTCTCTCTGTCTCTCTCTCTCTCTGTCTCTCTCTCTGTACTCCTCTACAATCTTGCTTCAGAACTCTTGCGCACCCGAGCACTACGCACCAAATTGAACGCATGTCAAATACACTCTCCCTGTGCGGTAAGCTTATCAAAGGCAGCACAAAAAGAAATCATTGTGTTTTACATTTTTACAACTTCAATCAAACAAAAATATATAAAAATGGCTGGAACTTCAATAAGTAGATCGATACAAAAGCGATTGGGTTAGACTATTTGACGCTCGTCAAATTTAATTTATCATTTTCTGAAAGTCTTATTCAGGTTGTAGAGCTGAGGAAAAAAGAAAAAGCAAAACTTGCGCTACAACGAGTTTGCGTTTGAGTTTAGGGAAAGCACGTCGACGCGATAACTGTCACGATAACTTTCACATTGTGCTTAAATAAAGCAAAGTGACAGACAGAATGATATGGGGGAATAAGTACAAACAAACTCAATTAATGGGTCTTGGGGCGGGGAGAGTAGCAATTACGGGAATGTCCGGATTATGATTCCTACCATCACACATCAGTCATCAAACAACAAGATGAAAACACTAAAAAAAAAAAAAAATTAGATTTGAACTTTTTTGGCATTCATGACTTCGCCCACATCAAAGAGTTGTCACCTAAGTAATGCGGTTGGCGGTAGTCGTTAACAGGATAATGGGAGACATGGTTTGTCTGATAACACTGAGACTTGTATCGGGACAAATCAGGACGCCTTTGATATCGATACCAAATTAAACTACGTCCGCCCTGTCAACATCTTTTCTTTTACCTTTCTATTTCGTCTTGGACTCTTAAAATTTAGCGAATGAAAAAAGAAAATCGATACTGCTGACAGCTGTATTGTCATCCTATTGTCTTGGACTGTAAAGGAGATATCATAGTAAGCCCTGTCAGACACAGTCTGCTGCTGGCAGACAAGAACTGTGCGTCATAATTTCCTATATTTTCTTAGTAAATCCAAAAAGACCCTATCATACTAAGCCCGGTCAGATACAGTAATCTTTTGCCACTATTTTTGGGGGGGCAGAAAATAAAACGGAGAGACCGACAGAGAGAGAGAGAGAGAGAGAGGGAAAGTGTGTGTGGCTGTGGAGGGAAGAGAAATTGGAGATGGAGAGAGGAAAAGTGTGAGTGGGGGATTGAAAGAAAGAGAGAGAGAGAGATGATAGAAAAGGGAGAAAGAGAGAAAGAAAGAGAGAGAGGTGGAGAGAGAGGAAGCGACAGGAAGATAAGAAGAGAGGGAGATATGATAGAAAGAAGAGAGAAAGACGAGGAGAGAGAGAAAGACAGAACGCAGGGGGCGGGGGAGCCTGATGAAGAGAGAAAGAGAACATGAGGGAGCGAGCGAGAGAAGGAAGGAGGTATAGCAAGTGGAGATCAGTGAAAGAGAGAAAGAAAAGACTAGCTAGGAAGACTTCACTGCTATGATCCTGTCACGACCAGCAACCATGTCTAATGAACAGCCCGTTTTCGTATTCATAGACGGGTTTAACCTTCTGTCCCCTTATCACTTCACCTCTCCTCTACCCCCCCCCCCGCTGCCCTCCTCACCACACACACACACACACACACACACTCACTACCACACACACACACACACTCACTACCACACACACACACCTCTGCTCTTTACCAACACTCATCAATCAGATATTGACACCTTCGACTTAAGACCGCCGGTGAGATCATGCGCGTTAGCTTCTGGAATCGTCCATCCATTCCTCTCTGAGCTGGGGGCAACAACGGCAGCAGCGGCAGCAACAGTAAAAAGAACAACATAAACAACAACAGCAGGAAATTCAACAGCAACAGCAACAACAAGAGCAAGAACTGCAACAGCAACAATACCAACAACAACAACAACAACAACAGCAGCAACCAAAAAGGTAAACAGCAGCAACAACAGCAGTAAAATGCAACAACAACAACAACAGCAGCAACCAAAAAGGTAAACAGCAGCAACAACAGCAGTAAAATGCAACAACAACTAGAACAGCAGCAACAACAACCACAGCAACAGCAGTAAACAACAACAACAACAGCAGTAAACAGGAACAACAACTACAACATCAACAAAAACAACAACACAAATTGTATTAACCCAGCCAACAACCGTAGGTTACTGTAAGAGCGGGTTCCCTTTATCACAGTAAAGTCGAGGTTTAGCTATAAGAGAGTGGGGGTCGATGTGTGACCGCCGGAGAAGATATCTATAAAGTGCCGGTGGATAGGGGGTGGGGCAACTGTTTGGCCCCCCCCTCCCCGGGGGGCTAAAAAAAAGCGCACATCCGCAAAGGAACTCGGGCACTGGGTGAGTACGTTTCATTTGTTTCTTTCGAGGACTATGGTAACACGACAATGGTGTGCTTACCACCAAAAAGAACACAAAAGATCACTGCTGTTTTGACCTAACACAGATGGTCTAGTGAACCATGACGTTAGTTCTGAAGATATAGCTTTGTCCCTGATTTATTGTGCAGGTCAGTCATTAATTTCCGATAATCCGACTTGCCCCTCAGCGGCCAGCGCGCGCTCTTGGGGGGGTCTTTCAAGGTCAAACAATGACATGTAAGGCCGATAATCATACTGAACCGGAGGTTAACTCCCCTCTAGATCCCTAATTTCCCTCCCCTTAACTTTGTCAGTGTGGGGGCCCATACGCCCAACTCCTCTCGTCAGATGTCCTCCATAATGTACCCATGCCCGATCTGGGCTATTCTCCCCCCCCCCCCCCTACTTACATACGTGCACCAACATATGCACGCACACACATAAAACATGCACCATTTACTAAACATGACACAGAAATTCCAACTGTATTTTGGTCTTTATGTCAGGAAATTCGCTGCTCTTGGCATTTACACTTCACTTTTCTAGTTTGTATTTTTCTTGTTGTTGTTTCAGTGTGTAGTTTTGTAGTAGGAATTCGTTTGTTTTTTTTTAAAAGAATGATGCCGTGGTAGAGATCATGTTATGTCTGGTCTTCTGGACTTTTAACTGCTAAGGTATCGTTAGCGAGCACAAAGTAACGTGCTGACGGGCCCTCCAAATTTTTCGTCCTTGTCCGAGAAGACTAGGTGCCCCATCCTACTTACCATAGGATGAAGGAGAGAAATGAGTTATGGCCCCCTTTTAGATAGCCATTTAAAATCAGTGTAAGACGCTATGTAAGTGTTCAGTTAACACTTGATATGTCCTGTGTTTATCTTCGGGAAAAGACGGGACATAGCGCGTTTAAACTGAACACTTACGCCGCATTTTTCACCAATTTTTGAATGACAATCTGAAAGTTGCCACAAATCTTGCAAAATTTGACATACATAGTTTTGGAAAACGCTCTTCAATTTGGCTTTGTGAAAAAATATTTCTGGTGTGCTTTTCATTATGCTAGAGGCACCCTGTCCCTTTTCCCCATTCAAGTAAGAGCATACGGAAATTAGAATGATGAATGTTCATGATTAACCATTGACGCTCTGAAATCTTTAGTGACCTTTAGCAGGGACTGTGTGTTTATGTCTTTATTTTAGGAGATTCGCTGCTCTTGGCATTTACACCTCACTTTTCTTGTTTGTATTTGTCTTGTTTCTGTGTGTGTGTGTGTGTGTGTTTGTTTTGGTAGGGATTCGTTTGTTTGTTATTTTTTAGAATTTTCCCCGGGCAGCGGCCTAATTGGGCCTGCTGTCCTCGACTTTCAACTGCCAAGGTATCTTTAACGTCCACAACGTGCACACGGACAATCCGAGTTTTTCGTCCTTATGCGAGAAGACTAGGTGCTCGATCTTAATTACCATAGGATCAGGGGCCGGAATTTTTTCCCCAAATAAATTCCAACGTGCCGGGCATCGAACTCGGTACCTTCGCCTTGTGAGGCGAACATCTTACCTCTAGACCACAGTGTCAATGTGTAGCGGGGACTGTGTAACTGTTTCATATAAAATATTGAGCGCCAGATATTAAGTGAAGAGTGATTTTTTCAAAACTATTTGACCCTGAAAACGTCAGCTTTTTCAATGTTCCTCAGTCTAATGGCAACAGTGCTGGGTTATTTTAGAACCCAGGTGGACTTAAGGCGTTTTATAGATTCAGTCTAATAATGACAGTCGTGAGTTAATGTATACCTATTTTGTATAGAACACAGTGCACTCACTGATCTATGTACGGCTGCACTGTTTATTTTGTAGTCCAGTTGAGCTAAAGCATAGTGTGGAACTAACCCGTTTAATTAATCAATCCTGGCAAAATGTGCTATCAAACGCATTTGCAGATAAACAGTTACCTGGCCTATAATTATATCCCAAAATCTGATAAAACATAATTATTGTTCCTGACAGATATCCAATAAACCAACTTTTATCACCCAAAAATCTCGATGAAAGAAAAATTTACCTAAGGGAAGAAACCCATGAAATATGCCCCGTTACTGCGTTAACGGGTGGTTATTTCCCCTCGTTAAAGACTGGCGAATCTCCATGTCACAGCGGACTTTCGTGCGACGCTCGATGCTTAAAATATGTCAGGTCGGTTGTCGTAGGGTGGGGAAGGGGGGCATTGCCTCTAACGTATGAACAAAATACATGATAGGACAGTGTGTGTGTGTGTGTTTGGGGGGGGGGGGGTCAGAGAACGATACGCCAGATTAATAAGTCTTTGTTTAGGGAAATCCACTGCTCTTGGCATTTACAATTCACTGTTCCCGTTCTTGCTGATGTTTTTTCTCTTGTGTCTTTTATTTTTCTTCAATTCTTGCCCTACGTCTGCCGGGCCATCCGCTTCCTCTTTTTCTTCCTCACCTGCTTCTCTTCCTGCCTGTTTTTCCAGATTGTGCTTCCAAACCTATATCGATGGTGTCAGGCGCAAACCGGCCAAGTCCAAAAATTTCATATTACTTTATATAGTACCAATTTATGAAGCCTGGAATCCTGCATCATATGTAAAAGTAGCTGTTACCATTATACAGTAGAAATACACAAACTAAACATGTGATCAAAGCGGCTAGGTCCATTTCCCAGTAGTTTTAGCGGCAGTTTTTTGTTTCCCCTGTAAAATTTGCTTATTTCGACTTGGCCGGTTTGCTCTTGACACCATCGATATGTTTCTTCATTTTCTTCTTCCTGGCCCTCCGAAAGGCTGCCTGACAAGCCAACATAATACGCTTTTTTAATAGGCAGCCATTATCTGCCAACATTATCGGCGGGCGGGTAAGACCCCCTTGTTTATCCGCCAACAATAATGGCCCAGCGTTTATCCGCCAGTGTTGGTGTTGACTAAATACCCCCCCCCCCCCATCCCCACCCAAAAAACAACAACAACAACAACAAAACTTGGATTCATTCCCTGTTATCATTGTTGCATTTTTTTTAAAAATTGACATGCTGGGTGTTTTTGAGATAGACTTTAGTTAAGGGACAGTGGCCAAATTGAGAAAATATTCCATTGCATTCACTGCTCAGCTATAGTTTTCCATGAAATATTCTAAATTTCCCTAGCTACAGCACTTCTGGGGAGATTTTTTTCCCCCATGCATTCGTTGACACTTTCAGGTCGAAATCAGCACCGTGCTGTTCCAAATTGACCAGCCTGTGATTGCTTTTTGAGGAACAGCGGTCCTCAGCTTCTGAACAGTGTGGTCTGTAAGGGGCAAGGTAATTATACTATAGGACCCCATGCGCTTAAATTTTAGTATACCCAGAGAATATAAATGTATACTGGTATACTGTAATTTTATTTGGCGTGATACAATAAGAAGGAAGTAATGTACAATAAAACTAGGTAAATGCAAATAAAACTAGGTCAAGTTTATTTTTAGCACATCGAGTGCTATTTTTAAAATATATAGCAATAAAATCTTTGGAACAAGATATTTAACTGTTTGTGTGCCAATCACCGATATATTGGTTTTTCCGCTAGTCACATTGTCATGATCACATTAGGATCATAAATGCCGTGCTAGGTCACGACGTCAGTGAGTTAATTTTTACGATCTTGTTGAATATAACCAGCGTAATTTGTCCTTGAGCTGTTCTCGTGAACAGTTTGTTTTGAAACACCTTTTTTCTGATAGATGGAGAGAAGGAGGGGCGAGATAGAATAAATGTATAGCTAGGAATGACAGAGCAGTTCTCGACCCTGTGATTTTGATTAACATAGATAAGGGGCGAGTAAAGGTAGTTTATTTAGACGCTTAGTTGGCGTTCGGAAATTCGTGCCTAAGAGTAGAAAGCACGGGGTTTGAAGATTTTAGTAGTTAATGTTTCGCATTTTAAATTTTGTCTAGACCGTAAAATTGACCTTGATTTTGGCGCAAGGCCATGACAAGCATAAATTAATATTGCAGGCTGAGCTGAAGCGACTGCACCAATCAAATGTATGAATCTGGACGGAAGGTCGAGACATAGCTTTAGTATTTAAACCCGTGCAGAGCTTAGATAGAGGCCACATGTAGACAATCCATTTACGAGGTGGACGGCGATAGTCCTCAGCCAGATGAGAGACATAGAGACGCAGTTGAGCAGTCCATATTGTGAGGAGCGCCATGATTTTAAAGCTCCAGAGCCTAAGCTACTTGGTTTGATATGAACCCACAGCGTTTACATCCAGCGCTCTCACTCCCAGTGAGGGCCTAATGGTGAGAGTTCATACTAATTTGTAATGATGAAAGTGAACCGTTCTACTTACTTTTGAAGACAGTTTCAGAGCTACCGCCAGACAACGCATGGTTGTACAAGCATTCTCCATGGCGTGTCTAGAGGAAATGTCCATATCATAACATGTCTCATTGAATTAATAGAATTTAAACTGTTATATCCGTCGCCACGTGCGCGGATTCTATTTGGCATCTAACTCATATGACCCGCAAGTAGTTAGAGTGAATAAGTTAGTCTTTATAGAAAGCTGTAGTTTCATTAGTTAGATTCAGTTGCCTTTGAATTGATATTTATATTTATAATTATATTTGTTACAACTCTCCTTTTGTCAGGTCAGAAAAATCTGCTACTGGTAACATGTAATCCAGTACAACCTGTTTCATGAACTGGTACGCTAGCATGGTATCAGTGGGCGTGCACCTGTCGGTGCAAACGGCCAGGGCGGAGGAGGTTTCATCTAACCCAACGGCCACATGCTAGGGCACAATGTGACCCTCAGTACTTGAGTCCTTCATATTGGCCCCCGGTAGCGGTGTGGTCATAGGCTTGTTTGCCTAAATCACAGACGAAGAATTGAGCAAACTTCCCGGACGCAGCTTCGAAGCTGGCGGCAGCAGGCCAGTGGTTGATTGATAGGGCAGATGGCAATATACCGTCACTCTGGCCTGGATATCGTGACACAGAGCATCCACCAGTATTGGTGTTCTTTGGTTTGGGTCCTAGTCAGTTGGGACTGCGAGGCTGTGGAGTAGCCTACAGGCAGCCGGTCAGGCAATATGACTGTCCCTCTGGCATCCTCCTGCACCTGGATACATTTCCAGTCGTCTTGACCCTGTCTTGCCACTTGGATAAGTTGTTTCCAGGCGAGAGAGTGAGTCTGATGTTTGCGCAGCTCTTTCTCACTAAAAACAAATTCTTTGCGCCAGTCTTAACACTCACCTCGTCTTCTTTCATCTTTGTCTCGTCTTCTTTCCTCTCAAAATTCCAACGGCGATGGGCGAGTGCGGTGGCAGCAGGTTTGGATAGACTGGAAGCTGTTAGCACAAACCTACACGTTGGTGGCTGTGGGCTATGGTCGCTTCATCGTCGATTGAAGTGGAGGCGTGGGGAGGCAGCACCCACAGTAGCTGAGCAGCCTTATTTAAGGATAGCACTGCTCACCTCAACTGAGGAAGGGGCTAGAAAAGGTGCCCTAAAGAAAGCCCACTTCACATCACCCTGACTGGTATACCGCGACCAGTGGGGATCCCTTTTTGAGGTCGAAACAAAAAGAAATTCAGCTTACTCAGGCTAGGAGCCTGGAATATACGCACACTACAGGACAACTCAAACAACCCGGAAAGACGCATTGCACTTATTGCCATTGAGCTCAGCAGGTACAACCTGGACATAGTGGCACTCAGTGAGACCAGACTCCCTGATAGTGGCCAACTCAAAGAGCTCAGTGGTGGATACACCTTCTTCTGGAAAGGCAAGGGTGCAGTCGAACCGAGACAGCATGGTGTTGGGTTTGCAATTAAAAATGACCTTGTCAGAAACTTGCAGTCCATGCCAATTGAAATAAATGACAGGCTAATGACACTCAGGATCCCAGTTGGGAAAAGCCAGTCAGCCACCCTCATTAGCGCATATGCGCCCACCATGACAAACCCAGATGAAGCCAAAGACAAGTTCTATTCTGATCTAGAATCTGTCATATGCTCTGTCCCGGCAGCTGATAGGCTGATTCTCTTGGGGGACTTCAATGCTAGGGTTGGCTCCGAAATCTCAGCGTGGCCAAATGTTTTGGGCCCTCATGGAGTTGGTTCATGCAATAACAATGGGTTGCGCTTACTTACTTTGTGCGCTGAATTTGGCCTGTTCATTACCAACACAAATTTTAGTCTCCCCGTGAGAAACAGAACGTCATGGATGCATCCCCGCTCAAAGCATTGGCATCTCATAGACTATGTCATTGTAAGGAAGACTGACAGAAAGGATGTCCTTGTAACAAAGGCGATGTGTGGTGCCGAGTGTGGAACTGACCACAGACTCATTGTTTGCAAGCTCAGACTAACATTGAGGCGCAATAGACGCCCTCAAGGGAAAGCGCCACCTAAACGCCTAAATGTTTCAAAACTCTGCTCAGCTGAGAAACAGAGCGAGCTCTCATCAGAACTCTCCTCAAAATTGGATTGCGTGACTTTTGACCCTGAGAACATTGAACAGAGCTGGACTGACCTAAATACGACTGTACACTCTTGCGCCAGCAGCACAGTTGGTTTTCCTGTCCGCAAGCACCAGGACTGGTTCAATGATAATGATAATGAAATCAAAGTGCTCATCAAGGAAAAAAAATAGTCTCATCCAAGCTCACTGCAGTGACCCCTCTTCCACAGCAAAAGCTGATGCACTGCGTGCATGTAAGGGTGTACTCCAGAAGAAGCTGAGGAAAATGAAAAATGACTGGCTTGAAGAGCGAGTAAGAGAAACTCAGAAATATGCCGACACTAACAACACTAGAAAGTTCTTTGAGAGCCTCCGAGCTGTGTTTGGACCATCCCGCTCTGGCACTACGCCACTTCTTGCGTCAGATGGTTCAACACGCATTGTTGAATTGAATGCCATAATTCAGCGTTGGGCAGAACATTTCGGAGGTGTGCTAAATCGGCCATCAAATATAAATACTGAGTCCATTGACCGCCTCCCTCAGACTCCTATTAATGCAGCTCTTGCCAAGCCATTCACAGCAAATGAGACCCGAACTGCCACAAAACAGATGTCCTTTAACAAATCACCAGGCGTGGATTCAATTCCTGCTGAGGTGTATGCCTTCGGTGGAGAAAAGCTTATTGAAAGGTTGACCGAGTTGTTCAATCATATGTTGAAAGCAGGGAAGCTGCCACAGGACTCCAAAGATGCTTCAATCATCCATCTGTACAAAAACAAAGGGGACAGCCAAGTCTGTGACAACCATCGGGGAATCTCTCTACTTTCAATTGCTGGCAAAATATTGGCAAGAATGCTTCTGAATCGCCTTCTTGATCACCTCTCGTCAAATGACTTGCTTCCCGAGAGCCAATGTGGCTTTCGTAAAGAGAGGGGAACGGCGGATATGATTTTTGCTGCCAGACAGATTCAGGAAAAATGCATGGAACAAAATAAAGCGCTGTATATCACATTTGTTGACCTCACAAAAGCATTTGACACAGTGTGTCGTGAAGGCCTCTGGAAAATCTTGGCGAAGTTTGGGTGTCCACCCGAATTCATCACAATAGTGCGCCAGTTTCATGATGGCATGCAAGCTGCAGTCAAAAGCAACGGCAGTGTTTCAGAGCCCTTTGCTGTCACAAATGGGGTAAAACAGGGTTGTGTCTTAGCCCCAACTCTGTTCAGCATCATGTTCTCTGCAATGCTACAAGAAGCCTTTAGCTCTCCTCCTCAAGGGGTAAGCATCAAGTACCGAACTGATGGCAGTCTATTCAACCTCAGGAGACTTCAGGCAAAAACCAAAACCAAAAGTAGTCAAGTCTGTGACCTACTATTTGCTGATGATTGTACACTTCTGGCACACGATGAGGATAGCATGCAAAACTGTGTTGATAAGTTCTCTAGTGCCCGTGACAACTTTGGCCTCACAATAACCACTAAGAAGACGGAAGTGCTCCATCAGCCTACTCCAGACGACAAGTATCCTGTGACCCCAAATATCAATGTCCATGACAGTCTTCTGAAGGTGTCGGAGAACTTCACCTATCTTGGCAGTACACTGTCTTCCGCGGCTCGTGTTGATACTGAAATTCTCTCAAGAATCAGCAAAGCCAGCTCTGCATTTGGCAGGCTTCGAAAGAGAGTATGGGATGTCGCCGGCATTCGCACAGACACTAAGCTGAAAGTGCACAATGCTGTGGTCCTTCCCACCCTACTCTATGGGGCTGAAACCTGGACAGTGTACCAATCGCATGCCAGAAAGCTAAATCACTTTCATCTGGCCTGCCTTAGAAAGATCCTAAGGATCAAATGGCAGGATAAAATTCCAGACACTGAGGTCCTCAATCGTGCCAAGGAATTGAGCATCTTCTGCCACCTGAAAAAAATTCAGCTACGTTGGGCAGGACATGTTGTCAGAATGCCCGACTCCAGACTCCCTAAGCAAATCTTCTTCTCTGAGCTCTCCAGTGGAACGAGGAATGTTGGGGCCCCAAAGAGACGTTACAAAGACACTCTCAAGCAATCTCTGAAGGCCTTTGCCATTGATGTGAGTGGGTGGGAAAAGCTCTCGCTTGATCGAGCAAATTGGAGGGCGGCCCTTACCAGAGGCAGCAAAGCATGGGAAGCTGACAGAGTCCAGCAGGCTATCAAAAAAAGAGAACGGCGCAAGAAAAGGCCCAGTGGTACTGAACCAACGGAGCACTCTTGTCATTTATGCGGAAGGGTCTGCAGGGCAAAAATAGGACTTATCAGTCACATGAGAAGCCATAAGTCATGAAAGAACAGTCTTTCCATTCTGCCCTCTGTGTCCTTTAGTTCTCTTTATTGTCCATGTGTTGAAATTCTCAACAATTTCTGTTCTTTATTCCTCTGGTGTTGTTAAGGTCATCATCATACCTGATGGACGAACTATTATATTTGTTACATTAATTCATGTAATTAAACTGCCCTACAGTTATGCTAAAAATCAAAGCAATTGATTTATTTAGTTTTTAGAGTGCAAGTATTTTTTTTGTGTGTTCGTCGATTGTGGGAGCGGACCTCGAAAGAGTGTCAGTCGAATTCTCCCCATCTAACCCACATTGCGACACACATTAATGTGCCTATTACCGATGATGCAAGAATGCGAGGCTATTTTGTTTCCGGAAGAAAGAAAGTTGCCTTTCTATTCATATTCATAACTGTTGCTGTAGTTAGTCTTCATTCATCTCCCCAGCCATTTTCTTCCTGTATCGGCGAACTTGGAAAGATTCATGGCACATAAAGTGTCAAAACAATTTTTGTTCTAAATGCTTTATATTTGGTGTACATATGGCCACAATCATGTCTTCTCCAGATTTTGTACTAAAGTCAAGGTGGTAAATATTAATGACATGAGCTTGAAAGTATCGTTTCTGAACTTTCTCAAACAATTTCAGCCAAAAAATATTCGTAAATAAATGCCGTCTTTATTCTTACTCAGTGGTGGCATAATAATATTGACCAAAAGAAACACATCCAAAAATAGTCCATCTCGACTTTGGCAATGCCTCCCCCCCCCCCACCCCCAAAATCCTCCTCAACTCTTTCCCTCTTTTCCAACTATTGGCCTGTATAGCTTCGAGCTCCTTTTCTCTTCACACCATATACTCCCCCCCCTCCCCCCGCCACTATAATATCTACTAAAATGTTGAATGTCCCACGATAAGTCATCGATATTTTGAACCTTTAACTGTCATTTGGCCTGGATTATCTTCATAATATACTGCATGGTTCCATTAGAAACACATCGTCGGTCAAGCTGTTAAAACCTTGTTAAACTAGCCTTTGAGTTTACTTTTAACCCTTTGACGACTGACGCAGTGAGAGCTAAATTTTCTCGGATCCTATTTATATGAAAACCCACTTATTTCAGTTACTTTAGACAGTAAATATGAATCTAAATCGGGATATTCATCGGAATTTGAAAACTGGCAATGGAGAACTGAAATCTGTAACAGAACCGGCAGTAGACGGTTAACAACATTGCCGTTTCAGTATTGAAAGGGTTAAGAAGGTTACAATAGCCGACCGACGACATTTCTAATTAGTCTGTATTTGAGTTTCATGCAACTCTGCAGTCTGTTTGGTTTGAAAATAAAAACAACAACAACAAAACATATTTGAGAACCCTCGAGTTTTGCTACATGAAAGGTACACTGGCTAGCAGGAGGGAAATCCCGCGAAATAATAAGGATCATTGTCAGGGGTCGTGACTCCAGTGTGACTTCTGTCATTCACAGTTGCTGCCCTTTGCTTTTGTGAGATCGATTCTTGTTCTTGGCACTCGTGGTTTGGCTGGATGAGTGTAGGGAGGTATTGGCAGTGAGGAGACGGGGGAAGAGAGAGAGAGAGAGGGAGGACTGTGGAGAGATCAACAGGGAGAGACAGAGACAAAGAAAGAGTGAGCGAGAGAACCAAAGAGAGGGAGTGAAAAACAGGAACAGACGAGGACAGAAGGGGACACAGGAGGAGGAAGAAACTCTAAGAGAGAGAGAAAAAAAGAGAGAGAGACAGAGAGAAAAAGAGAGAGAGGGAGAGAGAGAGAGAGAGCACGGGCACTAGTGAGAAAGAGTTGGGGGAGGGGATAGAAACTGGAGGGATAAAGAGAGAGACTGAGAAAGAGAAAGAAAGAACGACACGTCAGAGAGAGAGAGAGAGAGAGAGAGAGAGAGAGAGAGAGAGAGGGGGCGGGGGCGAGAAAGAGAAGGAGAGAAGGAGAGAGGACAGAATAAGAGAGAGAGGAGAGAGAAATAGTGTACACGTATGTATGCTTATATGTGTGACGTGAGACTATGTTTTTGTGTATGCATGTGTCTGTGTGTGTGTGCATTTGAATGTTTAATGAGAGAGTTTAGGACATACGACTTATCTTGCAGACTCATAGTCATAACGAAGAAAACGCAGCCGCATATGGCAAGTATATTTCTAATAAACATACGTAACTATTATCGTTCCACATTATGAGTTTAGTTCTTGTTTGTTCTGTCTCCATTTTCTGAAAAAACTGGAGATCTTTTAGTATGTAGAAGAGGCGTAACTTTAATACACACTTTGACACTTGTTTAAAATGCGTTGTGGCACTTATCAAGCTGTTTCACAGTTCTGATTTATTCTAACTCCTTATCATAATACTAAAGCCGCAAACGTGGAATTTCTCAGTTGTGCAAAAAGTGGGGTTGGAACAAACCAGAACTAATGCTGCGAGTGTACCCTTTATTCAGAATCACGAAAGATACTAGACAGAATAAGATGAGACAGCCGGTGTGTTTAGCGTGCATAGCTTTTGCACCGCCACCTAGCGGCGAGAGCACTGAAGTCATGAACAGTGGCGTATTGAACGTATTGAATTTTGTTCGCTGTTCAGTTATCACTACAGGCCTGGTTTGACTTCACTTAGTTCGAAACTGTAACTTCAATCGCTGTAGGGAAAACTCTAGGGTCGTAGTAGCACTGTAGCAAATTATGCATCACTAATTTGTCATCATATCAGGCATTCTGTTATAAATGCAGTGCGCCATACAGACTAATAAAATACCCCGGCTGGATGATCCCATTGTGTGACGTCACAAAACAGCGAAAGGTCATGAACTATCCGCCATTTTAGGTTTACGGGAGCGACCGACGCTTCAGCATAGCTACAATTTTGAATGACACCATTCTGACGCGCCTACTGAACGCGGAAGTTTGGTTCCGCACCAAAAAATTGATACATGTACAATCAATCTTGACGAATAAGAATAAATTTCTACTGCAGATAGAACTAGAATCGGAATTTCCCGAGCGGCGGCCATGTTGGTTATACGGCCCTCGCTCGGGAAATTCCGTAAAAAACGACACAGCCCGAAGCTCGTGTTTCCAGTCTGGTTAATTTATTAGTCTGTGGTGCGCCATGGGTCCCGGCCCCCATCATCGCGTAAACTGTGCACACTTTTTTTAGAGTCACATGGAAGAGACTGTCTCATAATTTATTATTGTGTGTAATACCTTTGAAATCACTAAAAGCAAAAAGCCGTTCAGAATGTCCACCGGGGACTATGGACCACAGGTTCTATAATCACTGACACACATTCCGCTGGATTCGTCCAAGCGTCAACTTTCCACTACATTATCTGTACACGTTTCATTTCGTCTTTTATAAAATCAACCGAAGAAAAAAACAATCTCCGTTCTGTCTTTCTCTAGTTCGGTCCTTCTTTCCTTCCGTCTTTCTTTCTTTTTTTCTCATTTTGCTTTTTTTTTTTTTTGTTTGTTCCTTCAAATCTTTCTGTCATTTTTCAACCGTTCTTTCTTTCTCTCCTTTTCCATTCGTTTTTCCTTCTTTCTGTCTCTTTGAAATTCGTTCTCCCCCTCTTTCTTGTTTCTTTCTATCCATCTTATTTTCTGTCGTTTCTTAGTTGGGGCTTTAAAAATGCCTTCTCTTTGGCTCTCTTCTTTTCGTTCTATCTAACTTAGTTTGTCCTTTCTTTCTTATTTTTCTGTCTTTCTTTCGTTCTGCCGTTCTTTCTTTCTTTCTCTCTTCTTTCTTTCTTCCAGTCCTTTTCTGATCTCTCTGTGCATTTCTTTCTTTTGCATCGATCTTTCTCTCTTTTACTTTTTTTTTTCTCTCTATCTTTTCCTTTTTCTTGTCTCGTTTTCTTCCTCCGTTTCTCGTCTTGACTTTCCCCAAACAAACCAATCTCTCAAACATCCGGACCGACACTTCACCCCTCGATGTAAAAGCTCGGCTATTCAAACCCACACGAGGTCTAATCAGACCAGAAGTGTGTCTTCAATTGCATCTTTAAAATCTCTGTCTGGTACAAGGGGGGTCTCAAAATGTGTAACTTGATAGGGTCCTAACTGTCACGAGTGGAGTGAGCGATAGTTAATAATTACGGGGGGAAAGGAGGAGAGTAAAATTAACGCACGTAGACAAGTAAGTTAAAGCGTGCTGTTGTGATTGGTGGGGGGTCTGAATGAGGCGAAAGCGCTGTATTACTATCACTGCAAGTTAGAAGGTCCTACTGAACGGACGCTAGTAAGAGCCCAGCGGGCGAACATAAGGGGAGCAGTCGGAAGACGGATGAGAGTGTTTTTCCAGTGATGACTGGTAGGTAGAACGTTGATTGATAATTATGATTGATGTATTATATTATATTCGTCTATTACCATGATGTAAATAAGTATATGTGAGGAATGTGGAAGTCCTTGATATTGGATATAGCAATGTGCGCCATGAGCGATAGATGAAAGTTGAGTTCATGGATTTGTAGCGCGAGTGAGTAGTGTGTACTCCGATGGAGGTGTGTTACCGTAAGATGTTTGGTGAGTGAAAGGTGAACTATTGTGTGTACGCTTCATGGGTTGTAAGGAGAGGTGGAGTGAATAGAAATGGTAGGGTATTATACCAATGTAATGTTATTCTTGTAGGTGCCGAGGTCGGGCCAAAGAGCGCCGCCTACGGTGATAGGCCAGCATAGGGCCGGGGGCCACACATACGTCAAGAGTGAGGCTGTCAGTGCAGGACAGTAGAGGCACATAAAGTCGTGGCAGTCAGGCCACGGACAGGGACGTAGATATGAGCGTGAATGTGATAATGTACTATTGCCATGTTGATGGGCTATTGAAATGATAATGTACTACTGCCATGTTGATGGGCAATTGAAATGATAATGTGTTATTGCCATGCTGAGGTGCTAGTGGAATGCTAAGGTGTATGACAATAGGAAGGTGATATTGAGAGACTGCGGTGCCAGTGAATTATTAATGTGCTATTAAGACCCTGAGGGGAGAGGCTGAGGCCGAAGTGCCTTTAGGAAGTAACTACCGGGTTGTGGATCCGAGGAAGAGTGCATGTGAGAATAAGGCCGTTGTACGGCAGTTAATTTCAATAATATAATGTATGTAATTGCGGTATTATCTGTATGATTATGTTTAAATAAATGTGTGAGTCTGATGGGTTGTTCTGTTAAGTGTTAAACTTGTTCGTTCGTGATTGTTGTCCTGTCATAACTTATTACATCTCCCAGTCTGGGATTTGTGACACTAACTATCTATCTATCTCTTCTTCTATCCGTCTTTCTGTCTTTTTTTCTGTCTGCCGTTTTGTATCCGTCTGTCAGTCTATATATAAATTATTATCTTTCTGTCTATCTGTCTGTCTGTCTGTCTGTCTATCTATTTATCTATCTGTCTATCTATCTATCTATCTATCTATCTATCTATCTATCTATCTATCTATCTATCTAACTATCTATCTATCTATCTATCTATCTATCTATCTATCTATCTATCTATCTATCTATCTATCTATCTATCTATCTATCTTAAATGTCTTT
>OZ007584.1:7479291-7491791 GCA_963931925.1 Onchidella celtica | reverse complement strand
GACTGTGAAATGTCGGAGTTTTGCGAGGCTGTCGGGTAATCTGTAGTCATCTGTCCTGGCGTGGTACTTTTCGGGTCGACATTTTCCTGCGACACCGTGTATAACACAGCCACGCCCAGAAAACATAGGCAGATCCAAGGCAAACATTGGAAAGACATAGTTGTGTGTGTATCCGCGTACAAAGTTAAAGGCACATAAACGGTGTTAAGCGAAAATTAACGTCCGTGACAAAATATTACAAGTATATACAGTGCATGCACATTTTCCCTGTTGTTCCTTTGTGCAAATACCTTGTTTTGTGATAGGTCGAAATTCAATACAGTATATTAAAAAAAAAATAAAAAAAACAAAACAAACATACAAATAACGCCAAAATAAATGAACTTTGGGAATGCTTTCAGTTTTTATAAATCAAAGTAAAAAGTGAAAGAGAGAGAGAAAGAGAGAGAGAGAGAGAGAGAGAGAGAGAGGGGGGGGGGGATTGGGAGAGTGTGAGAGAGAGAGAGAGGGGATTGGGGTAGTGAGAGAGAGAGAGAGAGAGAGACAGAGAGAGAGAGAGGAATTGGAAGAGTGTGAGAGAGAGAGAGAAAGAGGGGGGATTGGGAGAGTGAGAGAGAGGGATAGAGAGAGAGAGAGAGAGAGAGGGGGGGGTGGGAATCGGGAGAGTGAGTGAGAGAGAGAGAGAGAGAAGGAGAGAGGGATTGGGAGAGTGAGTGAGAGAGAGAGAGAGAGAAAAAGAGTGGAGAGGACGTAGACGTAGAAAGGCA
This sequence comes from Onchidella celtica, assembly GCA_963931925.1. NCBI lineage: Eukaryota > Metazoa > Mollusca > Gastropoda > Systellommatophora > Onchidiidae > Onchidella > Onchidella celtica. The sequence goes on along the minus strand of OZ007584.1, from coordinate 7,491,024 downwards.
TGCTTAAAAATATGGTTGGATCTGACAAACCGAGCTGGAGGTGAAATATTTATACTCCTCTAAAAAAATAAAAATAAAATCTTTCTAACACGATTTCAAGCTAAATAATTTAAACTAATACAGAAAAATGCGTACTCTTTCAGATATTATAAGCAAATCTCAATTTCCAAAGAAAAAAATTCCCCCTTTGGAGAAGTTCTCGCAGAAATTTCATTTTAAGACCGATTTCATCACATCCATTCTCGAAATGTTCACCCAAAATGTCTAGCCACCCCCTCAACGATGGTTTCACGAAGGGCCTACTGGTGTAAGGAAAATACATGAATGAGTAATAAAATGTGAACAAATAAATATATAAATAACAAAAAGTCAGGTGGCAATAACGGTTAAGATGAAAAACAGAGTCAGGACTCGCTTCACCGTAACTCGCATACAATCACTGACTAAGGGGCCGCACGCACTATCCCGTTTCGCCTGCTCACGGCGTGCAAAGGCAGATTTTTGCTTGCTTGGCAAAAAGTTTACCGTGCTGCACGCAACACGAAAGATTGCTTGCATTGAACGGATGGTTAATTTTAACATAGTGCGCTCGGGGCCTAAGCTGTAAATAAGAAAAAACGCGATGCACCGTCAAAAACGAAAATAGGGAAAAAGAAGGCACCGTACGCATCCAAAAGTGATGTAGTACACAATGTATTCACACATACACTATGTTTCTATGAGAAAAATGTAAAAGTGATAAACAGGGACGGAATTGAAATTTGAGACTTTGGAATAAGTAAAATTTGGGAAACGGGTTTTATAATTCCTCCTCGAATAAAATTTTAATCAAATCAATCAACAATCAATCAATCAGAAGAGGTTGTGTCAATTCATTTGAATGTCAGTGTTTTATTTAGGGGATGGGTATGCTAATGTGGGTTACCTGACTTGTACGATATCTAAGCTGACATAGGCGATATCCTTAATTAAGTTGGCGTAGAAGGTATCATAAGCGGACATAGCCGGTATATTACGTTGGCGTATAATAAATATCATAAGCTGACATAGCCTGTAACGTAAAAGGTATCATACGCTGACACAGTCTAATACGTTGACATAGGAGGTATCATAAGTTGGCATAGAAGGTATCATTTAGCTGGAGTAGTAGGTATCATAAGTTGACACAAACAGTATAAATACGTTGACGTAGGAGGTATCATGAGTTGACACAGGCGGTATCCTTTTGACAAAGGCGTTATCATAAACTGATGGCCGGATCGATTCATCTATGATTGAGTGGGTGGTGAGATATGTAAACTTGTAGATAGATAGATAGATAGATAGATAGATAGATAGATAGATAGATAGATAGATAGATAGATAGATAGATAGATAGATAGAAAGATAGATAGATAGATAGATAGATAGATAGATAGATAGATAGATAGATAGATAGATAGATAGATAGATAGATAGATACCAAAAGTGAGATAGAGAGATCGAGAGACAGATAGATAGATCGATAATTGGATGGACAGACAAAAACAGTACATGAGTACCCTTTGCTTTAATACCTTTGTGAGACATTCTCTCATTCAGCTGATATCGACAGACGCACCACCGTGCATCGATTTACAAACAACTGCAAAGCGTCACGTGTTTACTTCCCTTTGTTCATAATTCCCTCCCTTGCTGCGCACAATGTCAATACTTCAAAACTAGAAAAAAAAAATTTCGTTTTTTTTATGAGATGCTGACGATGTAGACGGGGGTGTTGGAATGTATTGTTCTCTCTCTCTCTCTCTCTCTCTCTCTCTCTCTCTTTCTGTGTATGTGTGTGTGATTTTCTTGAAAATTCACAACTGCTACCTGCATTACCTACACTGTCTCTAGCTACTCCCTCTCTCTATCTGCCCCTCTCTCACTCTCATTCTTCCCCTAATCCCCCTCGTTCTCTCTGTATGGGTTTCTCTTTCTCCCTAACTCTGCTTGTTCCCTGATTCTCCTTCTCTTGCTCTCTCTGTCTGTCTGTCTCTCTCCGTTTTGCTATCTTTCTCTGTTTCTGTCTCTCCCTCTGCCACCTTCTCTCTCTCTCTCCCTTTTTCCCGCTCTCTCTCTCTCTTCATTCCCCAAAAGCCCCTCTTCAGTCCCCACCACCCTCTCTCTCCCTCTGTCTCTCTCTGACACACTCTTCCCGTCCCTCTATCTCTCTCGCTCTCTCATCCCCTCTTCTTGACTCTTTCCCTCTCCTTCTCCCCCTTACCCCTCTCTCTCTTTCTCTCTTGCCCTCCGTATCTACGTCCATCATAAAAACAGAAGTAAAACCCTAAAATGAAGACATCAGTTTCCTCTTTTCTCTGCCAAACACATGGGGTTTTAAGTTTGAACATTAGTCTGGGTCTTACGGCACGTCGGCACGATAATAGAGAGTCCGCGCCGTGGCATCACGTTGGCCTAAAGTTACTTATCAAAAGCCACCCGAAGCGCATCGTAACGCAGTCCTTATCGTAGCGGTGCACACTCCGCGCACCGACGTGCTGTTCGGTGCTAGTCGGAGAGAAGGGAGCTTATTAGCGTGGAATAGCAGACCAAAGGACACTAGCCTTGCATGCATCTTCCGGCGTCTTCCCTACTGATTCAGTGATTGTGACCTACATGTGCACTGCAGCGGCTGTTCAACGAAGATGGCTTAACTAAGCTACATGTATATCTTTTGCATTAGGCCTAAGTAATCACTATGTGTACCATTTCCGCCTCATAATTATTTTCTCTGAATTGTTATCTTAGTGGTACCAGGTTCGTTTCCTGGGCGGTACAGGCATTTTGTAATTTTGATGGAAAATTCCGGTCCTTAATCCTATAGCATGTAGGATGGAGCATCTAGTCTTCCCTAATAAGGAGGAAAAAACAAGGATGGCCCGTGTGCTCATTGCGCTCTTAAAGATAAAGTATCTTTTATCTTACTGCATTCCCCCTGCGCATTAATGCTCTATGCACCCGGTCAGCATTCCAGTTTCACATCAGATAACAATAATACACGCACCACGCACAGCGCGGTTTGTATAATAGTGAACACATTGGCAAGAACTGATGACATCATGACATTTTGTGCTGATGTGTTCGTGAGAGATTAAAACACAAAAAAGGAATGGATTCAATTAATCCGCGACACACAGCAAAATAATACTTTAGAAAAAACAACAACAAAACCTTCCGCAAGTGAAAGAGAAGATGCCATCAAAATTTGACGCAAATCAGAGCTGTATGAGGGACGGTATGTTTTTTTTTTTTTCTCTCTAACATAGAAACCAGTATCGAGACCTTAGCTCTTGTTTGTTCTATCTCCATTCTCTGAAAACCTGGAGATCTTTTAGTATGTAGAAGAGATGTAACAAATGTACACTTTGACACTTGTTTAAAATGCCTTGTGGCACTTATCCAGCTGTTTCACAGCTCCTTATCATATTAATTCTAAAGCTGCAAACGTTTCAGATGGAATTTCTCAGTTGTGCCGAAAGGGCAGTTGGAACCAAATAGAAATACAATCGCTGTGTAGAGGGCTGGGACGGGCAAGTGGACGGGGAGGTTGGTTAAAGGAGGGGGAGGGGGGTAGGGGTTGGGAGGGCATTTGGGGGGAGGGAGGGGCGGGGAAGTGATTACTACCACTCGTCACAAATCATACCTCTAATCGATTTTGCTATTGTCGTCCATAGTTGAATATGCCCCGATTTTTTTTTTTTTAATTTAGTTCTTTTTTTTTCTTTTTGGGTAAAAAAAATTCCCTGATTTATTCTCCAAAAAAAAAAAAATAATAATCCTACAGGCTTCAACACTCCCTCAGGACAAGGAATGTTACTTCGTTATCCCTCCCCGCTCCAAAAAAAAACAACAAAAAACACATCCGACTTAGATGGAGAACGCAGGAGACGAATCACACAACACAAGTGTCTAAAATGATTTTTGCCCGGGGGACATGTCTAGAAACTGGTGACAAACAACAGTAATTACTTCCCGTGGCTTACACCGCCCAGATGAATGGTTACTTCCCCTTGTTTAGCTCCAGGGTAGACAACACAATTTTTTTTAAACAAAATGTTGGGGGAAATAACACTTTTTAATGGGCAAACGTTGACAATTATCGCCCGTGTCCTCTTGTGATTTTCTGTCAAATAAAATAGTTTTTGTGAGCTTTATGTCTTTGAAGAATTCCACCCCCCCCCCCCCCCCTCACAAAAAAAACCCCCAAACATTTCAAGATGTTTCCGATAATTCTGTTTGCTTCAGTTTGTCGTCAAGACCAAAAGAAAGTTCCCGCTCCTCTCTGTCTGTGGCCAACAGCACCAGGCTGAGGCCCCCAAGAAACCAACGGACCTCAGATCACTTCTATTTCTCTCTCTCTCGCTGTCTCTCTCTCTTTCTCTCTCTCTCTCTCTCTCTTCTCTCTCTCTCTTTCTCTCTCCTTCTCACTCTCTCTCTCTCTCTCTCTCTCTCTCTCTCTCTCTCTCTGTGGCTTGTGTGTGACCTATGTGTGTAACTCTCTCTCTCTGTTTGCCTGGCTGTCCATTTCTCTCTTTCTTCTTGTTTCCGTCCCTGTCTCTATCTCTCTCTCTCTCTCTGTTGCTTCTTCCTTTAGCTATTTAAAAAAAAAATCTCGTTCACTCTCTCCCTCTCTTCGGTAACCGACGTTTTGCCAGATAGATCTGAACTGTTGGCATCCTTCACCCCCCCCCCTTCCCTTTTTTCTCTCTCTCTCTCTCACTCTCTTTGTCTCTCTCTGCCTGTCTGTTAGTCTGTCTGTCTGTCTCTCTCTCTGCTTGTCTTTGTCTCTCTCTCCCTCTCTCTCTTCTGTCTCTCTCTCTCCCTCTCTCTCTCTCTTCTGTCTGTCTCTCACTCTCTCTGTGTGTCTCTCAGTCTCTCTGTCTGTCTGTCTCTCTCTCTTTTTATTGTGTGCATGTGTACCTTTCTTTCTCTGTCAGTCGATCCCCCTTTATTTTTGTCCAGTTTGGCCCCTTTTCTCGTGAGTTTTTCAGGCCAACGGTATGAAAAACGTGCATGGGGATTGTGGAGTTGTTGATTGGGGGCGGGGGAGGGGGGGATCCCTATGATCTTTAGCAAATTCAGGAGCGTTGCAGCAACAGACCCCCAAACACAGGACAGCCCCAACACATCCCAGGGATTTTCGGTGACGTTCAGAGTCATATCAGGCGCAGTCCAGAGATTGCAGCATCCATGGCAGTGTTCGATAGGACGAGAAATCCCTTAGCCGATGACCTGTGTTTGGGTGTGTTGCTGCCCCGCTCCTGAATTTGCTAAAGCTCGTACGAATAAAAAAATCACACCGGCGGGCACACCGGAGAGGGGGGGGGGGCGCAGACGTTAATGAAGTCGACGACATCATTGAGCATTGTGTACTTTGTGCATAAGCCCTGTCCAAAACCTCTCAAACATGCAACAAGTGATTCAGAAAACATGCAGTCAAATATTTTGCGTGTGCACAAACGATACAAGTAATTTACCCCCTAAAAATGCTTGATGGACCCATTGTGACCCATCTAGTCAAGGGTAATTAAGTCTGATTTGGTGAGAATTATTGAAAGAGAATTTTAAGGATTTTACTAGAGGAGGTATCCGGCGTTGCCCGGGATAAATGAGAGAGGGTGAAAAGGAATGAAAGAAGAGTGTGAAAAGGAGAGGGAGAGAGAGAGAGAGGGGGGGAGAAAGAGAGAGAGAGAGAGAGAGATAGAAGGGAGAGACAGAGAGCGAGCGAGGGAAGAGGAAATACAGTAACTGAGTGAATACAGCTAGAGATAGAAGGAGAGAGTGACATTGAGAAAGAGGAGAGGCAAAGAAAGCGAGAGAGAAAAACACGAGAAACAGAGAGAGAACGAGAAGAGCGAGTGGGAAAAACTAGAGAGAGAGAGAAAGAGAGAGAGACAGAGAACAGAGAAAGAGAGATAGAAAGGGATATCACAAAAATCGTCATTTAATTTTGTCAGAATGAAACTTTACAAAAAAGTTACGAAAAAAACAATCAAGAACGTTCATCCTTTATAAACCAGAGTTCAAATCACACCTCATGCATGTGAACTTCCTTTGCGTATCCCAAAAAACGGAAAGGTCTCAATTAATGTTAAATGTCATCTCAAAGGGTACATGATCAACAAAGGATGGCAAAATAGCATCCCTACAGTTTTTTGCTTTCAAATGTTTCACGAAATTCCAAATGCAGTGCGATGATTTTTTTTCAATTATTTTCTTTTTGCCAAATGGCATTTAAACATCATGCCCTGTTTAGATCAAATTGACCTTCTGAGCCGAACATATTGAGTAGATAAAAAATAAATAATTAAAGGAAAAAAATTCTGAATCCTAATATTATCCTGAAGTTCAGGCATGGTTCACACCGGTGTTTTATTTTCAGTTGCGCAGTCCCAGAAAATATTATGGAGTATTTGCGATATTAGTTGTACGCGACATTTTGCCGATTTTGAAGTTTTGTCATGAAAGTGGTTCTCTCACTCCTAATTTCATTATGTATAACATTAAGTGTCATTCCAATCGGTTAAAAAGTCTTAGGGTAGCCACACAAAGGCCACCGAATTCTGCCACCGAGCCACTAGGCGCTTTAGGTGAGAAGAATTGCACTATATAATTTCAACAACTGCACACAAAGCCCACCTAGATTCGGTCCGTTTATGTAGTGCAATTCTTCTCACCTAAAGCGGCAAATGGCTCGGTGACCGAATTCGGTGGCCTCTATATTTGTACCCTCTGAGATATGTGTTTGTGATGTCATGTTTTATGCGATACAAGTGGTCTGGTACACAGCCCCGCACCTCACAACTGTAGAGGCAAAGATTGTTTTTTATACGCCATTGATCGTAAAAATAGCGGAGCAGAGCGGATGCTATGGACAAAACCAGCTATCCTTTTGCCGATAAAACGTTAATCCTCATTTTCTCAAAAAGGCAAAAATGAACATACAACAATGTGGCAAATACCAGACGTTGACATGTATGCATAAATAACACGAATCAAGATGCTGAGAAAGGAAAGCATATTTTTGTACGATGGAGCGTAAATGCTGAACTATTCTGCGGCCGTATGCATGAACTGTGCGTAACTGGTTACACGGTGGTGTAGGCCTTACGCATCGGTGCAAAAGGCTACCCGGCTTGCATAAACTTTGCGTTGGCCAACATCCACGTGTAAAGGGTTCTTAACTTTACACTTTCTCCGAGGACGACTAAATCAGCTGCCCAATGCATGACTAGCTTGGGAAAGAGGAAACACGTTATTCCAACCCATGACTTCATGGGCCGAGCAAAAAATTATTTTAAAAAATTGAATTCTACTCGCAGTCGATCTCTTAGTTTTGTTTTGATCGGCGTTGTTATCTCGTGGCATTGATTGGACGATACAAATGCTGTGCATGCGCAATCTCAATTTTTCGTTAAAGTGGTAAAGCGGCAATTGATGCGCATGTAGAGGTAGGCGTAACTTTAGTTCATGCATATTAAATTTGAGTTTACGTCGAGCTGTCCGTACTCACTACCACAGCGTATGTATTTAATAGAGAGATCTCACTTCTACCAAATCGAGAAACTGGGTCGCTGCGGTAAACAACAATTGAAAAAGACCGTCTCCATCAAAGATAGTGTGAATATCTATTTACTGTGGTTTGTTCTCTTTTGGGGGGGGGGGTGTGATTGAAACTGTTTAGAGACGTATGTACGTCCTTACCCCCGGTGGAAATGCACAAACGGATATTGTTTACCGCAGCGACCTACCTTTCGCTCCATGCTAACAGTGGTTTCGCAGAGCCTCCCGTGTCTCGCAGTGCAAATCGACCAACAGTGGAACCTCTCTTATACATACATACATACTCTTTGGCACTAGTAAGATCGCACTATGGTGCAAAACGGATGGATTTACACAAAGTTAACTGCATAGGGCCACTGCTTGTCAATAATCGGTTCTTCTGGGTAACATTGTAGGCGTTGGAAGGGGGGGGGGGTGCACAAACAGTGAACGTAACTCACTATTTTCTCTATTTGGCTTGTAATTAGACCACAACATTCCTCCGGTGATGGAAGATTAGAGACTTCCATGCTGTGACATAAACCCGGTAACTCTTGAACTTTCCTGATTAAAGAGGGGATAACTCTTACACGGGGCTGATTACAATAATAGCCCCGAGGTTACGGGACTTTATCAAAGATAGCTTCACTCGTATGAATTAAATCGACAGAATTAAGGGAAGCTAAAACGCAGTGATGCGCATTGGAATCGGGGAGATCCGATCGATCATAACCACCAGAGAGGATCTTATACGTCGCCCGACACATCTACTGGTTTGTTTAACCAAAGATACCAGAAACGATAAGATGAGACATTGTCTTCTTCGCACCACTAAATAAACCCTTCATAGTATTTGCCCGCTGATCGGGGTTTGGCGCATATTATGAAAAGGATGCTTGATATAATGGTAAATTCATGATGCAAAATTGTCTCAAAGCTGCTAGTAGTAAAAAAAAAAAAAAAACAGAAAAAAAGAACCGAGTTTTACCACAGCGATTGAGGTTATAATTCCACAATTCCACAAAAAGTGACGTCAATCAAGGCCTATAGCGATAGCTGAACAGTGAACAAAATTCAATATTTCCCTATTTGGCTTTGAAAAATACGGCACTTTTCATGGATTCCGCGCGTTTGTCGCTGGATGGCGTTGCGAAATCTGTGGACGCTCAAATCACTAGCTGTCTTATCTTATCAATTCTAGTATCTTTGGTTTAACTTAACGGCGCAGAACTTGTGGTTCTACCACGGAATAGGCAACTACCATAACAGAAAGAAGCCCACTTTTCATGACTACAGGAAATATGTACACCGCCATTTTGGATAGATAGCTTCACTTGACTTCATCGGCGGTAAACAACATCTGTTTGTTCATTTTCACGTTGAGTAAGAGATTACAGTCCACTTTCTTTCTTCCCGAAACAAAATAGCCCAGCCTTTTTGTGTACTGATACACGGTGATTGGCACAAGCATGACCAGTGGAAGAACCAATATATCGGCGATTGGCACACAAAGAATTCATGACATTTATTGATTACAGTCCTGGCACTTTCTTTTTCATAAAAAAAAAAAGAAGAAAACCCTTTAAAGAAACTGACACTGTAACTCATCTAATAGGAGTTTGAGTTTGAGTTAAAAGAAAGCGCATCGAAACAATAACGGCTGCAATGTGCTAGAGAGAAGCCAAGACAATAGACAAAATATACCAGAGCGATAGGACAGAATGATGCAGACTCTACCAGAAGCGTCCACTCACCACCCGCCATACAACAGGGGAAAAAAACACGGATCAGAATACGGGGGGACACGTTGGTCTCCTCTCATGCTGAAGGTACTAGGTTCGAATCCCAGACGTTGCCGGCCTGCTGGAAATTTTAGGCTGTTTCTCATATTTTTGCCTGTCCCTGATCCTAAGTTCCGGCCGTAGGACTGGGTACCTAGTTATCTCACATAAGGATGAAAAAATTCGGAGGGCCCGTGTGCAGACTGCGCAGGTTAAAGATACCTTGGCAGTTGGAAATCGTGAAGGGTAGGTCCTACAAGAAAAAATGATTCCCTACCACAAGAAGAAGAAAAAGTGAGGTGTAAATGCCAAGGGCAGCGAAACTCCTAAAAGAAAAACCTAAACACGGATCGTATTACGAAATCAGAAGAAGAAGAAAGAAAGAACAGCCCACAAACACAAAAACAGAAAAAAAGTGCAGATGTTCAATAATTGAGCCCATGTCAGTTCAGTTTTTGAGTTGTTTTCTTCCTCCGTTAAATTCTTCACACACAAAGAAAGTCACAAAAAATTGTGGGTCATGTAGGAGAAATGCCAACAACAGGCATTGTCAAGTTATTTAGTGTAACCATTTTTTTTTTTTGTCCTTCTCTTAAAGTATTCTAGTGGTTTGAAACCGAGCCCTACTAAATTGAAAACAGAATCAAAAACAACAACAACTACAAAGATATGAAGAGAGTTGTGTAGGATTATGAAGGAAAGCTCTCAGGCAAATTAAAATTGGGAGTTCACTTACGCCATCCTCTCATTTTAATACTCTCAACAAAGTCTTGAGAGTATGCGACAAGAGGTCCTAGCAGACTTTTTGTTCTTTTTGTTTTTCTTTATTGTATTGAAGTATGAGAGACGAGATATCTTGAAGAAATTTTTTGTTTTCCTGTTGAATTTTATGCCTGCATCCGGAGACAAACAATCCCGCTGAAACGTCAATAAGGGTGCTTAACTCCTTCCTTGTCAATCGTCTATATTTGGCGCGGACTTTAGTTCCTGTTAGTTCCAACTCCACTTTTTGCACTACTAAGAAATCCCACGTTAAATGTTTACGTCTTTAGTATTATGATAAGGAGTTAGAATAAATCGCAACGGTGAAACAGCTTGATAAGTGCCACAACGCATTTCAAACAAATGTGTTAAAGTGTGCATTTGTTATATACCTATTCTACATACTAAAAGATCTCCAGTTTTTTGGTTTTTTTTTCAGAAAATGGAGATAGAACAAACAAGAACTAAAGGCTCGACGGGATATCTGGTGTGTGCTGATTATGGAAAAATAGAGGATTTTATTATCATTGTTTCGTTGTTCAGATACTGTTAGACAACGTCCCTGTACTTTCTATAGAAATCACATTATAACGACAGTAAAGCCTCTAATGTAATCATGAAAGGTTACAATTGCTTACCCTTAAATTCTACATAATAATTATCATATTACACATAGACAGACGTGAAGCTGTAAGTGGGCATATCTTAATAGGTCTTGGTGTTCGTTATTCTTCAGTTGATTTGAAGTCACAACTCAGTTGAACAGAAGAAAGTGTTCCGACATTTTCTAGTCCCTTTTTGGGGAAATTTGCCTTAGTGTCTTTGCACTCGAGTTACAATTGCAGATCGTTTTTCCAAAACTGGGTAAGTCAAATTCTGCATGAGTTATGGCCCCTTTCAGATAGTCATTCAAAATTAGTGTAAGGCGTGGCTTAAGTGTTCAGTTAGAAATTGCTATGCCCCGTCTTTATCCGAAGTTTTCATTGAACCTTTACACCGCATCGTACACTAATTTTTGAATAACTATCTGAAAGGAGCCATAACTCATGCAAAATTTGATTTACCCAGTTTTGGATAAGCGGTTTTCAATTGGACCATACACGTCTTCGCCATAGTGCAGCACCGGTTGGGGGTTTTGAGCCGGATATTAAAAGAAGAGCGTATTTCTTCCAGTAGAATTAAAAAGTAGGACAGGAAATTTCGTTCTGGGCCTCAGTTTACAGATTAGTGATTGAAACTCAACTATAAAAATCACATCTGTGTATTACCCACGAGCCAGCTAGTGGCTATTAATGGCCATACTTGTTTCAATTGGTTCTTAATATGCAGACATGACGTAATGATGACGTTTATCTGCAAACGGTAAAAACGCTGCTCTTTGCCTCACAGCGTTTTCTGTGCTGTTTGTGTGTGTTTGTGGGGAAAACGTTCTTGTGTTCCACTCTGTACAAATGAATATAAATAGTTCCCAGTTAAGCTTATATGCACCGTGTATCAAATTTAAAAGACATATTTCGCCTAAAGACAGACTACATACAAATTATGATGTAAACCTTCTAAGCCCCACATATCACAAGTGATACACAGGCGACATTTACCACTCGGATGCAGTTCTCACGAGACCTCA
>OZ007584.1:7459291-7469291 GCA_963931925.1 Onchidella celtica | reverse complement strand
AAAAAAAGACATCATCGTTTAAATAATAAACAAAAAACCACTGAAGGAAAAGTCTCATTGTCTGAGTGCCAGGGGCTACCAAACTGAAAGAAATGTGATTCATCTTTAGCAAAGAAACAAAACAGCAGTGGTCCTCAACTATTTGAGGCTGTAGCCCCCTTAAGCTCCACATTTTCGTTCAATCCCGCCCCCCCCCCCCCGAAAAATCCTAAAAATAAATTTCGCTTAAAAAAAACAACAACAGACACTAATATGCCACTTCATTATAAAACAGAAACTACTCTTCATCAGACCCGTTGAAAAAATAGTCCTTTTTCTGTTCATAAAGCCTATCTACGCATGCCCTTGAACAAGTCAGTGGCTGGCCCCCCACTGGCCCCTGTACTTGCCTCCAATTCCTCGTGCCTTCATAGCTGTATTCATTACCCCATCCCCCTAAACAACTTTCCGGTCTACAATTTCGATCTTCCGAAATCTTTAGCCTTGTTTCAAGCCAGACGAGATTGAAGTACCAACAACGACTGCTTTTGTTTATTTATGTCATCCAGAACTCGTGAGTTTTGACTGCAGGGCATCACCGCGCCTCCGTGCAAGGCGGTTGACACGCGCAATTGTGTAGATTTGTTTTTTTTTTTCTACTTTGGCAGATTTGTTTCAATTGACGTCACGTCGTCTTCAGCTTCTATGAACGTTTGTATTTTATTTTTGTCTTTTGTAAGAAACTCAAGGTCAGAATCAAAACAGTATTCGTTCTCTTACGAATGTCGAATTTTCTTTTTGGATTGTAGCCGATTTTTGCGGGCATCCTCTCAGCCATCCACCAAACAATAATAATAAGAGGAAAAATCATACTCTAAAGGCAGTAAGACCTCCAACGTAATCATGAAGGCTTTTCAGCCGCTGAGCCTTGAATTCTACAAAATATAAGATTACACATAGAATGACGTAAAGGTGTACGTTTGCATACTTTAAAAGGTTTTGAAGTTCGATAGATTTTTAATACTTTCGTTCATTTTTGAGCCACAACTGACTTGAACTGACGAAAGTGTTCCAAACATTCTGAGCCGGTAAAAAAAAAAAAAAACAACTCCAGTACAATTAAAAAGTATTGTCACGATTAAGGTTGATGACCTTGTACGCCACGAGTATAGAGGGGGTAAACTTAGTAGGGGAGAAGGGGAGTTTTTAAGTTGTTGACTAGCATGAAAGATTACTATCACGAGGAAGGTCGGTGGCCTTGTGCGCCACGAGTCTAAGGGGGGGGGGTGAGCTTAGCAGGGGAAAACACGGTTTTTAACATTGTTGACGAGCGTGAATAGATACACACGACTCGCTTTAAACTAGTCGCGTGTGCAAAGACCTCGGGAGTATAAGTAGAGGAGAAGCTCGACACACGAGGTTCCCAAGTTATTCATTCCTAATGGAAGACGCAGAATTTATCGGTCCGGGCGACAAGTGGAAGGTCATGCCAGTGGGGACCAGAAGTGTTAGGTGTGTGAGGGATCCATGATGTTCACATTTATTTCCCAATAAGAAGAATTTATCGGTCCGGGCGACAAATGGAAGGTCGTGCCATGGGGACCAGAAGTTGAGAAGTCCTGATGATAGGATGGGAACCCTTCAGGAGCTCGTGGTTTACGATGGCGGGTGTGAACCGTCGGTGTGCTGTGTGTTTGCAAGTTGAAGAGTCCTGAGGACGGGATGATGAGAACCCCTCAAGGAGCAAGTAATCTACGATGGCGGGTGTGAACTGTGTGTTCTTATTTGTGTGAAGCCAGGGGCGTCTGTTTCCCCTTTTATCATCGAAGTTAGAGATCTAGAAAGGATCGTGTGAACTCTGGAGACGTGAAACTGCATCAACGAGGAGGGCAGCTGTTGACAGAGACTATTAAGTATACGTAGTTAAGTTTATGGACAGAGGGATTAGATCTAGATGTGAAACGGAGAATAGAGAATAGCCATGATCCCCAAGAGTAAATTTGAAATATCTCTGTTTTTGTGATTATGTATGTGATTATCATGAGTTGAATGTTTTGACATAAGTTTTGTCATGCATTTATATTTAAATATCGTTTAATTTAAATCTCACTCCATGTGTCCGTTGATCGCTGGTCTGCTTGCTTGGCTTGTTAGCTGGGTTTGAAAGGTAAATAAGTTAGGTACTCATCATACACGTGGTCGTGACCATCTTCACGCACGTGATCGTGACAGTATGCTTGGACATTTCGTTCTGCGACTTAATTTACACATTGATGATGGAAGATTGCATCTGTGTATTCCCTGAGTTAGCGGTCCAACTAGTAATAATAATAATAATAATGATAATAACAATAACAATAATAATGATAACCTCTGCAGTGCGCATGGTCAAATCCCGCTTCAGAAAACAAATCTTTGCTAGAGTGTATGTTCAGCCATGCAGAAAAAAAAAGCCAAAAAAAAACAACAACAACAAACAAACAAAGCAAGAAAGAAACAAACTAAGCAAAAACAAAGCTTTTAGAAGTGTCCATGCTAAGCAAACTCCCTCAACTCCCCCCCCCCCAGCCCCCCCCCACCCCCCACCCACACGAACACTTTTTCTTACGTACGTGCTTTATAGATAGGCCCCATAATCCGCAGCGGCATTTGCTATTATCAGACAAACCAACACAATCTACTGATGGTTAATGTTTGCCTCTAGTGCTGAATAAAAGGAAAAGCAAAGGCCTAGACAGTGTACATGTCAACAATGTGTACGAGCACTCATAGTGTGCAACAGGTGTTTGGTAGGATGGCGAGTAACGTCACTATTCAGAGACAGAGCTATTCTACAATAATGTGAACTAGCTTGCCCGCTGTCTACGGAACACAGCTGTGATTTTTTAAAGTTGAGTCGATGACCAATATGTAAACTGAAGCACAGAACGAAATTTCCGGTTGTACCTTTTAATTCTACTCGAAGAAAATGCGTGTTTTTTTTTAATTCCCAGCTGTAAAATAATGTCCGGAACACTTTCTTCAGTTCAACTTAGTAGTGGCTCAAAATCAACGAAAGTATTAAAAATATAACGAACTTCAAGACCTTTCAAAATATGTGAGTGTGCATGAGAAAACCCGGCATAAGTCTACAGAGCTGATTTTGAGAAAAGCGGCTTTGAAGTGAAAATAAGGGTCCGACAAAAACTTCCAACTTGGCTGTTGTTTAGGGGACCGTGGCATGTTACAAGGCCAACTGTAGACGAGCAGTGAACACTACTCACTATGATATCTATAACGGCTTAGTTATTAGACTACGGTTTCCTAACAGCAATCACTCCAATATTACTTGATCAATTAGCTATTGCCACTTTTAGGATTAAATATCATTTTCTCAAAATCTTATTTTAGGGGGGTCACTGACTTCAATTTATCAGAAATGTCTTGTCTTTTATTATATGTACAGAACTCAAAATGTCATGTTGCCGACTTATTGTTGGTTTTGTTATGCACACTCACATATGCCCACATACACATTTACATTGTCCTTCTATGAGGCTGAATGGTTAAAAAAAAAACTGTTCATGATTACATTAGAGGCTTTACTTCGTTTATAGTATGGTTAAAGTTACAAATCCTTCTCGATTTTAGTTCTTGTTTGTTCCATCTCAATTTTCTTTAAAAAAAAACAACAACTGGAGATCTTTTAGTATGTAGAAGAGGTATAACAAATGTACACTCTGACACTGTCTTGTTTAAAATGCATTGTGGCACTTATCAAGCTGTTTGATAGTTCAGATTAATCTAATGCCTTATCACAATACTAAAAGCCGCAAACGTTTAACTTAGAAGTTCTCAGTTGGGCAAAAAGTGGAGTTGGGACAAAACAAAAACTGACGTCATTATTATGAGATAAAGCTATCCCATAGGTATGTGAAATAGAGTAACAAATACAAATGACCCAGTTTCTAAAGCTAGTAATTTGTGCTCCAATGAAACTTGCGGAAAATTTTACAGAAAACAATATATGAAAATCTCTCCTTTTGCCTGTATGGCGGTGAGCAACGGAGCGGAAGGTACGCTGTGGACAAGTATACAGAGGCAAATAGTGTTTTACATTTTCATTCGTCGTTTTTCCGTAAAATAGCGGAGCTGAACGGATGCTGTGGACAAGTATAGATCTACAGAGGCATAACCTGTTTTAGTCTTTCAAGCGTCACCTTTCGTAAAATAGCGGAACAGATTTCTGTGGACAAGTTTACAGAAGCAAAGAGCTTTTTACTTCTTCATGCGTCACTTTCCGTAAAATAGCGGAACTGTCAAGTGTACAGAGGCAAAGAGGGTACTGTGGACAAGAGCACTGTCGGCATCTCGTTAGAATTTCCAAGGCAGTAAATAATTATGTTCTGTTCTCCTATCACCAAAACGGCACTTCTGTGGACACCGGATGGACGGCGCAAGCGAGGCAGACCCAAGGCAACCTGGTGGAGAACGAACGAGGCAGAGATTAAATCTTTCAATCACTCTTGGGGAACTCTCGCAAAGATGGCCCAGGACAGACGCTAGAGATCGTTTGTTGCTGCCCTAAGCACCATTGGGTGCAGCAGGAAATAGCAGTAGTAGTAGTAGTTCTCCTTATTAGTTTGAATTTTTTTTTTTTAGATGACAGTAAATATATTTTCGAGGACGCATTCTGAGTAGTCAAGCCAAATAATGCAATTTTGCAAGTTGGTGCATATTATTATGCTCAGCCTCCGTGTACTGGGGTGAGGGGAGAGGGATGGATTCCGTGCCGTCACCATCACAGTTTTTGTTGACATGAGTAAACAAGAAACCAAGAAAACCGCTTAAATGAATTTGACATTGAATCCGTTTCAACCACATCCCGTTTTCACGGAATTAGCCGGATGGGACACACACAATAACTGTTACGCTAACTTCCAGCGTGCAACAGATGGTATGGGAATGGCACAGGTATCTGGTAAACAGAGATAATGATTGTATGGGTTACTATTCATAATTGAAGGGCTTAGTATTTTTATACCATGCCTAAGTCCAACTAAGCTCAAAAAATAAAATACATTTTATAGTTTTGCATAATATAGATCAGATATTATAAAGGCAGTATGGTCTCCGATATAATCATGAAAGGCTTTTTAACCGCTGGGCCTTAAATTCTATACGTAGCATGTTTTGAAAGGTCTTGAAGTTTGCTATATTTTTAATACTTTCGTTGATTTTGAGTCACAACTGAGTTGAACAGAAGAAAGTGGTCCGACTTTTTGAGTCGGAAAAAAAAGAAAGGTGCATTTTCTTATAGTGGAAATAAAAAGTATGACAGGAAAGTTCATTCTGCGCCTGAATTTACACATTGGTGATCGAACTCAATTTCAGAAAATCACATTCTGTGTACTCCCCCAAGTCAGTGGGCCAGCTAGTCCTAATAATTATCATTTTATGCATTTGGTAGGTAGGAAATAATGTCGCTGTGTGATTTCTCCTGGCGAGGTGTGAAAACTGAATATTCTTCTCAGTGTGAATATGAATGTAGATCTTATTGATCTTTTCATGTAAAGTATATGTTTGGCGGGGAAACGGCAGGGAAATTAGGCGGGGGGGGGGGGGGTCGGGGCGAAACGAAACTGAAGATTGATGGTTGTTGCTGGCATTTATCAGTCAAATTGTTTTATTATATCATTATTATACAGAGACGTGCAAATTGTACTAGGCAGCACTGAGTGGAGTGAGCGAATGACCGAGTGAGTATTTTTTCTTTTTCTTGTCTGGTCCTTGTCAAATCTTGCATAAAATTAATATATATACGCACCTTTCTTGTGAGTTCTATTTAACTGGCCCTAGGCTTACAATAAAGAAACCTAAAGCTTAAGCTAGTTAAAAGTTGGTCTTTTTTTTTTCTATCTTCTTTAACGTTTCGAAATGGCCGTTAGGTTTACAATAGACTTAATTAAAAAAACTTTGGCCTGTTAGCAGATTTTTGATTTGTTAGGTCTACAATAAACTTAAGTCTAAAAAAATGAGCCTGTTAGCAGATTTTTGTTTTGTTAGGTCTACAATAAACTTAATTCTAAAAACTTGAGCCTGTTAGCAGATTTTTGATTTGTTAGGTTTACAATAAACTTAAATCTAAAAACTTGAGCCTGTTAGCAGATTTTTGTTTTGTTAGGTCTACAATAAACTTAAGTCTAAAAACTTGAGCCTGTTATCAGATTTTTGTTTTGTTAGGTCTAGAATAAACTTAATTAAAAAAAACTTTGGCCTGTTAATAAATTTTTGTTTTCTTAGGTCTACAATAAACTTAATTCTAAAAACTTGAGCCTGTTAATAAAATAGTTGTTTTTTTTTGTTTGTCGTTTTGTTCTTTTCAGATCTTGTATAAATAATATGTATCTTTCTTATCTATATTTTGAACTGGCGGGTTAGGCCTACAACTTTAACCTAAAAAATTGAGCCTGTTAAAAGATTGTTTAAAAAAAAACAAGTATTCTTTCTTTTCAAGAGCCTATGACTAGCCACTATCATCATCTAAGTTATGCGATTCTTAGTGGTCTTGTCCACAGTAGCCGCACCGCTATTGTTACGAAAAAAATGATGTACGAAAATGTAAAACCAAAGAGTTTATAATAAACCTAGAGGTAAGACTCGGTCACGTCACATGTCCGCAAATAGAAAGCCCGGCAGCCATCTTTGCTTGCGGCAAGCGATTGCAAACACGGTGTCAAGGCCAGTGCTAACTAAAGTTATTTTTGTCGGAAGGCCTCAGTATTTTATTCTTGTTCATTCCTCTTTAGAGATGGAGGTTCAAATTCACCCGTACATTTTGGATTTTGTCATAATTCATAATGTTTGTTTTTTTTTCTTTTGGTGGGATTACATTTTTTACATTTTCGTGGTTCACCCAATCCATAAATTAAGTCTGTTCATTACTACCGTAACCTCCGTTCAAACAATCTGAAAGATCGTATTATTTTAGGCTTGGATTGGTTTACTTTAGCCGTACTGTCTAGGTCGAAGCAGGCTTGCCGGTAAGTTGGCTTTACTTTAGCCATACTGTCTAGGTTGAGGCAGGCTTGCCGTAAGTTGGCCGCCATCTTTACTTCACCTACCGACGACGCCACGCGGAGACTTGCGTAGCGCTAGTCTGACCTCTAGCTATAACATCTTTGCGTAAAACACTATTTGCCGCTATATACTCGTCGACAGCATCCGTTTCGCTCTGCTCCGCTCCTCATCGAAATAGAGGCAAAAAGAGTTTTCCATACGTCATTTTCCATAAACATAGCGGATTGGATGCTGTGGACAAGACTACCTATCAGTAACCAATACAATGTCCAGAATTTAAGTTAGTCATGTTAAAACACCTGCAGGTATCACGAAACTATTATTTTCTCTTGCATCATATCAGTGTACCAATGAACCCGCCAGGGAATTGGCTAAATCTCGGGTTTTCCGGAGCACTCAGGTGTGGATTTCAAACTTTCTATTTATTATTATTATTATTATCATTATTTTCTATCGAGATGCTGGCAACATTTTTGTTTTGTTTAAAGAAATTATACCCAAAAAAAGGAAACAGAATTTCCATTAGGGTCAAAATCTTAAAGGCCTCAGTTGACTTGACATCCAATTGACAACTCCATTTAACTCGAGAGTTCTGCGCGTGACAGCGCATTGAAAAGTATGACGTTAACGAAAAAAATAAGCACCCCCCCCCCCCAACTTTTTTTTAAAATATAAAAAAGAAGAAAAAATAAAAATAGGTTTAAGTGGCTCAGGAAAGAAAGCCAAGGCTTAAGTCAAAATTTGGCAAAAAGATAAAGTTCTACGTAGGAAAGCCTCGTGTAAGAAACAATACCCAAACGATACAATAAAACGCAAACTAAAAGAGAAGACAGAAAATGGCCGATATTTCGGGTACAGTCTTTTTCAAGGGAGAAAAAAACTAAAAAACAAAAAAAAAAGAAAAAAAATTGAAAAATGAACAGATAAAACTATAGAACAATAAAAGATTTGAATTTCAAAATATTTTTTCTGTGGTTTTTGTAATATTAAGTCAAGAGTTAAACTATCCTAAATCGGTTTTTACACATTTCTAAAGAGTAGCTGAATACTGAATAGCGTTCTTTGTCTGGTGCTTGCATTCGTGTGGTCTGTTAGACCCTAAACTGAATGATGTTACATTATTTTGGTGATTTTACACCTCCTTGATGACAATGTGGAGACAATAAAGGCAGGGAAATGATACAATGTTTATTTATCTGTCAGATCAACAGATATATTTCAGTATGAAAATATGGGGGTCGGTCAGATCCCCCCGTACGTAAAATAGGAATATAAAATAGACTTGATAATGTAAATAGTGTGGGCCTGTCAAGCCACCGGAGTGTAAAATGCGAATATTACATAAAGTTCTTATGTAGGGGTAAGGGGTCTCTAAGGGTAGCCACACAAAGGCCACCGAATTCGGTCACCGAGCCACTAGGCGCTTTAGGTGAGAAAAATTGCACTATATAAACGGACCGACTCTAGGTGGGCTCTATGTGCAGTTGTTGAAATTATATAGTGCAATTCTTAGACTTACTATGTAAATAGCGTGGATCTGTCAGGCACCCCGAGTGTAATATAATATAAATTTCTAATGCAGGCATATTGTCTCTCTCAGGCTACCCTAATGTAAAATCAAGGGTTGAAAAACCGAATGTAAAATACTGTTGAATTTCATTGCCAAATTAGAACAGAAGCTCCGGTCTGTCAAGGACTCCAAAACGTGCTTCTCTGCTGCAATACAAGCAAGAAATCACAGTTTAAATAGACACTTTTATTTGATATTCAGTTTAGGTTCCACATAATTATATCATTATTCTATATTTTTTTATATTGTTTGATTGTTTTATCTGTTCAATATTCCATTTTTACTTTTCCTTTTTTTTTTTTTTTTTTCCTTTTTGGTTCCCTTGACGAAAGCTGTGGCCGAAATATCGGCCATTTTCTTTATTTTAGTTAGCTTTCATTGTATCGTTTGGGTATTATTTCTTACGCGGGACTTTGCTACATACAACTTGTTCTTTTTGCCAATTTTTAACTTTGTTTTTAGAATCTAACTCCCAACTTGAAGAGCGTGTTTCCAAAACTAAGTAAGTCAAATTTTGCAAGAGTTATGGCCCCTTTCAGAGAGTCATTCAAAAGAAAGAGAGAGAGAGAAAGAGAGAGAGAGAGAGAGAGAGAGGGAGAGATAGGGGGGAGAGAGAGAGAGCGAGAGAGAGAGAGAGGGGGGAGAGAGAGAGGGAGAGAGAGAGAGAGAGAGAGAAAGACAGAGAGAGAGCGAGAGAGAGACAGAGAGAGAGAGAGAGACAGAGACAGAGAGAGAGACAGAGAGATATTAACATCAGCACATAAGTCAGTTAACTATGAAGATAAATATTTAAAATTTGGAGCCAGTTCATTAAGTCTTGTTCCTCCCACCCTTAACTCATTCCACCCGGAGCTAGATTCCCTATTCTGCCGGAGCAAAAACCCCTTTGACATAAACTGGCACTGGGTGACTGCAGAAAAAAACGTTTAATGCAAACAAGGAAGAAAGAAAGATAGACATATTTGGTATCAAAATAAACAGAATTGGATAGAGAAACAATTTATTGTCTTTTTATGTCAATTCTAGTGTATGTGATGCTAATATGTTGAAGGAATGGTGAGTGTTTAGTTGTAACAAAAGAAAAAAAAAATTCTGCTCACAAATTCACTTTTGCCACATCTGGATTTAACTGTAGTGGCCCTACGTGGTCAAGAGTAGCCACAAAATGTAGGTAATCCAATTCCCTTTCATGTGGTACCAAATATATGGGTATTAAACTTGTAATATCACTTTTATAATAATCCAAATAAAATAACATGTCCGAACATTTCCACATAAAATCCGTGCAAATGAATAGGTCAGTTCTAGGAAGTTTTCGCTCCAAAGCAACCAAACGAAACAAAACCGGAAGAAGTTGTATTATTTACGTCAATAAAGAACTCTACTAGCGAT